>OZ038496.1:77020550-77035550 GCA_964036315.1 Acanthosepion esculentum
TGAAATGTGCGTTACAGAATTTGAATTATAATATATCTGGTTATTCAATATTGGCGTAGTTATATATTATCCTGGTATTGCGACTTTTTTTTTTAATTTAAAAATATTAAATAATATTTGCCAATTAAAATAAACGGGATTTTTATATGTATGTAAGAAAATAAAATAAAATTATTATATATTTGAGTAGTGAATATTCATATATGTATTTATTTTTTAATTAAAAATAATTAAAGTAAGATTACTTGTTCTTATTTAAACCCTAAACAAATTAATATTCAAAATAAATAGTACTTTACATTAAAAGTAAACTAAGATAAAAAAAAATGATGAGGATCAACGTATTTAATCCGTTATTTATTTTTATGCTTATATATATATATATATATATATATATATATATATATATATATATATATATATATATATATATATATATATATATATAAAGGCTCAAACATTAATATTCCATCGTTATAATTGGAATCGTAATCACGATCCAAATTCAAAAAGAAATCGGAAAATGCCGATATATATATGATGAACTCTCCCGTCGAACTCGACGTATGAGGGTCAGGCAGATCAATTCCCAGAAACTGAAAGCCCGACACCCACAGGGTTTGATTCTAGTGGTAAAGGCTTTGTGCAGGGCCATCCACGAATACAGGAACCTGGTGCAACGAATGCCACAAGGCCCCCAAACGACCCTCCGCAGGTTTTGAATTCAGAGTTGTCCTTCTCCTAGACCAGTTGCCATCCAAAGCTATAGAGCTATAGCTCTGAATAATTTTTGTCTTTTTGTTATTTACCCATAGTTGGAGGGAGAAGAAGAGGATTCACACCTTTCACAAGGGTATTAGCACGTAAGTGAATTTAATGGATTCGACTGGAATTCGAACTTGGCTCTCCGATTCCTCAATCCAAGCCGTTATCCATTACTCCACCGTGTCTCCTTATATATATATATAATTCATTGTTATGCTTTGTCTCTACAAGATCTATCCCCATACAACAATTTTAGGAAAACAAACAAGACATTTCGAATTTTCTGTACTCATTAAAGGCTAAGGACGACTATAGAAATTTTCTTGTGGACAGCTCAGGTTAGGCACACGCGACGCGTGCAAATCGTCCTAAAATAACGCTGAATGTTTGTACAATATACATACAGCTTTCGTAGAGAAATCTTCAACTGTAGTAAAATAATATTTTATGTGCCGTGTCCCTTCAGGACATGGGCGATAATGGTCCTTCACATCTTCCTGTACCTTTTAACTCTGAATAATTTTTGTCTTTTTGTTATTATTCCCAAACTACGTTCCACCCACCATTTACTCAAACCCATCAAGTATGTTTCGCTCTGCCGTCTTCTGTCTCTTTTACCTTCAATTTCTCCTGTGTTTTCCTTAATAATGTCGCCTTCATGCTCTGTAGAACACAGTCATATGTAGAGTACTAACATGGCAACTGGTATTGCTTTGAACACTTCAGTCCATATTCCTACGAATGTAGACACTATTCAAGACATCGGAAAGTATTAATCCGATTTCATTGCTCGAACGAACCTTGTGGACCGGTGTGACAAAATCACAAACAAAAATCTGTACCGGAAACCACTATACTTAAGGACTTTCGACGCTAGTAACAACTAAAGTGGGTATTACTTTTAACTGGAAGAAAACTTAATTATATAATCACTATGTTGGTCTTCCATACTACTTCAAAGAAAAAATTAAGAAGGAAAATCTAATCAATAATCCAATGATTAATAATAATAAATGAACTTGAGAAGTCTATTCTTTCTGAAATATTCTTTATGATTTTCAAGTGACAGTTACTTTGACAGTTCGGTTCATCTATGTAGAAGATTTCCTAATAAGGAAACGGTTAATGATTTAGTGATTGATTGTACAGCTTATCAAATTTTTGAAGGTTATTTAAAGGCAGAAAATATTTTTAGATAGTAAGAATATTTGGTCTATAATAATGATTTACTGTCCTACTATTTAACACGTACCAGTGAGAGAAGATATAGACACATAACTTTACCAGGGGTACTTTCGCGTAATTAAATATAAAACCCGACTGGAATTGGGACTCCGCTTTCCAATTTCAATTTCGAGTCATTACCCTTTTCACCACTCCATGTCTAAGTTTACTGCATCTGGTTTTCCCAAGCCGTATCTCATCTAAATATTCGCCAGCCTCGAAACCGCTAATTTCACGATTATCTTTGGAACAGGTACTAAAGTTGGAAACAAAGTGCGAAGAAATGTGTAATTCTAGGACTGAGATGCTAAATATTTCCTTATATTTCCACGGCTAATATTGGTATAATCATTAACGGTTTTTTTTTACACCTTGATTTATAATTATGCTAATTATAAAAGTGTAATGAGCTTAAACTGGCAGATGACAAGGTTGAACATACATACTAGGTGAGTTCGGTTTTCTTTATCCAGATCTCAACAAATCTGGCAAATCTGAAGTATAGCCGTTTCTAAATCTGGCAAATCTGAAGTATAGCCGTTTCTAAATCTGGCAAATCTGAAGTATAGCCGTTTCTAAATCTGGCAAATATGAAGTATAGCCGTTTCTAAGTTTAAATGTAGTTGGAGAATACATCTTCATGACTCGCACAGAAGGGCAATCACAATACACAGTAGTCACGAATATATATTATTGGGACACCAAAGATGAAAATGCTATAGTGAATTTCTGAACCAGCAACCAATGTCAAGCAAGATGCAAAGAACACTGCTGCTCTTATACGGACATAAGGCCTAGATAGCCGTGGGCGGGGTTGTGCATTGCATACTTTAAATTTGGCCATAGTGTAGGCATTTTCTTATCAGACTTGAAATTTCGCTATCATTATATTCATCAATTGTCACAACATTACATGATCAACAGATAAAAGTCGTTGGGATAAAAATTTTAAATTATTATTTTTTTATATTAAAATGCACGAATGAAAGAAGGGTAACTTTATTTGAGAATTAAGTTATCTTTTCATTTTTTTTTTCTGATTATCTCTACCTTACAAACGGGGATATAGAAGTATCAGACCTTTCACCAAAGAAGGATTCAATGAACACGCTGCCAAAATGAAGCCAGTAGATGACGAATCGATTCTGACGATGAATATAAATCTTGCGAGTAGGATGCACAAACGGCTGAAAAAATTACTTTTGCCAATTACATGGACATTTTCTAGTTATATTAACATGTTAACAGAGCATCTTCTAAGGTTAATAATAATTATTTCAGACCATTAGCTTATTCTATAACCATTAAAGCTTATTTTATTAAAATATAAACGTTTAAAAATTTCCCATTGTTTTTATTGACAAATAGAATCATTAATAAATACTGAGAGCTGTTGTGTTGATTGACTCTGAAGTTTAGGTTTCATTACTAAAATCATATATCCAAGAGTACTTCAAATTGAATGATCTAGTAGATGGTCTGACAGCTGCTATATATCTTGAAAACAATGACTATACTTAACCTCGCTCCAAAACCACTGATCCGGTTTAAGTTTAAGACAAATCAATAATTGTTACTGCCTTCCTGATATTTATGGGCGAGTGACATGACCAGATTGCTGACTGATGCTATCTTCGGTAATCAACACTTCAAACTTATACCAATAAATTTGGCCATTTGACAGAATACATCGATACGCATTCCTACATTTTCCAAGAACATTAATCCTAAGCGATGATCAGGCTCATCTCAAATTCGAACTCGGTAAATTTCCGTATATTCTTTCTTTTTACGTGCCATGTCTTTCAGGGCGTAGGCGTTCAAGTCTCTCCAACTCCCTCTATCTTTTGCAGCTCTCAACAAGTTTCTTCCCTCTGCTTCCTCCCCTCAACCACGTTCTGTCATCCACTTGCCTAAGCCCGCCATGTATGTCACGCGATGTTTTCTCTTGACTCTCTTTCCCTCTATTCGACTCGTGAGTATCAGATTCTCCAGGCCTCCTTCCTTATTATGTGTCTCAGAAACTTCAGCTGCCTCTTTCTGATGTTAAGTGTAAGCCTCCTCCTTGTTTGTATATTCTCTAAGAACTCATCGTTGCTCACACGTTCGGTCCAGGATATTCTTAGCATCCTTCTGTAGAACCACATCTCCGTCGTCTCGAGTAACTTCTTCATCATTGAGGAAATCGTCCAACATTCGCTGCTGTAAAGAAGGACAGATGTCATTTAACAGCTCAGTATTATTTCCTTTGTTGTCATAGAAATCCTCCTGTCTCGCAATACTCTGCCCAGGTTTTTTGAGATGCGTTCTTGGCCATCCCAATACGTCTACAGATCTAAGTGTCAAACTTACGGTCCTCTGACAAAACGCTTCCCAGATATTTTAACTTCTGTGTCTGCTGATTCTAGTGTTCCCGTACTGTAAATTGCATTTCAGCATCGTCCTTTTGCAGATGACCATGCATTCCGTCTTCTTGTAGTTTATGCTTCGTCCCCTCTTCTCACTCTCCGTCGATACCATCTGTTTCGTATCACTAGTCGTTACGCTACAGCGCCCTATCTGATTATGATAAAGTGCAGCTCTTCTATGGGTCTAAGAATATAGGGATATCTCTGCATGAGGTAATAACCTGGTTGGATTTAACGAGTTGGTGCGTTCGATTTCAAACCCTAATCGCACTTTTTGGAAGAGCCGAATACAGAGAACTGGTACTCAATTTTGCCTCAAAACCCTCCCCAAGTTTTGAATTCACTTGTTGTATTTTGTTGTCCTTTTCCTACACCTGTTGCCACCTAAGACTATAGAACCCAATCTATCCTGTCGTTTACCCATAGCTTGAGGGAAGGAAAAATGTTTCATACTTATGTAAATCCCGTAGATTCGACCGGAATTTGAACGCGGTTCTCAGATTCCTTAATTCCAGCCGCTATCACATACTCCACATCATTTTTTTTTACTTTAGAGCGTAATTGTAGAATAATTAAAACTCTGGTGAGCACTTTATATTTTACTAAAGAAAAAATAATCACGAAATTTGGAAATATGAAATCTGGGGTCGGCAATACCAATGAAGATTAACGACGCAGTTTTCATTTAATTGATTTAGGGAGAACTGCTACTTTTGTTTAGAGAGACTAATACTGGTTAATTAAAGTCCCCTGATTAAGGCAATTGAAAAAGTATTATCCACTCCTTCTTAAAGATAATGAATTTAGTATCCAGTTAAAATTATCAAATGATAAAGAGTTGACTTATATATGGAAGCTATGTGCTTGGCATCTCTAACTTTTAAAAATAAAGATTTTTAATATAAAAATAATTCACAAAGTATACATCTGTTAAATGTCGGCCCACCTGACTACCTTTTGGAGTGTATTAGTGCACACAGGGCACTGGCTGACTCAGAAAGCATCAATACATCTGAATAAATTTTAATAAATTCAAACGAAAATTTATATTTATTCCACTTTTCATTACATCTTGCCAAATTCCGAACGAAGTGTTGTACATCGGGATTGTACTTTTGAATAAATTTTCCAGTAAATATTTTTCTTGTTCTAATCAAGTGCATTCGATTATTAGAGTTATTGTCAAGAACGTAGATTATCAGTATGATAAGCCACATTTATTTGATGCAATTCTAGCGTTCTTAGATTACTGGTAATTCGAAGTGGAATTAGTTGAAGGTGAAGTGACACCATTTATATCTGTTTCATGGAAAATCACGTATCGAATATATATACGTATTCTTACCATTTTGTATACAAACTTCAATAAAGACGATCATCATAAATTACCCCCGATATATTTCATGTAATACTCAGCTAATAACACGTAGTAACTTCTACCTCTTAAGTTTAATTAGTTGTTGAACCATTACAAAATTTGACATTGTATAAAAGATTCAATCATATACAAAACCGTTATGTATATACCTTGAAGAAATAGCTAACGACACAGAGTCGCAGTTTCTAGTAAATAAGTGAGTACTGAATATTATATCTGCAGTCTATGCAACTGTTTTTCTTACATTCATACTAGGACAGTTGACTTTGTTTTAACAAGATATATAATCTGATCAACAGGCAGAGAATTTAGAATTTTAAACCAAATCTTTCATTGGATTCGAAAAAAGTCAATCCAATCTATACGACTTTCGGGTATATTTTATCCGTATTGAATTTTTTATCCCTTCACCCAAGCAAGGAGATAATGCCACTCAGGCGCAAGGGGCTACTAGAAGTTAAAGAGAATAAAGGAACCGGAAACTTAATCTTAAACAGGAAACAGTGGATAAACCTTTGCTATTCTTAAAACCACCGGCTTCCTTTTGGAATTTATTTTGGGGAAAGAAAGAGAGAGAGAGTAAGAGAGAGGGAAGGTAGCATTTTCATCACATGGGAACACGATAATACTATGCCAGTAAGGATTGCAACTTGCAACCTTTACGATGTGAAGAATTATTACGGCATGTCTGATAATCTTTGCTGTTAGCACACCGTTTCGACAAAGACATTTTCCGACCCTCTTCAAGTCAATAGGCCACCAATTTCAAATGTATAATACAAACCCAAAGTCCAATATTCGACTTGCAAAAATAAGTAGTTACAATTTGATTCAAAAAGAAGCTGTTGCTTTCTATTGACACACTTAAAGACAAACAAATTAAAACGAAAATAAAAATAACAAAAAAGTTAAACAAGACGGAAAATTTACTTAACGTACCAGTAACTTAAAAAAAACTGTCGGAGAACATGACGATCGAAACGTTGTGATCAGAACATTAACGATGACTATACTAGCCGAAGATATTATATAGAAAAATAATTTATCTCAGAAATTCAGACACCATCTGCAGTGCTAAATATTGCATACAGCAGGCAATCTAAAACTAATTTCTACTAAAATACTACAACATGCCATAAGTAAGACTTTGTTTTAATTTATTAATAAGTCACTATCAGTGCAGAATCTAGAAGCACACTATTTGCCTCGTCTATACACTAATCTACAACAACTAAAACTAACACATGTGTATCAACAGAAGCATGTTAAACCGACAGTGCAAGCTTTCCATTCTCATAACATATAACCAAAATAAGCATAACCGGACATTTTATTTTTAAATCACATCTTCATTAACACCTTGGGGAATAGGCATTTTAATATTCAGGAATAGAATTAGACTATTTACTCATACTGACAAAATGCACGGATGAAATATCGGATTCCGGTTTATTGCTTTAAATTTGCAGTCATTAAGCATTGTATTGTTTTTTATTTTTTATTTTTTATACTGCAGCTGATTAATCAAAGGCAATTTGGCTGAGAGACTGCTTTATTTACGAGCGGTAATTTACACCATTTACATTCGTCGTCTTTGTTGTTGCTATCATAGCATTTCAACAGTTGTGTTGTCTTGTTGTCACCAGGAGTTTCTTCCTTTTTGTAACCTGGAGGAAATTCTGATTTCGATCATTTAATCTACGTGTGTAGACGTTTCTCTTGCCACGAAATCTCGTCTAGTTGTTAGCTGTAGTACTGTTTAGTTAGTCTTCGTATATTTCCACTGAATCCAAGTAAACACTTTGAGCAACATGATGTGGTGTAATAGTTAGCAAGCTTGTCTCGTAAGAGAAATTACGACTGAGTAGTGAGTTCGACCTTCACTGTGAACTCCATACATTCAAGCTCGTGCCACGTTTGTGCTATGCTTAGAAAATCACCGAGTCAGAGTACACACTGTCCAGCTCAGTTCAATCCCAGAGGCCGAGAAGTGTGAACTTGGTATCAGTGGAAATAGGCGAAAAATAATTGCGCAATACTAAAAAGAATAAGAACTAGATAAGATATTCCAAGTCCTGGACAGTGTAACAAAAAGAGTCTACCAGCCCCATACATAAAATAAAAGGTTCTGTTCAGAATTCCCTGTAGGTTGCTCGGACAGATATACATTTGATAAAGGCAGGAGAAGACAACGGCTGAAACGTTGTGATAATAACAATAGAGATGAGGACAATAGTCCGAATATAAATAGTGTAAATAAAGACAACGCCTCATTGCAGAAATGTAGACAGAAATTACGATGGACATATTGAATATAACTGATTTAACTTTAATTTGAGCCAAAGACAGTGCATCTCATCAAGATTAATGTACATTTTCTCCTGAAATTTTCAATTAATAAAAAAGAAGGCTATTTTTTCCGTACATTTGGATTAGTGGAGATGTGACACTAAATATATATCCGGTTATGTTATATTTGACATTTTTTTTTACAAACAAAAGGATAAAATACAAAAAAAACATACTAATAGCCATTTGTTTTATTTATTGGGATGTTTTGTGCATACTGTTAACGCGATGATGGTATTGTCTCTTTCACTTTCACGATTGGGGCATGGGTCTTAGTTGATTAAGGGTGGGCGGGGAAAACAGCTGGGGTCCCGGGAAACTCTGGAATGATTTCATGGTTTGCGTCGGAATTCAATCTACTCCTGTGAAAATAATCCCATTCTTTAATATTTTTTTAATTCATTATTTTTTCCTTTATTTTTTTTTTATTTCATTTCGTCCAGTTCCTGTGAGAACACTTTCATCTTCTCATAGGAAATACCATTCCATCAAAAAAATATTAAATAAAAAAAATTGTCTTTTTTTTTCAATTTCTTTGCTATTGGACAATGTATTTATCACTTTGACAACTAGAGAGGTCTTGCATTATCTAAACTTGAGTGCATATCACAAATGTCTGTGCTTTTATTTGATATTTGCTTGTTTTTGGTTGTTTACATTTTTTTGACAGAATAAAATATAATGATTAGGTTAATAAAAATGTAAAAAGAAAATGAATATATATATATATATATATATATATATATATATATATGTACATATATATATATATATATATATATATATATATATAAATGATAAAAAAGACTAAAATATAAGTACCTGCATTCATGAGATCCTCTCTAGTTAGTCATATATTTATTTTTTAACCACGTGTACCATACAGTAGTAGACATATTCCGTACGCTATCATTTACATTCCCGTAAAATCGCGAAACACCAACGCAACCAGAGTTAACACTAATTTTTTTCACTCGTTTTTCGTATTTGAAAAATTCCATCGAATATTAAGTGGTTTGTGGTTTATGTTTCTCGTACATTTTTCATTGTTTGATAATTAATAATAGATTTATTCATTTTTTTTTCTAAATGTTATTAAAAAAACATCAATCAAATTCAAAATTCAAAAACACGTGGACGCTAAATTGATATTTAATATTAAACTTTTACATTCTTAAATCTATGGTTCTTATATTTTATTATGAGATTATATATATATATATATATATATATATATATATATATATATATATGTTCTGTAATTTATATTTATGATATTAATTACTCTTGTAATTTATCATATCTATCATATTAATTACTCTTACATATCTACATGTATGCACACAAACACGCGCACATACACACTATGTTATATATATATATATATATATATATATATATATATATATATATATATATATATATATATATATATATATGCGTGTGTCTGTATTATTCTTTTACATGATGAAAGTTTCTTTATTTCCTCTCGGTAACTGAGCGACCGGTAGGCTCATAAATTACACACATGGCTCAACCAGCTACTCGGTCGTGTATTCCCGAGTCTTCTCCTCTGTTGGTCTTGAAGGGAGAGATGATAGCTTATTGGCCATGTTGAGGATAACAAAGAAGAATCATTGTAAACCGTACCACACCCCACTCCCAGAGTTTTAAGTGGGCTGAAAGTGCGTATTATCATTTTTATTTTTTTGTATGTATGTATGTATGTGTGAAATATTTCAGTCAAAATTTGGCTGTGTTGGTTTTTTTCCCAGCTCGGAGGAGAGTTAAATGACTTATCGGAAAATAATAATAAACTTGTACCGCTCTCCCTCTCCAATGACGTTATTAATTTCGCTTTGTAATTTCATGCCAGTGAAGAGCGACTTGCATGTTTGAAAATCTGCACAGAGCAACTTCGAGCCAAATATATAATTCTAATTGGTACCAAAGTATTGGGATTTGTTTTCAAGACCAAAGCGAAACTTTATTAATTAATGTACACATTTGGAAGATAGACCGAAAAAAAAATGGTTGGTTACATCAAAAAGTAAATCTATATTCAAGTATTCTTTGCTAAATATAAGGACAGAAATTATCGTCTTTTTTATTTTTGATTCAATGAAATTGCATCGTATAATACAATATAACTACCTCGTGAGATTTACTCACACATCTGGTGTTGACTCGACGATATTATACAGGAGAGATATATCAACAAATTAATTGTAATGGAGAGGAAGACCTGTACAAGTACATTTAATTACAATAATAATCTAGCATAAGAAATAATGACGAAAAATAATAATATATTTGCTTCCTACTTGTAGTTAATGGTAGTGTAATGAAAAACGGCAAGACAATTTAAAGCCATCTATAACTGGATTATATATTAGATAGATATAGATACAAATAGGTAATTATATATAGAATGTATGTGTGTATGTATATTTGTCCGCCAAATGTGTTGTCAAAGCAGTTCAAGAGAGAATGACTTTTCTCATTAACTCCACTATATTAGTGTTTTATTTTTTAATCATTAATTTTGTTATGACCTAAACCAGCACCATTTTGGGGTTCGGGTGCGCCACTGAGACCGCAAGTATTTGATGATTGCACCTGGTAATAAATTCATATTCTGAAGCAGAGTGACTATGGCCAGTATATATATATTATATATATATATATATATATGCATACATATATATGCATACATATATATGCATACATATATATGCATACATATATATATATATGCATATATATATATGCATACATATATATACACACATACATACATACATACACATGCATATATATCACATACATATACGTACACATATATGTAAATGCATATATAAACATATTTATTTGTATGTATTTATGTAAACTTCTGAAATCATCTAACCTAAATAATTGCCTATTTCGTATTATTCTTAGTTTATTGAAATGCATATTCAAACGATTTATAATCTTGCTAATTTTGTTGTCACAGAATAGGATTATTTTAATTTCGTTCCAATTAATTCCTCTAACAAAATTTGATCTGATCTAAAATAATTATAAACTATTCGGCGATGCTTGGAACATGCTAACTGCATCCTCTGCAGCTGTATAATATCTGTATCCAAAAAAGGCTCGTTTGTCGAGGGAGTGCATACAGACTACTGTCGAAGACTAATTTATATCTATAGAATCAATCATGAGTACGGTCTTTTCCCAGCAGAAACGTATATACTAATCTAAATTATTCTCACATTAAATAACACGGTAATGAGTGCTATGGTGTAAGACTAATCAACCCAAACAATTCAAAAGATATAATGAATTTATAGAGTCAAATTTCTTTTGAATGAGGAACCTCAAAATGTAAATAGATGTTCAGATTCAAATCTGAGTTTTACAGCTAATTATCAGGATATAATCTTCGAATGGAATTGTCATTTTTACAAGTATTGATTTGAACATTCAATAGTTTTTAATACAGAGATTTAGAAAAAAAGTTGTTGTTTTTTTTTTATAAAAGTACAAATTAACATTAGAAATCCGCTTAAGCAAAATTGAATGTTCCTGATACTGGTTGCATCACTCTACTTCATAATATGTTTGTGATATATCTTACTTGCAATTGTGTAATACGTGGCTTCTCCCGATGTAGTTTGAATTACTGTCAATGGAAAACGTTAATCCCTTATGAATGTGCGAAGAAGAGTCAATGCTTTATTTTGTCTCATTATAATCCATTCTAAAACTTTAGTTTGCAAAAACATCCTCACATCCGAATGTCATTCAAATAATACCTTTTTTTTAGAAACTAAAACAGAAATTGAAAAAATATCTAAATTGTGAGTGTTTTTATGTAAATTAGTTGGTAGGTAATTATTAGGAATAATTATTAGGAATAATTATTTGTTTCACATCAGCGATCTAAACAATGAAAGAAAATATGACCATTCTTGCTATCATTTGTACAGTCCTTCACAGCCAGTGCGAAATTGGTTAAGTATTACATATTGTAATTATAATGTAATATAATATATTTGTAATGTAATATGATTATTACATATTACATATTTTTCCTATTTTGCCTTGTTGTAGTGACTATACAGACTTGAACAAACACAAAGAGGTACAAATTATAATAATAATAATAATAATAATAATAATAATAATAATAATAATTTTGGTTAAATTTTTCACAGAACTTATATAAAAATTAGCTACAGACTATATTAAAGAGCTGATCCTGTTAGTTATTTGTTGCGGGTTTAATATTTGGAAAAAAATAATGAAAATTATTAAATTTCTATTTGCTTTTTTATGTTCTTTAGGTGAAAATAGAAGTTTAAAAAGTTTTTTCTTTCTATTTTTTTACCAAAAAAAGAAATGTAAAAATATAAAATAAAAATATAAAATAAAAATAATTTCACGACATTGCAATAGATTCATGTTTTTTGTTTTCTTTTCGTTATTTTTTTTGTTTCTCGCGATGATTTATCTTCTTTCATTGACAAAACCATGATGTGTTCCCAACCGTAATGTTAGACATTTTTCAAAAAATTAAAAAAAGACAACATAAAAACGTGAGTCAGTGATTTGCAAAACAACAAGAAAATAAAGAAAAGTGAAATTAGTTCAGAAATACATAAAAAAAATTAATAAAAAAGTAACACAGCAAATAAAAAAAAAACAGAACAAAACAAAACAAAACAGAAAAAATACAATTTCGCATTGAATACAAAATTGACGCAACCTCGTTTGGCATTCGAGGATTTAGGAGGGGCACATTTGTCCGTGGTTCTATTTAAAATGGATGCTAATGATGTCTGGGGAACATATCCATAAGATTTAGCACAATATTGTAAAAGTCTGTTCTCCTTTCACAAAAGGAGGTTTATAGAAAAAAATTGAGGGTGGATTGTAAAAGATTATCAAAACGAAACAAAAATATTAAGAGTGAATAATTGGGAAAAAAATCCATGAGAAAAAAATATACATATATATATATACCTCACATGTCTCAAATATTTTGGTAAAAAAAAGATGTACAAATTTTGCTAGAGGTATACACCAATGACCCACTCATTAACTTACTATGTCTCATCATGGGCAAATGCTATTGTACTGAACGGCAAGATAATATATATATATATATATATATATATATATATATATATATATATATATATATATATATATATATATATATATCATTGGTATGAAATAAATACAATCGCAACGACGATGACAAAAACAAAATCGCAAGGAAAAAATGTGGAAATGAAATTCTTAACAAAAATATCAACCAAATATATATAGATAAATATATATATACATACGTACACAAAAGCCAATTAAATTGCTTCCCTTTTCCAGTTGTCATATCAGTAAAACAGTAAAATCAAATAATAATAATAATAATAATAATAATAATAATTTGCAAAAAAATTAAACAATCAGGTATTGGGACATTCCCACACATGCAGGTTTGGCGATTCAGGCAAAACAATCAGGCGCACCAAATAAGTATGACGAGCCCACTTGACCAAAAATTACCAAGAAAAAAATACGGAGGGCTTAGGGATGGAAACAAGCGATTTCTGGAAACAAAGTGTGTGAATAATTCAGATAGGGATTTATGTTTTAGTTTTGCCAACAATAGTAAAGTTATTTATTCAATATCTGAAATATAATCACGGGAATTTTCTGGTGTTTATGAACGGTAAAATTGGATTTCGGGCAAGGAACATTACAATAATTACAAAAGTAATAAGATTTTTTTAAAAAGTAACACAATAATTCTCTTACCTCAGGTATTCATTGTTGATTAACTGTAACTAATTATCATCAGAATATATAGTAAAAATACCAACTGAAATAAAAATACCTCTATATATATATATATATATATATATATATATATATATATATATATATATATATATATATATATATATATATATAAATAATTGCTAGAATTAATTATGAGTATCTTGAAAGAATGGAAAAAATTACTAATATTACCTAAAATAATAATAACAATAATAATAATAATAATAATAAAAATGTCCTGTCAAGTCTTGAGGATTAGCTGAAATATTAAATAATGAATAAGAGATGTTTTCTGTAATTATTTAAGGGCTCTCTGGGAATAATCTGTGCGAGAACATATCCTGGACGCATTTTGCAAGCATCGAAAACACGTAAAACTAAGAGATTCTTGAAATATTAAATCGGAAGAACTGTGATTTCTTTAGAAAAATGGTCTTCTCATATTATTGAAAAAAGTTATTAAGAAAGAAATCCATAACTTGCTGCTAATAATAATAATAACAACCATAATATTAATAATTAATATTATTATTATTAAAATTATTATTATAACTAATGTGCTTGAGTATTGTTGGAAGACCTGCTGTCATCTGATCTCCAGTTAAGGCGATCATTAACTGCTAGTGGAATCTCAACAAGTAATAATGAAATTAATACACAAAGATAGGGTAGGAAAATTGATTTACTATTGAGAAAAAGGAAATGACCTGTAAATTAAGCAAAGAAAATGAAACGAAATGTGTTGAACAAATTTTGGCATTTTATTAGTTGTTTTTGTCCCTAGCTCAGAGCTTTATTCAGCTAAAAATTTGAGAAATGTTGCGGCAAACGAAAGGTCAAAAGGAGATGAACATATTTATATAGGTCCTTGTTTACAGAAAAGGGGAAAATATGGAGTAAAAAAAGGAACGTTCAGTTATTTTTTGTTGTGTTGCACTATTTTTTTCAAACGGTGAACCATCAGGTTTCAGCTAAACACGGTCGAATAGTAGCCAGTATTATTTTCCCCATTGTTTTAAATACCTGTTTATGTAATCATTTGTG
>OZ038496.1:77040550-77053050 GCA_964036315.1 Acanthosepion esculentum
TTTAGTTGTTAATGTCCGTCGACAACCATAGTAACAACAGTATATTATATTAGCAGGCAATTTAAAAACAATCAGCGGACATACCAATTGGGCACACACATACACACACACACTCATATATATATATATATATATATATATATATATATATATATATATGTATATATATATATATATATTGTTATATATATATATATATATATATATATATATATATATATATATATTGCGTTTTTGTTTATATTTGTGTATGTGTGTAAAGGAAAGGGGAGATCTTACTGTAAAAAGTATTAGTTTTGTGACGTTAAAGTATATTTGTTGCGTTATTATTGTTATTACAATTATTATGATTGAAAAGGGTTTTCTGTTAAATAAGTAAATAATATATATATATATATACGATAATAATAATAATAATAATAATAATAATAATAATAATAATATTGTCAATGAAGAAAATTACTACTAACTTTACAGGGAGAAAACGTAAAAAAAATAATAAATGAAGAGAAATAATAAATGCTATCTTCAAAAGTACTGTCTCGTATATTTGCCTTTTGTTTGTATTTTCACCTAGTTGTTCAGAGTTTCAGAGTATATTTGCCTTTTGTTTGTATTTTCACCTAGTTTTTCAGAGTCTTGTCTTCTTTGGGGTTTTTGTGTGATGTACAAAATATTTGTAAGGATTCATTTTTAAATAACTAACTTGCTGAATTCAGTAATTCGTTGGAACCACCTTTTCGGATATAAAATAAAGTCCCCTTCAATTTACATCTTTAAGTTAATCGGATGTAATTGTCTTTTTTCTCGGGAAGCAGAGTTAGATTTAAATACGAATTTAGGACTAAACATTTGGCGCAGTGCTTTACTTGACGATTTTTTTTTTTAAATCTATTCATTTTTACCCTAATATCTTTTAACATTGCCTTATATATACAGTTCAAAAGAGTGAATCAACTCTGCGATTACAAACAGAACCGGACGACATATAAAAACAATGGAAAGTAAACTCAAGCCTCGTTTTGAAATATTCAGTGGATGATCATTTTTCATCATTCGCTTACTCGTTTAAATATCATTTGCCTTATTTTATTTACTTATCCTATAATCATGTAGAGTTAGTTTGAGCAAGCAATTATATTCTGTTCTCCTCTGACAAACTATTATATATATATATGAAAAATTATGAATATTAGTAATAATATCACCATTTTCGATTTGTATATACACTTATGATCCTTATACTTGCAAGCATTTTTTTCTTATGCATTACTTGAAGAAAGACGCACTTTCGAAATATTGTTACAAATTTTAAAATTTCGTGTCTTCCCGTTTTTGTTTTCCATTTCTGCAAAGGCGCTTTTTAGGGTGTGTAATATTCTCTTAACTAAAATTAGTATTATTGATAATTTGCTGCTGCTGCTGCTGCTGCAGCTGCTAATAATAATAATAATAATAATAATAATAATGATGATGATGCTTGAAGAGGATCGTTGAATATTGACGCTTTATCAACAGTCTTGATCCCTATTTTAACTTGCTGTTGAATCTCAACGAATATAATATCAACAAAGCGCCCAAATGATAGTATTAGGAAGACCAGGAAGAAGCCGGAGGAGATTTGCTATCTTTTGTTATACCAAAAGTATCGCCGAAAATTAAACAGCTTTTAAAACAATGCCTCTCTTAATAATAATAACAATAATAATAATAATGATGATTATAAGGTTGACAGTATTATATGACAATTAATGGTTCTTTTTGTAACTCCCACTCTAATATATTTTCTTAGTTACCCTCCTTTAAGGGCTAATATTACTTATTTTTATAATGTCGTCGTTTTTGCTTGTTTTCGGTTTTGTTCCGTACGTGTTCCTTTTTCGCCATAAGCTTCTTTCGGAAACAGCGTAAATAAATTGGATGGATTTTATGACGGGTACTCTTTTTGTAACACTGCTCAACACAAACTCACACAATTTTTCCTGCAAACTCGCTGGATGCACGTTCTCTTTATCGTGTGTTTATTACTTGATTGATACTTTAAACTTTAAATTAGTAAAAACAGCAGCATTGTTACTTTGAAACCATAATAACAGCATTAATAATAATAATAATATTAATAATAATAATAATATTAATAATAATAATAATAATAATAATAATAATATTAATAATAATAATAATAGAACATTTTATATGTAGAATTGTCCCTGTTTTGTTTTTAAATGTCATGGGCTAGGAAAAATATGCACTCCAACATGGAAGACATCTGAAATAGTTACATGTGACTATAATGAACACGTGATTGCTACAACAGAACTTTTATTAAAGTAATGGAGGGAGGATATCAACAGTGTTCATTTGCATTTTTCTTATATATGAAATTAATCGTAATTTTCTTTATAACAGATAGGAAAAATGATTGAGGTATTTTATATTTTTATGGTTTTCAATTTAAAATTTATTGATTAAAAAAAAGTCCTCTATCGATCGATTATGTATAAGCAGTAAACTTTGCTTAGATAGGCGCATCAAATTCTCTTACAAATACTAAATTAGTTCTTTTCAAAGAAATTCACACTTAATAATTTCCCTAGATTTTAATTATAAAAAATTATTTTAAATTCATTCTATAGAGAAAAAAATAATGCGTCCCTTTTGTTTTGTCTGATATTTGAAAGTTTTATGTTTATACATATTTTTTCGTTGATATGAAAATTTCTTAAAAATTTATATACAAACCATTAGTTCATTTTTCCCCCCGTCATAACCGTTATTTTCGATATCTTCTTTTATAAAACACACTTGCTCCTTTTTATCGTCATCATGTTCAACAAATATTATTAAATTACAGATATTGAAAGTTTCCCCTTTTTTTGTCCCTATATTCTTTATATGTCTGCATTTATTTTAACCTATAATTTCCGTTTTAAAATCAATTCTATAAGTGTAGGTAGGTAGGTATGTGTGTCTGTGTGTGTGTGTGTGTCTGTGTGTGTGTGTGTGTGTGTGCGCGTACCTTTATGTTTTGATGATCTGTATAGATTATTATGGATCTGCTGTACCGTGCCAAGTGCATATTTGTATGCTGGGCGTGCATTTACCCCATGAAGAAATAAACATATATTGCTACTAACATCTAAGTAAGACACCATTGATAGATAAGTAGACCAATAGAAAGTTACGAAAGGAAAAAAAAAATTAAATAAAGCAACTAAAATTATTTTTACAGTCATGTAATAATAATAATAATAATAATAATAATAATAATAATAATAATAACAATAATAATAACAATAATAATAATAAAAATCAACAACAAACATATACGGGTAGGTAGGGGATCATATCCGTAGTTAATATAGTTGAATAAAAACGAAATAAAATTAATATCTACGTTTCTTTTCTTTTTGATATAATTGGACACATATGTAGGATATTAGTATAATCGTAGTAGTAGTAGTAGTAATAGTAGTAGTAACTGTATTATCAGTAGTAGTAGTAGTAGTGTTATTAATATTAGGAGAACATAATGTTGATAATTAAAAAAAAACTTTAAAAAATCACACGCACACAGTAAAAGATTGCACAAAAGATTATTTTTTTAGTCTTTTTTTTTTTCTCTTTTCGTTCTTCTTCTGTTTCTTCTTTCTTCTTTTTTGTTTGTGTTTCCCAAAAAAAAGGATTTTTTTCCAGTTCGATTATTTTTCAAAATGTTTTGTTGGTTTTCGTTTCAAAAAATGATTTTCTTTTTTCGGTTGGATATTTTCAATTTTTCCTTTAGATTAAATGCAATTCTACTGTGTAAGATTTGTTTTGTCTTTTTTTTTTTCCAACAACAGTTTATTCACTTAACAAAAATGTGTTGTCTTTGAATTTAAAAAAAATCTTACACGTTTGAACTGCAAAGGAAATTTCATAAAATGGTGGTTTCTTCACCTTCGAATTATTTTTCTAGTTTCGTTTTGTAATACTTACATGAAAAAGTATTCAAAGTTTTTTTTTTCCTTGCGAACGTAACCTCTCCATTGAAATGTTTCCATGAAACGTTTCCTGCGATTTTGTTAAAATCATGTCTTTAAAAATGTTCCATTCTTTTGTATATATTTTATAACATCCTCTTGTAAGATTCGCCAGCATTCTTAAAATGTTTGTAGTAGTTTCTGTCGAGTCATTCTTTGAAAGTTCAAGCAAATAGACACAATTCCATTCTCTTTCACGATTACGGGACATTTTTTTTAATCTTAAATTGTATATAAATGTTCTACGGCGTACACAATAAGCATTCTTTGTTAGCGTTTGAGCTTGTTCGTTAATTTTGTTAGGGATAGTTTTCGTTCGTAAAATTGTTTATATCAAAAAAAGTTTTTTTTGTGTGTGTCGTTTGCTGTCCACAAATGTACAAGACATTATTATTTTTGCGATTCTTTCAGACTTCACAACTCAATAACAATATTGCAAACTTATATCCGTTTCTCAGAGATTTGGCAGAGAAAAAAGTTTTTTCGTTCCAAACAGCCATTTTTAAGGCACTGTTGGTTCAGTTACAATTAAATCGATTAGTCATTCCCCAGTACGACATTATTTGCTTATGTCTATGACTTAAACAGCATAATTTTAATGATTTTATAAGTACATAGACTGCAAGCAATTATAAAAACATCCTTTTGTTTATTACCCACAATTTTAAAAAAAATGTTATTTTTATTAAAAAAATTTTTTTTGATTTTTTTATATTTTATTTTTTTTTAATTTTTTTTCATATATTTTTGATATTTTAATGAATATTTGTGTATTTTCGAATATTTTGTTATCGTGTATGCGGATGTTTTAGTAATTCATGAAAAAATTGAAATCATACGTCGAAGATCAACAGTTTCCTGTAGAGAGATTATTTAAAGTTTAAAAACCTTCCAGTAATTTTTGCTTGTCGCTTATCAAACGTTTCTCTGCTGTTGATTGTCGTTTGATATATATATATATATATATATATATATATATATATATATATATATATATATATATGTACACATATATATATATATATATATATATATATATATATATATATATATATTTTAAAGTTTACCAACCATTCCATAAGTTCTTTTCTCCTGGTTTTGTTTTCCCATTTAAAAAGTATTGTTTGTTATTTTCTGTATCGGGTAATCTTCGATTTTATGTTCTACATTTTTTTTCAAAAATTGTCTTTTTCCTTAGCATTGTTTCAAATCTGTGTTTTGTTTTGTGTTGTTGTTTAGATGAGATAATTAAAGAGGAAGAATAAGGAGAGAGAAAGAGAGAGAGAGAGAGACAGGAAGAGAGAGAAAATACCGGGGCACGATTTCAAGTGATTCGATAAGGTAGCATTTTGACCACGAACACTTTGAACCGATTCTAGGATCATATTAAGGTAATACATTGGGCGTTTTGTCATGTATTCATATCTTTCGACATGAAGGAATTCTGGCCGGAGGTCAGAGGAACAAGTTGATGGTTATCAAGTCGAGCATCTTCAGACTTCTTTTTCCCGTTCTTGCGTGAAGAACCCAGGCAAGTAATTGCGACTCTTAATTCCTGAGATACTTCAGTGCAGAATGGTTGCTACAAAAGACAAATAGATATTCATGTTAACCAAGCAGAAATCAGAATAATATATTAACAGCAAATAATAATAATAATAATAATAATAACAAAAATGATAATAATAATAATAACATGTAGATAGATAAAATGGTGATTATTTCAAAACATGGGTTAATATTATTATTATTATTTTCGATTTTATATTAAATAAACGTCAACAATAATAATAATAATAATAATAATGATGATTATAATGAAAACAGTAAATATAATTGTATTGTCAATAATATTAATATAGAATTCTTTTTAATGGCAGTGATCATGCTGTGTTAATAATTAAATATAATTATGCCATGGAACTGGGAAACATATCAGTCATAGAGATAGTAGAGTAAATTGTTCTAAATAATAATAATAATAATAATAATAATAGAAGTTTCCAACTAATTGTTATGAGTTGCCCACAGGATTCCAATATTTCAAAAACTAACAAATTATTTTTTTTTCCCCCATTTTCATATAGATTTTGGAATAGGGTTTATGAGTAATAACAGAAAGACAAAATTTATTAAGAGCTATAAGTTAAAGGAAACGTCTACATCCTGAGGAAACACTGCACATAAAGAAAAACCCGTTACGGGATGTAGAGACACTGCAACAGTAGTATTTCCTGAGCAAAATAATCTGACGGAAGGTTGATTTTCATTTCAGAGATTTTTCATTCTCATAGACGTGTTGCCATCCAGTTTGTCTAGCTATTTAAGACGTTGGGTGTGGATATGGATTCATACTATTTCCATGGGTAAAAGTACGCAAGGGAATGTAATTAATTCGAGTGGGATTCACTCTCGGCTCTCCGATTATTCAGCTAGAGCCGGTATCCATTACTCCACCGTGCCTCCGTCAAATTATAAGGACCTACAAATCGAAATAACAAATATGCTGTTGCTTAAAACTACGATTATTCCTGCTATGATAACGGTATTAGATACGATGAATAAGGTTTCAGAAAATCATGTAAGTAAAATTATTGTATACATCAGCATCTCAGAATTACAAAAGTTTACTTTGTGCGTAACTGCACATATCATACATAAAAGTCTGTCAATCTTAATGAAATATCCTAAATGTGCATAGACATTCCTACACAGCTTTTTGTTCGTTGGCCTCGGAGAGGACTTAGTAATTAGCCACTTAAACTTTCTCTCTGGAAAGATGATACCGTACATAACAGTAATCATAAAAATCCTTTTATAATAGCGCTTGCCCCTCCATTCGTTAGATAGAACAATCTTAACATCCTGTTAATACCTAATAAATAATGTACTGTTCCGCGTTTTAGATCGTATGGATAGAAGGGAAATACATTAAGACTCCCAACTTCGTCACAAGACATTAACATTCGCAACTCTGTTCACTCTGGGGTCACTCTGGGTAGGTCTCTTGTATACAAGGACCATGAGGCAAAGATTAAAGCCAGTTTCGAATCAAGAAACAACATCCTAAAGAAGCTATCACCAAATTCATATTACACAGCAGAATATACTTCCTCTGTGTGGAACAGATCATCACAGGAAGAGAAATTCGACCATGCCTTAATTACTTCTTGCAGATCGGTCACTCGGTGTTTCATGTGAAACAAGGTAGATCCAGTGACAAGACCCAAATAGTTTGAGTTCAATATCCGGTTAAGGCAGTGGAGAACTTGGACAGGGAAATTAACAGGCGATACCTGATAACTGGTATCCATTAAACATGGCACGTGGAACTAGAACGGTCTGCCTCAGTGACCGATATAAAGGGTTCAGTTCGACATTCCAACCACCTGAAGAAGTCCGTAGCGTACAACGGCCGAAACTTTGTAATAAATATGGCGACAAAGATGAGCACAATAGTCCGAATAATGTAAATAAAGTAGATGACCTCTAATTGCTTGATGTTGCTGCCCTCCACCGTTTGCATAAGAAGGAAAGTCCATTCCTAACTAGTGAAGGTGAAGAAGGAAATTTACCTTGCCATTCACTCGACGGCAATGAACTAATGACAAAGAGAATCAAGTCAGGACACAGCTTTTTACAGTGAACAACATAGCACCTAGTCTGTCCCTGTGATGCAGTGAACTTAACAGCGTGCAACACATTCTCTTCCTCTCTTTCTCTCTCAGTCCTACGGAATTCTTCAACATGTCTCTAATGATTCCTGGTCCTTCTGGTCATGCCTAAATTGCCCCAGAACAATTGTGGTTTGGTGTAGAGTCAACCTCCAGAAATGGGGATATGCCACCAATAATGATCCCAACTGCAAATGCGGGTTATCGCAAACTGTGGAACATCTAGGTTGCCCCAATCTTGAAGATCGATGCAAACTTAACATGCTTAAAACCTAGTCAAGGCTAATACGAACAAATACTACATATTGATCTCAGCTCCAAAGCTGAGAAGCGATAGCGACCGCGATAAAATCGGTATTTTTCAGACTCACATCACCGAACGCCAGAAAGCACGGAAGCAATCACCAAAAATCCCATTACCGTAAATAAAATAAAATAAAATAAAATTGTCTGCTGAATGAGTTTTTTAAAAAAATATATTTTTAAGAGAAATGTTCGTAATTTAATGTTTGGATAAAGATAAATAAATATAGCATGATAAAATTGTTCTTCTGCAAAGAAGTAATAAATAATGGACTATTCCGTTTTGATCGTGTGGAAAGAGGAGAAAATATACAATTTGATTTCAGTTAGAGAAAGAAAGAAGGGAAGATAGATGTTTTTAAAGGTTGTTCCATTGAATCAAAAACTTGTCAATTTTAAATCATTTAATTTCTACCCACTTCTTAAAACAACGACCAGCATTCATATTCAGTATTTTTTGTTGACTATTTTCATAAAGATGTTCATCACAAACATTTAACGACGCAATAAGTGAATTTCTGTGAATGTTTTATCATAGAATTCGGCGTGAGCATATTCAATCATTGAAATAAGAGTTAAGAATAAAGATTCATCACAATACTTAAATAGGGAAACTATGAAATTTAAATAATAGCACATTAAATTTCCTTTTTAGTAATGCATATATTCTGGCCATTTCGGCAGAGAGGGTTATGTATGGTGTATGGCTTTTTCGTATATCTGTATCCCAGCGTCCTTTTGTCAGCGGGCTGCTGTCTTAATATATATATATATATATATATATATATATATATATATATATATATATATATATATATATATTTCATCCCATGCATCTTAGTAATGCAACTAAGACATACGGGATTACTCTGTGTGTAGAAGGATACAATTTATTCAGGAACGAGAACAATAGAAGAGTAATCAAGAAAACATTAGTTATATATTGATATTAAATAATATATATATATGTGTGTGTGTGTGTGTGTGTGTGTGTGTGTGTGTGTGTGTGTGTGTGTGTGTGCCCGCACTGAGGAAACACTTGACCATGATATCTGCGTGTTTTAAGGGCACTTGCATGGACTGTAAGGGTTAGCAAGCTAGTCTCACTAGAACAATTTCGACAGCAGGGAGTTCTATCCTCACTAGGTGCCCCACACTTTCGGTCTTGTTCCACATTTAAGCTACGCTTAGTAAATAAACACACCTGCCAGCTTATTGTGCATCACGGCGTGGTGCAATTATTAACAACCTTGTCTCGCAAGTTCAATTAATACTGAATAGTGAGTTCGATCCTCACTGCATGCCACATATACACCATCTATGTTATACAAGCCATCAGATATAATAATTAAATAATTTTTTAAAACAAATTTTAATTACCAAATACTGATAACTTAGCATGATGTCCGCCTAGTCCAAATCGATTTTAGAGTCAGTTCGATATTCAAAACGTGATTAATATAGCGGAGGCAAGAGAAGATACGCAGGAAAAAATGTGCTGTTGTTTGACACAAAACTTAGCAAAGGCAATCGAGAAGAAATGAACAACTATTAATTATGAGACAGAATGTTCGTCAACAAAAGAAAGAGAGAGAGAGAGACACACACACACACACACACACATACATACACACACACATTATATATTTCAAAATAGAACCGTTGTTTAAATTTAACTCAGTATTGTGTAACAAACGACGAAAAAATGTGAAACACAGAGACCCGAAGCAGTATCAAAATGGCAAATAATACGTTCCAGGAAATAAGCAAAGATAGGAAAATATCGTTAGCTATAAAAAAATAATATATATATATATATATATATATATATATATATATATATATATTACTTGCATTATTTACATTACTGGGACTGTTATCCTCATCTTCATTGCCATGTTCCCAACGTTTCAGCCGTTGTACGCTCCGGCCTTCTTCACGTGATTGGAATTTTGAACCGAAGTCTTTATTTCGTCCACTGGGGTAGAGTCTTCAAGTTCCACGTGCCATGCCTCTTCTGGATGTCTCTGTTCTTTCCCTTTAACTCAACTCTATCAGTTTTGCTTCACCAGTGCAGTGGCCTGGTATTGAACTCGCAACACTTTTGGTCTGGTCACTGGATCTAACCAACGACTTTATCCACTGGATCATTTTTTTTTCCTAAGAAGGTGACAGATGCAATATTCGGTATTAATAGGCACTTTGCGATATCGGAAGATGCCTTCCAGAATCTAAGAATGTATTAAAACACAAAAAATCTCGCTAGAATCAGAAATGTTGTTCCACAAAGGTTGCTGAGTGTACCATTGACCGAACATGTGAACAACGTCCTAGCTTTAGAGAAAATGGAAATTCTTATTCAGAGAGTGTTGAAAATTGTAGGGTATATAATGATGAAAGCGTTCTTGGAAAATTTAACACTCATAAGATAGATAGAAGGCAAGAGCAACCGAGGAAAATAATTCATAACCTTCGTGGTGATCGTAAGGAAATCGATGGCAGATCAGTGTTTACGACCTTCCTGGGTTTTACGTTAAACTACATCCGGGTAGTCAATATGAGTTACGCTTCTATGTGCAAAGTGTCTTGATATATCGTAGTTCGAATAATCCATAATAATGGGTACCAAATGAAATTTATAAAATTTTATGACATTATACATTCGTTTTCCAAAAATCTGACACGTGAGTGGACAATAGCTGATAGCTGTCATCGCTCATTTCAGAAAGAATACTGGCTAACCACATGTCTGTAATGATCTTGTCCATAGACATTTAACATGAATTATCACTTTTCTTTATTACTGACATTATTATTGACAAGTGATTAACCACAAAAGACATTATTCATATAGCATCCTCATTCATGTAGAAGACGTATATCCAGATGTTTTTTTAGATTCCATGAAACATGAGAGCAGTAGAATCACAAGATTATCTATGTTAACACGCTTGGATTACTTGTGTCTCTAGCTGGAAAGAGTGGTGTCGTCAGAGATAAGGTTCTAGATATTTGGAGATAATGTTTGGCTTCAGGTGTAACGGATATCCATGGAAACATTTATCAATAATTTACTCTTCATTCTGGTGGTGGCTCGATTGATGTGTATTGTGTCTTTATATGCGTTGTTTCCACGTGTTCGCCTATACCTGGCAATGACAATTATCTGCGAGGTTGCAATGCTTTGCGTTCAGTTATGGACTTCATGTTACCCCAAAACTATGATCTATTACAGGGGGATAACACATTCTGTTATCGGTAGCAAGTTTAACAAAATTGGTTTAAAAGTGAATTGCGGAAACTTCTGACTAATGTTTAGGTTATCACGTTCCCGCAAGATGAGTTCAATCGTGGTGTAGTAGCCCATTCGTACGGAAGGTAACGAATCTTCAAATATTAAGAAACTGCGGAAAGCTCTCAATATGGCCAGACCTAAAATGTAGCAAATAGTATTATTTTTTTAAATTGGAATTATCTAATCATCGCCATTACATTTGGCACGTTAATGAACGCCTAAAACACTGATACACACACACATAGAGACACACACATTACCGATACATGTAATAGATGCCACATTTTTATTTTTAAATAATTTCCATTACATCAATCTGTCGGTGCCCCCGAGAAATCTTAATAAAGAAAATGTGCTTTACGGTAGAATTCACCATTTGTAGTAGAAGAAACCACCGGTTGATCGGGCGTGACTCAGTCCGCTCAGTCACAGAGATCGAAACGTTCAGCAAGATTTACCATCTTAAAACGGGGCGTCTATTTCAAATACGATTATCCGCTAAAACCTTTTGAGTAGTAAAATGTCGTAATAAAAATGAATTCATTAACTCATATATATATATATATATATATATATATATATATATATATATATATTCAATAAATTTAAGAAATATTCAAGCAATTTCTCTTTTCACCAACTCTCCATTCACGTGTAACACCGCTGCTCGAGTATATAGGTCCCGATAATAGATTTAATGACAATTGCCAATCTAGTTATCTTTTGAGCACTTTATTAAGAAAACAGATGTTTGCCTGAATTACGTTAGATTTTAATTGTTTTTACTTCCTTTTTAAGATAAAAAATGAAGAAATCAGACAAAATCGAAAATATTTTTATTGTCAACACATTTCGCTTTCGTTTGTTAGGCGCCTTTTGGGCGGAACGAAAGCCATATACGTGGGTCTGTGCTTTTATATATATATTAAAACCGTTAAACATGAATTAACGGCTTTAATAATAATAATAATAATAACAAACACGCAGTCGCGTTCTTTCATTAATACCGGGAAATGTCAGCCTACTAGACATACATTAGCAACGTTAATATATATAAAAAATACACAGACACTCCGAATTGGCATTCATTCTGATTCGAAGAAGCATACCTAAGGAGAAACGGGTTATCAATAAAACCTTTTTCCATTTTGCCTGATTTCATAATTGTATAAGTGTCGTTATTATCATTTTTATTATATATGTATA
>OZ038496.1:77073050-77078050 GCA_964036315.1 Acanthosepion esculentum
TCCTTACAGATATTAAAGAAGCAAGACCAGAAGGCATCAGGTGGTTCGAATTAAGAGATTTCATACACCTAGACTTGTTGCAGACGAAGGTTATAGGACATCCTGATATTTATCCATTGCTGGAGGGAAGAGATTCATAACTTTACTACGTAACTGAATGGAATGAACTTGAATTCGAACTCGGCTTTCAGATTCCTCATTGGCAGCCACTATTTCCCGACATTTTAAACATCTGGCATATGTTTCAAATATAGGATGAGATAAGAAACGTCTATCATTATGAAAATAACATGATCACACGAGTAATTTCCTCAAAAAGGACTTAAACAAAAACAGGAAAAAAACATCAATGTTGAATCGTTTATACGGATTTTAAACCAGATGTACTTAAATTTCAGCGAAATTAGGAATAATTCCATATATATATATATATGTGTGTGTGTGTGTGTGTGTGTGTGTGTCATTCATTCATTCATTCACCAGAAGGTGTAAAAAAAGAAAGAAAAAAGACAGAAACAAAACAAATGAGCTGTTTAATTTGTTTTGTACAGGGGGAGAAATCTGTCATTCATCTGTCATGTATATATATATATATATATATATATATATATATATATATATATATATATATATATGTATATATATATATATATATGTATATATATATATATATATATATATATATATATGTATATATATATATATATATATGTATATATATATATATATATATAGAGAGAGAGAGAGAGAGAGAGAGAGAGAGATAGATAGATAGATAGATAGATAGACAGGTAGATAGATAGATAGATAGATATTTTAAGACAGCATGTCAAAATGATTAAATGACAAGAGGAAATACTATACTTAGCTGACGCGTTTCCTCCTCTGGGAGACATTATCAAGGCAAAAATAAGTATTTATTTTGTTGCAACTGTTTATATATAAGAGTAAGGGCATCATTGGTTTTTCAAGGCGTTTAAATTTGAGGGCGTTCATTAATATTCATTATGTCGCTAAAAGGCCATACAAAACTTATGGACGTCACAAAGTGCCATAATTAAATATCTGGTAAGACAAAATTGAGCTGATAATATTCAAGAAATGTATAATCTGATGATGTAACTTAACTATAAATATCAATATTTATTGCTGTTCCCTCGACTTCGAAGAATCTTAGAATTGTATATTCTTCAAGAGTGCTGTTGGTTGAAATATCAGTTCCTCCGGAGAAGGGCGAATTCCAAGACACTCCGGGAAACAACATCAAAAATTCATATTTAGATTTAACTAAGTTTTTCAAATTATCAATGCATTATTTTTAATATTAATAATATTTGAATATTTTTAATATTGAGTATATTAAATTATCTACTTTAATTTTGAATTACAAAATTTTTAAAGATATATATATATATATATATATATATATATATATATATATATGAAAACCAACGACATCATTTATCGAATAGCTCTACCACTTGTCTTCTTGATTATATATATATATATATATATATATATATATATATATATATATATATATATATATATATATATATATTCAGTTGTATATGAGTTTGGGACACTGTATTTCATGCGTTTGTGAACATCAGTAAAACTGTTTTATTTTTTTAAATAATTGATGTATTTTTACTTGTTTGATTATGTTTGGTGGTGGGCGGGTAATTTACTTCTCTGTTTGTTTGGGCTGACACTCTGATACACATACATAATAAAAATATGAACTGAAATGTGTACACCAGTATGTGTGTGTGAAACCAAGGAGCACAAACTCATATCCATAGAACAGAATATGTTATGTCCTTTATGATGTTCAGCGATTTCCAGTAAGTAAATTCACACACACATACACACACACACATATATATATATATATATATATATATATATATATATATATATATATATATATATATATGACTATTTATTCGGAAATTATAATATAAATATGTTATAAAATCACTACAAATATAGCCATTTTTTAACACTCCTGGTGTCTTAACAAGTGATGGGGTTGAATGTATAATGAAGGGTATAAAACGTGCAAATCAATAAAACACTCCTCGCTAGGGGAAACACTGTTACATAAGCTGGAATGACCAATCAAAATACAAGTATATGAGAATTCAAAACACTTAAACCGAACTTTGGTTATTTGAGGCTTTAATATTAGGGTTAGACTAAAATAGAATTTTATCTAACTAATAAATATTAAATTATAATAAAAATTAAAAAATTAAAAATTACCAATTTTAAATTTAATCTATTTATAAAATTTTTAAAGAAGAAACTCTCTCTCTATATGTATATATATATATAATTATATAAATACATATTTATATGTATATATATATATATATATATATTTATACATTCACATATACATAAATATATATACAAATATATTCATAAATATATATATACAAATATATATTCATATATATATATATATATATATATATATATATATATATACACACACACATATTTATATATATATATACAAATATAGATTTATATATATATACAAATATATATTCCTATATATATATATACAAATATATATTCATATATATATATATATATATATATATACAAATATATATTCATATATATATATACATATATATATTCATATATATATACATATATATATTCATATATATATATATATACATATATATATTCATATATATCTATATATATATATTCATATATATCTATATATATACATATATATATTCATATATATCTATATATACAAATATATATTCATATATATCTATATACAAATATATATTCACATATATATATATATATACATATATATATATATTCATATATATTTATATATACAAATATATATTCATATATATCTATATATACAAATATATATTCATATATATCTATATACAAATATATATTCACATATATATATATACAAATATATATATACAAATATATATTCACATATATATATATATATATATACAAATATATATATACAAATATATATTCATATATATATATATACAAATATATGTTCATATATATATATACAAATATATGTTCATATATATATATACAAATATATGTTCATATATATATATACAAATATATGTTCATATATATATATATACAAATATATGTTCATATATATACATATACAAATATATGTTCATATATATATATATACAAATATATCTTCATATATATATATATATATATATATATATATATATACAAATATATATTTATATATATATATATATGCAAATACATATATATATATGTAATTATATATATATATATACATATATATATGTAATTATATTTATATATATATATAATTATATTTATGTATATATATCTATGAATAACGGCAAACTAAATAAAAGTAAACTTTGCTTTTTGCGACAATATCTAAATGTGAAAGCAATCTGCTTACGAAATTAAATTCTAATTTTTTACAATTACATTAGACATGGATCCTTAACCTGATTGAAAATGAATAATTGAATTTTCTTCGGTTTTGTGTGAAAACCCTAATGGGTCTAATTGAAAATTTTAAATATTTATTTTTTATCATGCATAGACACATCGTATTTTAAATTGGCGCCCCAGTTCTATATATATATATATATATATAAACAGAATTTATTACATATATCGGTTTGCACATTATAGAATTCATAGTAATATAATGTATTGTTTGACCGGGAACGAACCTGCATCCTACTTCGTGAATTAAACCACCGTTTCACCCGTTGTTCTTTATTTTGAACACACGAAGAATCTCACATTTCCTCTGTTGGTATGAAAATTACATCCACTTCGTTCATATTATAATATATGCATATGCTATGTTTTATTGTTGCAATATATGTGCGCATAACTTACAAAACATACGGAAGTAAACCCTGACACATATAAATATTAAAATAAAATGCAGATAGCTGAATTCTATTGTAGATTTGTTTTATTTATTACAATATGCTTATATAAGCAGAATATGACACTAACATATTTATAATACGCGTAGAAAATATATCGATGTTTCCGAAATTTGTAAAATAACGTATAAGGAGATGATGCAGTTTTTACACGAGCCCACACTAACAGAAGGAAATGACTGAATATCACGTTTTTGTTGGTGATAATATTTATAAAACACCTAAAAATAAAAGGTACTTCTGCCAAATGGGTCTTACATATAGGGATGTAAATAAAGAAAACACAAGTAATAATGAAAGAAATAATTTTGAATACAGTGCACAATAGCAACATTGAAGGTGCTCAGATTTTACTAACAGAGATAATGATAAATAGATAGATAAAATGACGCAAATAAAATCGCCGACACAGGAAATAAGATTTAAAAAAAGCATATTTCAAATTGGACAGTAAAAGAAGAAATAAAAAACAACAGATACATAAGTCTTTGAGTAAATAAAAAAATACAAGAGTTGCATCAACTAATAAACGACAAAAAAGAGCATAATGATAATAGCGAAAAGAGGAATAATAATAATAATAATAATAATAATAATAATAATAATAGCTGTGATAAGTGTATTAAAATACAATAATTCACACCAGTAATGTATTAGTAGTAGTTGTTAACCCACTCCTTCTGGCCCTCACTCTCTCCTTGCTCTTGATCACTGTGAGATGCCAGTTGGTGAGATTACCACATGCCAGTCCCGAAACTAGAAGATAAAAAATGATTGATATTTTTTTAGACTACCCTATAGACATTGACATAAATATCAAGTCTGAGTCAGAAAGATAGAGAGAGATTTAAATATAGAATGAAATCACCATATATATATATATATATATATATATATATATATATATATATATATATATATATATATATATGATAGATAGATAAATAGATAAGGATTTTATTTATTTATTTTTAATCCGACATTTCGTTAAACCTTATTGTTAGGAGATACCATTTTATGAGTAGA
>OZ038496.1:77083050-77088050 GCA_964036315.1 Acanthosepion esculentum
AAAAAAAGAAAAGATGTTTAAATGAAAGGAATAAATGCCTTCCTGTTTACCAACATCTACCACTTTCTGGGTTAAATATTAACATTTATCGCTTAAGAAATATGGCGATAACTTTTTCTTTAACACAGAAATACTTCCAAATTATTTTCTTGTAATGACATATAATAACATTAATAGAAATGGGAGCAAAAATTCAACAAACAAACACACACACAGAGCCTACCCCCGCATATATATATATATATATATATATATATATATATATATATATATATATATGTGTGTGTGTGTGTGTGTGTGTGTGTGTGTGTGTGTGTGTGTGTGTTTGTTTGTTTAGTGATTTTGCTTGTACAGTCTAATGAATACATTTGAATAGGTAATTGAATATTTGCTTTCAAATACATTGCTTCAACTATGCCATACAAAGTGACGGTATATATATATATATATGTATGTATGTTGGGGAAAAATTTATACGAATGCCTACCCCTCGTTTGTGTGCATGTGTAGTCGCACCAAAATAACAAATTTCGTCCCATGAAATACTAAAGGACGGATGGCACCACCAGAAAGTTATTCAAATCTGTCATACATTTTCCCCAGTATTGTTCTATATATATATATATATATATATATATATATATATATATATATATATATATATATATATATATGAAGAATGAATGAAAATATTTCATGATTAAACCATAGTCAACGTATGCACTAACAATATTAAGATGGAGAAATATTCAATTTTTTTCTCACAGTTTTAATAGCACGTATTAGTATTCATAGGAAATCTAAACTGATTTTCTCATCGTATTTAAAAAATGAAAACCATTCTGATTTTGAAATAGTTAACATCAGTTTTACGGCTATTTGCTTTCTGATATTTAAGTTTTGTGTGAAAACATGACAAAGCAAAAGTGTTTAAATTCTGCATATTTTATTGAGATAATAAAATCGCAAGGCACTTGTAAAATCCAATCTATTGACAGTCTCTGTAATTCAAATATTACTAGAAATTTCCTAATAAAATACTGATTTTTAAGAGGTAATATTGTAGCTAGTGTTGTCGAAAATATTTTTTGTTCGATTCATGAATGACAGAAAATGCTGGATTCTAACAATTATTAATCTCGATATGGTTTTTTTTTAATGGATGATTTAACGGCAATAAGTTAAATCACCCGACCTAGCTCTGAATGATGTAACAAAATTTACTCCGACTGTCTTTTTAATCCATACAAATAAAATAGATTTTACGCTTCATCTAAATGCCTTATAAGTCCTCTTTAATGAAATGACGCAATACCCTCCGCCAGAAATTTGGTAATGGTCATTCTGTACTGCTTGGCATATTATTGAAAAGTTTTATTAAAGAGGACAATCTCGATTTTAATCAGACTTTTTTTTCTCTATAATAATGTATCTCCGTGATTAATATTCTCCTTGAAAATAAAGTATTTAGTAAGGAGAAATACTCATGTTGAAACGAAATATTTTTGGTGAAATAAACTCTTTCTTCAAATTACTTTATGTACTTATCGATTCTCTTGCCGTACCATCGTTTAAAGTCGTGAAAGGAAGCGAGCAAATGCCACTTTCAGCGTCTGTCAAATTCAGATGGCCCTCAAGATAATTCTTTTAGATTTCGAAGCAACCTAATTATAAAATGCCTTTATGTAAAGTAACTGCCAAGAAACCATTTCTCCGGAAAAGAAATCGTGAATAGATAAAGAGTAGTACCCAGATTCTCAAACAATGAAGTGAAAAATCAACGGAAAACGCCTTCTACAGAATAATGAATCACATTCTGACATTTTTGGTTTGCGCACGTGTGCAGTCTGCGATAGAACAATAATGTACAGAAGCTTGTATTGGAAGATTTCAGTGGTCAAAAGCCAGCGATTCTGATGATATCATTCAGTAAGTTTGGGCAATATTTTTAGAATGGACCGTATGATATACTCTGGAATGGACACAAGACTATACTTGCCCCTTATCCGATTTACTGTACACAACATTAGAGGAAAAACACTCACTTTGTCGTAATTTAAATATTTTCAAGTATTTTCCCAATATAGTCAAGAAAAAATCAACAGACCGATATCATTAAAAGAGTATTGTCGACAAACCTTTATATACTGCATAAGTTGAGTGATATGATTTGCCGTTTTGCTTTTGAACTAGCTTGATCCACCGCATATTCTATACCAATGCTTCCTTTTCTCCGTCTTCCCGCCTGTGGACCCCCCGCTAGCTTTCCGGCTCCTTTGTCTCCTATGGTCTTCAAAATTTAAACGCGATTCACCATCTGCTGTCACCCTGAAAAATTCCTTTTATTGTCCTTTCTCCTCACTAAAGCCTTATCATTCTCTTTCCTGCCTAGTAAACCCTTGAGTCTTAGAGGCATTATCGATTATGATTTTAAAATAAATTTGTTGAATTTAAGATGTCAAAACTAGCATGGTGGTGGGATTGAAAAGAGACGTCATTGTCAAAATTCATTAACGATGAAAAACACATATAGAAATCATTATGCTTTATTCATATAATTAACTTCTAGACTATACACTGCTACAAGACATTGGACAAATGGAGAACGTGATGGTCTCGAGATAGTATTCATTCTTCTTAACTCAGATCCAAGGCGGTTGCCAATGGCCGGCGAAATTTTTTCCGCTTTTATAGAGCTTCCACTAATGCCTCCTGCCAGATTTATTAGTAAAACATCGTTCATATTAGCTCCCAACATAGACTTGTTCAAGATAAGTATAGTTGAGTTCAGAATTATCGGAGATTGACAAGAGTATCATCCTCAGGTACTTTGTAGCAGCCGTGCTCAATCAGAGGACCATTCGTCATGGGTGATTCTAACCTCCATTTAATTATCGAAATCGATAAAGAAAATAGCAGTATTATGAGACCATGAGGAATTCAACGATCCAAGTTTAAAGAGGCCGGTGTCAAGATATCAAAGACGCCATTTATAACATATAATATTGCTTATACAATTTTCACGCAAATTGCCTCAGAAGACTCAAATGGTTGCAATGGCAAATACAGAACTTAGACTACATTTATTCAGAAGATCTATATTTCAATTAGATATTAATAGATAACATAACTGTAGAATACATCAATAATCTAACTAATAAATGTGTACGGGTTATTCTAATATGGACGAAACAAAAAAAACCTTTTGTCTCTGTCTCTATCTTGTTTGCGCTCACTTCCTCTATCACGCATTGTTGTGGTAGGATCCACCTAATCTGCATAGGTGACTACAGACTATATAAACAATGGTTGGTACCGGAAGACAAAGGAGGCGAATACAGAGATCCAGCTAGAGACTCTGCCCGACTGCGACTTAGTCAACACATTCTCCAGGAACGTCTTCCCAGAAATATACAGAAATACTATATGTACTTATTGTGTACACTTCCTTGTTATAATACATTCTTGTTCTAAGTACATTTTATGTTGCATTATTATTCCATGCATTAGTCGAGATTCAACAATGAGTCAAGACTCAACACGCATATATATATATATATATATATATATATATATATATATATATATATATATAGGCTCAAAGCGTATCCAAGTGTAAATAAATGACCTCACACATTATGAAATGGACAAAGTCCGACAATAATTTTAAGACATTCTTAAAATTATACATTCTGTTTATAGATACAAATATTTAAGTAAATGCTCTATTTTTAATAAATAGTATTAATAACATTTACCGGCCTGAATGTCCGAGAATTTTCCATAGAATGGATAATCTGTGACGTCATTTGATTACATTTGTATACGCTTTGAGGAGATATGAATGTACGTGATAGATTCATAGAAGATTGAAGTTTAAAACCAGTAATATCGACCTTGCCAATCGAACGTTTCTCCGTGGCTCGATCGTTGAAGTCACGTCAGGATAAATGACGCTTCCCTATAGAATACGGGTTCGATTCCTGTCGCAGCACGAATATTTTCTATGAAAAATTTCTTGGACATATATATATAATCCGTAAATCTAACGGATAATCCAAATAATCTTTTTAATATAAAATATTAAGAATATAGATTCACGAATGGAACTCAATGTATTGTATACTGTGTGTGTGTTTGTGTCTGTATATGTATACGTGTGTGTGTGTGTGTGTGTGTGTGTGTGTGTGTGTGTATGTATGTATATATATATATATCTCAGAAGAAAAAAATAACTCATTATCAGCTTATCTGATTAAAACGTACCTTCTGAAATATATTTACTACCGGATTTTTCGATATATTAAGTTTTTCCTTTGATTATATATATATATATATATATATATATATATATATATATATATATATATATATATATATATGAAGAAATATAGTCTTAAAGTATGCTATATTTATAGGAAAAAGTGTTCAATATCAGAGATAGAGCGCGTGTAAATCTAAAAGTAAACATAGAAGGCAACACTTAGAGGCGACAGTTTGTTTCATGCTAGATGCAATCGTCAGGCCTGACGATTACATCTAGCATGAAACAGACTGTCGCCTCTAAGTGTTGCCTTCTATGTTCACTTTTAGATTTATATATATATATATATATATATATATATACGTACATACATATGTGTGTGTGTGTGTGTGTGTGTGTGTGTGTGTGTGTGTGTGTGTGTGTGTGTAATATGAAATATTATTTACTTGCTCCCATCACCATGGCTGATTCTAACATCTATAATATTGAATCGTTGCATTTTTTCCAGCAAACATGACTGGCTTACATGTATTGGAAATATTATATCTAATCCATTGCGAGGTCAACATTTTAGAAAGTTGCTTCACTCTTTCGTGGTAGACAATTTTTCTCTCCTGAATCTATATTACATATTTATAAGACTACCACTCGTACAGGCCTTGAATATTGCTGCCAAAGTTTTTCTGTTGGATATCTACAGCTTATTGATAAAATCCAAAGAATAATCAGTAATTTT
>OZ038496.1:77093050-77103050 GCA_964036315.1 Acanthosepion esculentum
GAGACAAAAATTCTTCTCTTGCTGATAGATTTTTTTTACTCCTGTGGCAGTGGAGACTTCAGGGGTTATTGGCCCTCGTTAGATGGCGTTCCTTCGGAGGATTGACGCGATTGCGTCGCGATTAAGGAACGAGCCTCGCGAAACGGAGTGGCTCTTGCAGCGTGTCTCACTGGCGACGGTTCTAGGTAATGCTTTCTCCATCATTGCGGCTGGCAGAGAGGATAGATAAAATTGTTTATAGTTAAGTTGTTCTGGAATTGTCATCATTGGTCGACTGAACTTGCTTTGTTTCAATGACTTTTCTTTTGTTATTATTAGTTACTTTGTTCAATAAATAGGTTATTGTTAACAATTCAGAATAATGATCGTTTATAAAACTTTTCTATTCAAATACTTTGCCAGATTGTTAATAAAGTAATTTCAAGCGAATTAATCAATGTATTTTGAAACCAATATTTTTATTATTTCAAACGCTATTTTTAGAGAATATGCGTGTTTGAAATAGACTACTATTCTTTTACACAGTATTTAAATATTCCAACTTGTGCACACGAGAAAGATTAATGGGAGAGGAAAACCTCTTTATTAAGTTTTCTCGAATGAGCAAACCGGTGGAGGTAAAGCACATTTGAAAATAAAAGGGAGACGTCTATTTTAGATTTGGTTATCCATTAAAATAAGGTTGGAAGTAATAAGTGTAATGTTGATACAATTCAAAATGGCCGTGCAGGTGGCGAAGAGAAATTAACTTCTTTTTTTTTTTTTTTAATTTTATAAAGAAAATAATTTTTCATGATCATCCAGAAAATTGCCAGGTCTGTAGAAATATTTGAGAATCAGTTGTTTGTATTCAATAGTTGGAAATTCCTTTAAACAACTGCTCGCCGCCATGTTTGCTATAATTTTATACGCGGTAAAATGAAAGAAAATCATTGTTCGAGATAGTTACTAGATATCGATTAATGCAATGCATGACGAGGTGGTAGGGAATTAGATAAAATTGGCTTCTTTACGTCAATGTTTCAAGTGAAAATAGAGAACAATCTCTGTCTTTTATATTTATTTATTTTTTAAAAAAATCTCGACGAATAGTAACTATCTAAATATAATAACGGGATCAGCTATGATTCTGGAAAACAGTGAAGATCAGTTTCACGCTTTCTCGAAATATTTCTCAATAAATCTTCGATTTTAATGGTGTGTCGATCGATCAACCACTCAGATGACTACAACGCAATATTTATTAGCGAACGAGATAAAAAAGCAGAAAACAATGTTACTAAATCATTGTAATATACAATAAAAAATATTTAGTAATATTATATAGTCGTTCGTAATTCTATTCGTGTGACAATATTTAATGGTCTGCTTAAGCGTACCTGAATACGTACCATATCATTTCTCTTTAAGCCGTAGACATCAGAATATAGAGTAGAGAGTTTCAAGGCAGAAAATAAGGGATATGATAAACCTGTGGCTTAAAGAGTTTATTTGTAAAAGAGATAGTATAATAATTGTGAGTTCAGTTGCAATGTTGTGTAGTAGTACCGAGTGAGATTTTGTGAAATCCACACGACTAAAAATGTGCAGTAGTATTTTTTTTAATCAAGATGACAGTCGGTTGAAATTTACGAAATATTTTTTAAAAACAGTTTCTAACAACAAAAGATTTATGAAGACCTTTCTATCATCTAGTCGACAATCGCTATCCACTAGACCTCCCTACAAATATTTTCACGGCAACTGTTCCGACGAACTACTTTCGCTTGTTCCCGGAATACATGAATTTAAACAAGCTACCAGACTGGCATCTCTGTCACACTGTTTCACTGTCAAAACGGTTAAATTTAACCGTTTCCTCTTCTCAAACAGCATCTTTTCTCGCACTTCGCGTCTGTAGAACTTGCTTCCCCGATGACTATAATCTTCAAATATTCAAGTTTCATGTCAATCGACATCTGACACCCTGAGCTTCTTCCCCGTCCCTCTCTGTATCCTTTCCTCAAACAAGTCTTTTTACTCTTGTTCTAAATCATCTGTAACTCTATGCGTGTTAGTGACACTCCCGCATTGCTTGGGGTGAACTGCGTTAAAAAAAAAAAACTCGCTTTTTCTAATGTTGATATGAGATTTATTTTCAAAACTTTTGTTTATCGTTGAAAGTATTGAAAGTCTGTATCTTAATTATATCATTATTTTCCATTCTAGTTATATATGCTGCCGATTTTTTCCTGTTTTTGCAAGCATGCTATTAATATGTTTAATCTATTTAAATTGTTCGTACTATTGTCCCCATATTTACTGTCATATTCACGACGTTTGGTCGTTGTACACCCAGAACCCTTTATTTCGTCAACGGTGGGGGGAAGATTGTTCTAGTTCCACGTATCATGCCTTTCTGTATATCTCAGTTTCAGTTATTACCTTTTAGCCTACAAACTCTTCAAGTTTTTGTTCACCTCTACTGTGGCCAGGTATTGAACTCACAACTCTTTGCCTCAATCACTGAATTACATCAACCAACGCTTTTATCCACAGGGCCATTTGGTTGTTGTTATTTGATAATAGCGCTTTTTGATATTTTTTTTACTAGACTATAGAGTGTGTTAAAGGGAAGTCTATCCTCATGTGACGCCCCATACTTTCAGCCTTGTAACACATCTAAGTTAGACTGAGTAAGTCTCTATATAGTTTGTTAAAATATAATCTTATTTAAGATCTAAAGTATTAATTCGCTTAAAGCCATTTTAATCATTGATCTAAGGAAACAATTGTATATTTATAATAGTTTAAACATTTATGATCAAGTTGGATGACATGCATGTTCATCCACATGGGAGTCGACATTTAACGAGAGTATTTAAGTATTTGATTCGATCACACAATTTAACAATAACAAGGGTCGATGAAACTTGTCTATGTTCACCTCGTAAGAACCTACACTTTTGTAATATTCTTTACTTGGACACGCAGTGAGTATATAATTCGCTACAGAGTAGTAATAGGCTGCAGGACAAGATCCTTCAAACATGATCTTTAATTTATGTTCCAGTTGTATTGTACAAATATTAAAATGTTTATAGCCTTCTTTATTATACTCAAGAGTTCTCTATTATAAACTGGATAAAAATTTACAAAAGTCACACTGTTTGTCCATTGTAATACATAAAAACAAATATAAATGAAAATAACTCTAATATATAATTACACACACATATATATATATATATATATATATATATATATATATATATATATATATATATATAACAAGAAAACATCATTAAGGCAAATATTTAAACGTAAATTATGTTTTTTAACACAATATTCTACGTATAATCATACTGAAAGTGCTCGCCAACACCATTGAGTTCATAGACTAGGAAAAATACATATCACTATGTAGCTGATGATTATATATCTCTCTCTGTCTCTCTCTCTCTCTCTCTATATATATATATATATATATATATACATATATATATATATGTGTGTGTGTAATTATTTACTATTTTAAAAATATCTTTTAAAATAATAAATAATTATAATATTAAGCTTCATGGTTTATGTATCGAGCACTATTAATTTAAAATAAAATAATTAATAAGAACACTGGATTGTAAATCTTCCTTTTTTTCTTATTATTTTAATATATATATATATATATATATATACATGATATGTTAACTAACTAAACTAACTTTAACTAAAAAGACATTAAAACAAAGCATAATAATGATATTTGCTCAGAGTTTAGAATAATATTCTTGCCGAAGTTTTCGGTAGACTCTCATACAGATTACACAAGGGTGAATTATGAAGATGTCTTTTTTTCATCGTTTTCTCCTCGTGCAAGGAGATAATTTCATGAGTTCAAGGTTCCAAGTAGGAGAGCTAATTGGAATAAAGTCCATAAAAATTTTAATAGAAAAGACACAGCGAAATTAAATCCTGACGGTGTCAAAGTGACTGATGTCGAGATCCAGTTAGTTCATTTGTAGTATTTAACAACGATGAGATTTGGTTCTATGTAAGGTCGTTATCAATTCTACAAACATATCCCGTTCTTCAGTCACATTTAGTATAATGTCGTCCTATAGGGCTGCATTCAAACGTCGGAATATTACGGATACACTATGAATGAAATATTATAATGTTAAATTTACTTATTAAGAGTTAAATTTAATAATCATGGATTGATTTATTTATACCGTATTATTATGTCACCAAATCTCTGAAACAAAAGTCTAACCTATAATCTGGATTAAAGTTTTTGATCGGCCGTTTGGTGATTAAAATGAGTTCAGTCCCTGGGCCGGGTAAAGCAGACTCAAACTCAATGCAAACAGGAGGAGCAATAAAATCCGTAGTAATTAAGAATAATGGGATATATCATTAGACATGGACAACGGTATGAGAACAATTTACTCTAGTAAATTGAATAAAGTTTTTAGTTCGAAATTAGCTAAAGATTAAACGGACTGAAAGGCAACTAAACAACAGCCAAAACATTAATACAACAAAAATGATCACAATATTCCTAATCTTCATAACAGTATCTCCTCATCCCCAAAATCCAGACAGAAAATGTTGGTTTTGTCCAATAAAAAAAATTCTTCTATGTGCCATGTCACTTCAGACGTTAGCAATTACGGCTCTCCGCACTTTCCTCTCATTTGTAGCTTTTAATATCTTTTGTCTTTTACCCATCATTCCCAAACCATTCCCCTCCATCCATTCACTCATGCTCGTCAGCTAGGTTGTATGTTGATTTCCTCTGGCTCTTTTACCTTCAAACTTTCCCGTGAGTATCAAATTTCGCAACCCGTCTTTCCTCATAATGTACCCAAGAAATTTCAACTGCCTCGTTCTGATGTTACTTATAGACGTCCATTTTTTTGCCCTTCTCTTTAGAAATTCGCCGTTGGTCATATATGGTACTTCTGTAGTACTACATTTCTATTCCTTCAAGGCTCTTGCTCATCTGTGAAGAGATTGTCTAGCATTCACTGACATATAGGAGGACATCTATTACAGTACTCTTTTCTACTTTTGTAACGATATTTTAGTGATTTTTCATAATTTGCTTAGCTTTTGGAAGACATCTTTCCCTATCCCAATGCGCCTTCGTATTTCAATGTCGAACTTTTCGACCTCTGTTAATACGCATCGCAGTTATTTAAATTTGTATACTTATTTGATTTTGGTATCTCCAGTTTGTAATTTGCATGTTGTGTTATTCTTTGTGCTAGAAACCATACATTCTGTTTTCTGGCAATTTAAGTTTAGACATTTTTCACTTTCCTTGCTTGTAGTTTGCTCTCTCTATCTGCTAAAATCACTGTCATCTTCATGTCTTATGTTGTTGAGATTGTAGCTTTCAGTTATGAATTTCGCTACAATTTCTCATTCTGTTCGAATCTCCTCACTGTATAGGATGAATGAGTCCGGTAGAAAACCCGAAATTACAAAATGAAAATTCTATGACATTCTCACGGTATTGTCAGCATCCTTCTGTAGAACGACATTTCTGTTGATTCAAGACTCTTGTTCATCTGGGAGGCGATTGCCCAGCACTCACTGGTATATATGAGGAGAGATACTAAATGGCAGTTTTGTAATCTTTTCATTGTTTCTGACGATATTTTTGTGTTTTATTAATTTATCGCTACCCAGTTACTTAAACTTTTGTACTTATTTGATTTTGGTATCTCCAGTTTTTAATTTGCATGTTGGGTTGTTCTTTGTACTAGAAACCATGCATTCTGTTTTCTGGTAATTCAAGCGTAGTCATTTTCGCTTTCCTTTTCTACATTCTACAAGAGTTCCTGTAGTTTCCTTTCTGTGTCTGCTAACAACACTGTGTCATCAGTCTATCTTACGTTGTTGAGATTGTTGCTTTCAATTATAGATTCCGGTAGAATTCCTCATTCTATTAGAATCTCCTCATTGTATAGGTTTGGTTTGGTTTGGTTTGTTTTACGGCATATCCAACTCAATGTGTTATTTAATGCCGACAAAATATTTTACTGCTGGTAATATTTTTTTTCAAAAAGGTTTTGCTGGTAATATTTTTTTTTTCAAAAAAGTTTTTCTGGTAATAAAGTATTGCTGGTAATTATTTTTTTTCATTCAAAAATTTATTGCTGGTAATAACGTTTTTTTACACAAAGTATTTCTGGTATTAAAACCTATTTTTAAACTTTCACAGTATTTTTGGAGAGGGTTAACTATTTTCGCATAGCTGGGACCCTAACAGGTGCTACCACTCCGTGTCCGGGTGAACCGGAAACACCAGTAATTAAGAGGTGGTTCCACGCTCCTCAAAACCTCCTGATCAGAGGCCTTGCTGTTGGACGTAGTTTATCGTCTTACCCAGGATGCGGATGCAGTTTATCGTCATTCGCAGGACGGTCTCATTGTATAGGATGAATGAGTCCGGAGAGAAACCCCGAAGTTGTAAAATCCAGATTCTTTGGCATTCTCATGGTATTCTCAGAATCCTTCTGTAGGACCAAAATTTCGTTCCTTTAAGAGTCTTCTTAATCAAGGAGGAGATTTTCGAACAGTCACGGGCATATATGAAGACTGGTAGTATGGCAGTTCTCTACACATTTCTTTCTTTCTGACGATATCTTCCCGTGTCTTATTACTTTGCCCGGTTTTTGGAAGGCATTTTTCGCCTCAGGATTGCGTGACGCCTCTTCTGTCCTTCGGTTATACGCTTCCCAGATATCTAAATTGTTGAAACTGTTTCATTGTGATATCTCCAATCTTTATTTTGCATGTTAAATCTTTCCGTTTACTAACAAATTTGGCAGAGTCCCGACATTGGCTGTAACTATTATATTTGTAAGTCAGATTAAAATACGTTCGTTAACAAACTTCTACTTAAACTGACTACGGCAATATAACAGACAGTCTATACTGATATTTTTTGATATTTTCTATACTTGCCATTATTCTTATAAATGTTTCCTTTTACGAATCTGAAATAAGTCTTTCAAGCCCGGAATTCAGATCTCTTTCAGAAAAGCAGATTCCTAAGCGTCTTCTTATTGTTAATTTTGTCTAAATATTTTTTTCCATATAACTTATTCCAAAAATAAATTGGAATCCTGTCGCTGTTGGGAAATTTATTAACTTCTCGCTGACCTCGCCAGGTAACAAAACACATTTTCTCTTCTCGTATAGGTAAGACTCGGTATTATTGAGAAGATGAATGTAATGAAAGAAGTGATTATCCATTTCACCATTTTCAGCGACGGACGTATTTTCAACATGACTACAAACCTGAAGGCATACCACTCGTGTTAAAAATTGGTAAATTCACGATTCGTCTTCGGAATAATATTGGAATTGTGATGAAACCAGACAAGTTTGAACAATGAGTAATACTGAGAAATATTAACCATTTACATATAAATATTAATTTTTAAGACATCATTTCACTCCAAGAAAGGGGATAAAGTCACTAAGACAGAAAGGAGTGCTGAGAGTGCATGAAACTTAGAAAAATAGCTGAAGAGATTGATCATTAAATGACAATGACTTATTAAAGCAGAATATAGCGATTGACGGCGAATTTAAATTTTCGAGTATCGCTGTTGGAAGTAAAGCATGAAACCGGAAGAGTATTCCACAAGTAAGAAGTGCGAGAGAAGAAAATATTGGGTTAGAACTTACGATTATCCTTATCTCTTTCGAAATTAAAATGATGAGACGTAGCAGCTAATCTATCACTGTGCTTAAATTTGTGAAGATATAAAAGGGAAAAGATCAGTAAAACAATTTCCATGAAAGTATTTATAGAAAATGCACAGGGAAACTACGTTATGGTGGTAGTAAAGAGAATGATGACAACATGTCAGGACCAATAATATTGAATTTATTTTTATATTTCGTTATTTATTTGATTTTATCAGAATTTTTAATTCTACTTCAAACCAAAGTTTCTGCTGAAGTGAAATAAATGGCGAAACGTTTAAAGTTTATTTTTAATTACACATTTTGCTAATGTATTTGAGCAGCAAACTCTCTCTTATAAAGGTTTTATTAAAACCGAGAGACAAGGTACTGCGGTTAATGTATTTGATTAATTTTTCATGTTTTCTTATAATTTTATTTTATTTTAAATGTGCTGAATGTTTTTTAATACAAATCATTCCTCTGACTCTAGATACAGACTTAAACGATGCAGGCATTCAGTTAAATTTAAAAATAAAATTCCTCCTTGATAATGGCTAAAATTATAGCCGAAAGCGCCCGTAGATGTTTGGACAATTTCTATATAATTTACGTCGAGAAAAGAAAAAAATCTGAGAATACATGAAAAATTAGATTTAAAAAAATTACCCGCAGTAATTTGTGTGTATTTTCTAATAAAACATATATATATATATATATATATATATATATATATATATATATATATATATATATATATATATATATATATACGCACATACACCATGGGATAGATTAACTGTCGTCTAAATTTCACAAAAATAAAATAAAAAACATTGACAACATATTTTAACAGATCTATTTACCAAAATTACATGAAAATATCTTTAAATATTAATGAGAAAATGTATTCAGTAAAATGGCCAATGGCTTCAACTTCGGCCTCCAGGCGACTTCGGAATGTTCACCAGCTCTTCTGGACGGTTACGTTCTTTACATTTGTGTCCTTGCCTTCAATACATCTTTTTTGTTACAATGAGTTGCGCTGGTGTCTCGTTCAGCTACAACCCACAAATAATAATAAAGCGAGTTACAGGCTGAGGAGCAAGTTGGCCAGATGTAAAGAGTTACGTGGTCGGAGAAATTGTTTGACAAGCATGAAATGTTTCTCCTTCTTGTGTGGCATAGTGAAGAGTCCTGTTGCCAGACACAGAGGCTTCCAGCAGAATTAACTACTAAACGCATTTGATATATATATATATATATATATATATATATATATATATATATATATATATATATATATATATATATATAAAGGGATGTGTAAATTATCTCGTACTGAATATATTCATTTTGTTCACCAATTTGTGCGGGGTTTATCTGTTTTGAAATAGTACTTGTATAGATTTGCGCATACGCGTCCATTATCAGAATTGTAAACGATAAACCAATTTAATTATCTGACGAGCTGCCTGGTTTCACTGTCTTCTGATCGATTTTATGCAGTGTTAGAAACAACGCGATGTATAGTTTTTATTTTTTATGTTTCTACGTTAAACAGTATTGAAGAAAGAAGCAGTAAACATTCTCCCCCACCAATTATTTGATAGCGCGGTTAACATTACTCTTTGCTTACAGATAGAAATTTAGTTAGAGTGTTTGACTTCTTTACCACCAGGACACATGATAAATGTTTATAAGATATTCAATAGCAAAATGGAAAATAATTTACATAATTCGTTTCACCCTTCAAAAGCACTTCGTCGGACCAAATAATGATTTCTTCTAATAGACCTATATATATATATATATATATATATATATATATATATATATATATATATATATATATATATATAATGCTATATATCATGCTATATATATATATATATATATATATATATATATACATATATATATATATATATATATATATATATATATATATATATATATAGAGAGAGAGAGAGAGAGAGAGAGAGAGAGAGAGGACGAAAATATGAAGAAATATTTTCGTGGCAACTGGTGTGACGAGCTATTTTCACTGTTGCCCCAGCTGCATGAATTTAAGTGCGCTATTTGATTGGCATCTAAGTCCCACCCGATTACTCTCGAAACAGATAAATGTAACCGCCATTTTCCACTCCAACAGCTTCTGCTCTAAGACTTCCAGGTAGTGTATCCCCGTTCCTCTTGCTTGCTTCACTGATAATTATAGTATTAAAAAATTTAAATGTAATGCCAATCGACATCTTCGGATGCCCTGATATCCGATCTTCTTTTTATCATTTCCTCAATCCATACTATAACC
>OZ038496.1:77108050-77115550 GCA_964036315.1 Acanthosepion esculentum
GAAACCCATTTTCCCGAAAAATCATTTCAAACGAATGTAGCACTCAATGATCAAGCAACGCATACCGAAACGTCTAAATCATTCACATATCTGTTTAGCATTTTTCACTGGTTCCTTAATTTCTCGTGCAGACTTTCTTGGTTTATCTCATATAGACATGTTTACAACTGAGTAGTTATTTGATTTGTTTAAATTTGTTTCTTAACAAGGTCTTAGTGTATAATTCATAATATAACTCTGAAATGTTACCTTTTTAATATGGACGTCGGCATATAAGAGAAAAATAATGCCATTTTACATCACCTGACTTTTGTTATGACTATAAAACGAAAACAAGTGCAAGGCAATAATAACGCCAAAAGGAATGATAATATTCGTAAAATTATAGCGAAAAATATCTTGGAAAAGATACGCTACCGAATATTGTTAAATACAGACGAATATAGGCAATAATAGAAGATTATTACATATAATTTGTATACAACCAATGCAACCCTCGAGGCTGACAGGAAAAGAAAGAAAAATTGAATATAGTCATATGAATCGAACGGATTAATTCGTAGAATGAAAGAAAAAATAACGAAAAATAAGCATTACAAAAACATTCAAGCAAATACAGGTTAAGTAGCTGCTGGCTATTGATGAGCCTGATGTAAGAATTCGATGAATAACTATAGATTTTTCTTTGACAATGGGTACGGAAAATTTAGCTTCGTAATCTTATGAATAAAAAGGAAGTAATATTACTTCAGTTTTTAAAGATTAAGACTTTATTATTATTATTATTATTACTACTACTACTACTACTAATAATAATAATAATAATAATAATAATGCTGATATTGTTTCTGTTACAATTCCAGTTATTATCACGAGAATATTCATAGTCACTGATATTATTCGAGGAGTAATTCTCGTAAATGCTTAATGAGAATCACGGCGGAAAAATGTAGAAACGATTGGCATTATTAAATGCTAAATTTAAAAATAAAATCCACACACACACACACACACATTCACTAAAATACTATAGACAAAATAAGTGTGTATCCTGAAGCATACAAACGTTCCCACGCAGGAACACATATATATGTAGTTATATATACATATGCACTATATTTTGGGAATATTGATTAAAATAGCATGAAGGCTTCAGAAACTGTGTGCGTATGTGTGTGTTTGCACGTACTAGTTAACCCATATCTTTAAAATACAGCGGTGAGATTTTAAGTGATTTTGCAATCAAATTGTACTTTTAAAAAATTGTGTGGCTTACGGCCAGAATATATTGAAACATTGGTTCCATTACGATCATGTAGTTAAGCAACATCTTGTCTTGTCACAGCCTGTATGGCTGACAGTTTACGAATAGCAGTTGATCTAATATTGTATGTGCATTTGGCGTAATAGATAATGAATCAGGATTGTTAATTCGATAGCTGAATTACAATTCACGTTGGGTTCGTTATATTCACTTGCGAGCAAATCCCCTCTGGAAAAGTATGAATGCAAGTTTCATCCACCCTAGCTATGACTTGTATCACGAAACCATTACTATCTCAAAACAAAAATCTTACGACCTAAAAATATTTTCTGGTTTTAAAATAAGTAGAATCAACCAATCAAAATATAACATAAATATTTTGGGAAAGATGTTATGTCGTCTTTCTTGAATATTAAACAAATATGATTATATTCGCCACTGAATAATTTTGATTGATATATATGTCTACTTAGATAATAATTCATTTTCAAGTAAGAAACTGTTATGTACATGAATTATATACACATATGTATATATGGATTTATATCAGATACGTGCCATGCAGGCCACACGCTTAGGCGATCGTGTATCTTTCGATACATGACTGACGAGGCAGTTTTTCTCCCGCAGTAGGTTGTCATTTCTTTCTACGGTATACTAGTTGCCATCCAAAGCTATAGAACACGGTCTGTCCTGCTATTTATCAATATCTGGTCGGAGAAGAAGAGATTTATACAAAAATCATTAAAAATTGATTTAAAAGAAAAAGTATAAGCATACATATACTAATATATAATAGTATCACAAAATGTAATTACATCTTCTGTTGATATGGTAAAGCAGAAATCCTCACATCGAGTATATTTGAATGAATATATTACAATAATTTTGCGAAGTGCAAATACATACACATTATATATATATATATATATATATATATATATATATATATATATATATATAGTACAGGTAATAGATCTGTTGGTATATAATCCAGGCGGATCCTCATAATATCAGATAAACTGATCCACAGTGAGAGCCCAATGTATTTATCATAACAGAGCATATATATTATACAGCAAAAATCCTAAATTACCTCATGTGGATATAGTCTATTTCAAATCGGTCTAACATCATGCCAGTCTTCGTCGGATCTAGACTGTCTCGGAATCGGGGGTTTCGAATTTAATTTAGATAGCAGTCGGGGAGAAGGTACAGGGCTACTCAACGTAGGTCCTCGTTTAGATAAGGAGTGTGGGTTTGTGACAAGTGGAGAGCGTCAGGTATCTCTGTAAAGAGCGATGGACCGCAATAGGAGTTTATTTATGACCAAAGCATTTAGTTGCATGTAAATATTAATAATAATAATAATAATAATAATAATAATTCCCTGCAGACTGCAATATATATTTGAAGATCTTTAAAAAGCTATCAAAATACAACGACATCGAAAACGAAATCTCAAAAATGTGGCACATGGTAAAATCAACAATCCCTCTTGGAGTTGGAGCCCTCAGATAGATTGGAATAGATTCCAACAGATTCATTGTAGGGATTCCTGTCAGCCCACGCGTTAAAGAAATAAAAGAAATTGTTCTCACTATTACAGCCTACATCGTACGGGCTTTATCTGTGTAAAATATATGTGTGTGTGTGTTTCTTTTTTTTTTTTTAATTGCTCGGTGGAAAATATCATGATGCCATTTCTGACCTTAGGTTTCTGGTCGGGACCAGGAAAGAAATGTGTACACACCAGAAATCAAAGGAAATAAAATAATAATATTAAAATAATAATAATAATAATAACAACATCAAAATATAAAATTATTGCGTCAAGTTTAAAATGTTGCTATTTTTACCACATGTATTTTCTTGAATAACAGTAATGGCAGATTAAACATATTTGATAACCTGACTGACGACATTTACTAATGAGTTAAATAGTTTAATCACCCTCATTTAGTAAGGGTTAATTAAACAAATGTAAGTATGAAATTTACTAAATATTAAATCCAGAGAGCAATGCCTGATTTACATATATAAAACTATGGGCTGCTGCAGATGGGCCCAAGACTACAGCGATGTCCACACCAGGGCTCTGTAGACTTATGTCCCTGATGACAGTAAAAAAGAAAAACAAAACAAGAAAGATATCGGAACAGAGGCGATTTCATTATTTTCAGTTTTAATGAGGCCCCCTTTGAACTGATGTGAAGCAAGTAAGAATAGTTCGGCTCCTCTATTTACAGTGAATCATTTAAAATTTTTATGTTTTTTTATGTTTTACACCAAAATATCAATAATAAAAGGGGTTCCAATAACTTGGACCGGTTTTAAATGTGAATTAAACTTAAAATCGGTCCAAGTTATTGGAACAGCCTTTATATATTTCTTTTATAGACACGGAAGAGGCGAATATAAATAACGAAGGCCCCAGTCTGAAAAAAAAAGCTATGTTGGCTAAATGTGTTCTCATAGCCTAAATCCAGCTCTGCCAGAGAGCAGTCCCAAAGTATTTGCCTATAGTGTAGATATCAATTATACTTTTAGTCTGTAGATATTTTGTCCTGACGGCGCTTATTTTTCTTACGCAAAGTATAATAGCGAGAGTTCAAGAGAACTGACTACTTTGTTTACACTCGTCAACCTCAGCTTATATTCAGTTGGCACTATGTTTAAAGTTCATATGCTAATCTGTTTGTATTTTTCTCTTTACACTAAGTTCTAATTAAATGGCGACGTGCAGTAGCTTTCGAAAACATGATAATAAAAGCTCGTATCTCCTACAATTTTTCTTTCTGTAAATTATTCTTTTTATTCTTCATCGTTGTGTCAACAATGAGATGATATCACCTGAGCGAGGAGACGAAGGTTTTTTTTTCTTTCTATAAAGAATAAGATATAATAATAGTAAGTAATGTGAAACAATGCCTGGTAAACAAAAGTGGGCAAATATTGTTACAGTTTCTCAGGGGACAAAACGCGTTAGTAAAGAAAAGCTATCCCTTTATTTTTATTGATTGATATTGTGATTATTTGTCACAAATAGATTTTAAGACAGCAAGAAATTTACATTACATGGACGCGTGATTGTACTGTAAAGGCAAAATATGACCTTGCTTCATTGTGAATCTTTTGATATCCAGGCAGTTAAAACAAGACTTACTAGTCGGTGTTACTTCCCGCAAATACGAAAGGAGATTCGAAGTCTAAAAATCTCAGCGTGTACTTAAACATCTACCGCCGTGCGTACTCGAGAGAATGTATTAAAGTAAAAGTACTCGCTGAGATTTTTAGACTTCAAATCTCCTTTCATATTTGCTGGAAGAGACACCGACTAATAAGTCTTGTTTTAACTGCCTGGATATCAAAAGATTCAAAATGAAGCAAGGTCATATCTTCCATTTACAGTACAATCACGCGTCCAGATTTTCCAGAATGATTATCTGATTAGTTTTGCATGTGATTATTAAACAAGACGATTTCTAAATAATTACTTGATTTTTAATTTGATAAATAGTTATTATATATAAAATAAAAAAATCCACATATATATATATATATATATATATATATATATATATATTACGCGAATCATTCATACGAAAAGCACATAATGAAGTTAATGATATAAATGGCAAGAATCACTCTCGCAAACAATTTTTAATAATAAAATACATTAACCTCGAATCCGTTAATGAATGGTATGATCCTCGTTTATAAATTCCGGTTTTATCAGGTCTTTTTTTACTACTAGCTTTCAATTAAAACCAGAATTTCTAGGGTGCCAACTAGAGACCTAAGGTCAGAAATGGACTCATGACATTTTCCCCTGATAATTTTTGTAAATAAAAAAAAAATAAAAATAAACAGCTTAGAAGACACAGCTTTTACATAGATAAACATCTTCGTAATATGCCAGGTGTACTTGTGAGTATTCATATTCTTATGGGCAGTAGTAAGTATAATCAACGGAGACAATGATGGTATCCAGATTGTCGAAGTCTGTATCGCTGATTGGTCAATACATCTATTCAATACGTCCTTTCAAGGTTTGGGCAGTTGTCAAAAGACCATTAAGCGACTGATGACGCGATAGAAAGACCTAATTTGCCTTAATATATAATCGTATTACTCGCAGTGAATAGTCACTAAAATCAAACAGCGGTTCATTCCATTAGACCTCTGTCCATTAAGGAGACATTTTCAATATACAGATACTTGAAGATGGTCGAAAACGTATTCACTTCTGCATGCAAAGTAAACATTTCATTCTTAAGGTATAGGATCAACCGACATTATACAGTAGTTAACAAAAGAGAGATAAAAAAGCCAACAAGTTACTTCTTTATATACCGTGTCCCATCAGGAAGTACGCGACCATGACTCTCCACAATTTCCTGACCCTTGTAGCGTTTAATAAACTTGATCTTTCTGTTATTTTCTCCTAAGTCCTTTTCCCCCAACCATGTACTCAAGCTCACTAATATGTTATGCGTTTATTTCCTCTGTCCCCTTTGCATTGTCTCTGCCCCGTGAGTATCAGATTTTCCAAACACGCCTTCATCATTATGTACCGAAGAAACCTCAGCTGTCTCTTCCTGATGTTATCTTTCCTTTTTATTTCAGTTTTCTCCAAAACTCCGTAATTGCTCACCGGTATCCTCAGCATCCTTCTGTAGAACTACATTTCTGTTGCTTCAAGTCTCTTCTTCATCTTCGTCCAGCATTCACTACCATACAAGAGGCCAGATATCACGTAGCAGTTTAGAACTCTTTTCCTTATTTCTAGCGAAATTTTCTTATTTCTTAGTACACTGAATAGCATTTGGATCTCTTCCTTAGCTATCATAATACACCTTCGGATTTCAGTGTCAAAATTTCCTTCCTCTGTTAAAACACTTCCCAGTTATCTACATTTCCGCACTTTTTGGTATGTCGGATTTGCCATTCACATTTTGCGCTCATCCTTTTGCATGCATTGTCTTCTTGCATTTGAGGTTCAATGCCTTCTCGCTTTCCTTAATTAGGTTCTTGAAAGTAACGGACGTTCTAACAACATCCAATCAGGATTCGATATAATAAGGCCTTAACGAAAGTACTGAATCGATTCACTATCATTCTACATAGACAATAGCGGCTGAAACGTGTTTCTGTAGAAGGATGCAGAGAATTACATGGTGTGAAGATTTGAGCAGCGACGATGTCTTCACATGAAATGAAAAGAAAATGACTTTTTATATTTAAAATCGGGGGAAAAAATGCGGAATGTCTTGGACACACAGTGAGTAAGGATGGTGGCAAATTTAACACTCACGGGGAAAAATGAAGTGAAGAAGCCAGCCTAAATGGGTGGCACAGTGGGAAATGGTTGTGATAGTAATAGGAAAAACGTCGCATATAGAAAGGAAACATTCTGAGTGGCATTATAGACCACGTCATTTAAAGGAAAAAGTTCATAGAAGAAGTTAAAAATGTAAACGTTATTAATAAAATACAATAATAATATAATGATGTTATGAATACGAACAAGATTAAAGATTAGATACTTTTTCATGGGCAGATTTTTATTAAATTTTCCATATCAGCTTCCGATAAATCATGTCTATTATATTGATGTATTAGAAGCCACAAATGAAAAGAAATATCTTTACACGTTACGCAGCTCTTTATTAATAAATCCACTATATGTGATAGTAATAGGAAAAACGTCGCATATAGAAAGGAAACATTCTGAGTGGCATTATAGACCACGTCATTTAAAGGAAAAAGTTCATAGAAGAAGTTAAAAATGTAAACGTTATTAATAAAATACAATAATAATATAATGATGTTATGAATACGAACAAGATTAAAGATTAGATACTTTTTCATGGGCAGATTTTTATTAAATTTTCCATATCAGCTTCCGATAAATCATGTCTATTATATTGATGTATTAGAAGCCACAAATGAAAAGAAATATCTTTACACGTTACGCAGCTCTTTATTAATAAATCCACATATTGGGCATGCATGCTCTCTTTTAGGCGTTTGAGAGAACTCTTTTTACCTGAAGCTAACCTTCAGGGAAATGATCATTCCTACTTTTTGTACTAACGTTTTCCGCTAACATGATGGGGAAATATTATATTAAATCAATTGCTACGTCTACAGCTAATAAAGTTGGTTTACTGTGTCGCGTTAGAAAATATTTCTCGCCAGAATCTATCATATATATATATATATATATATAT
>OZ038496.1:77120550-77125550 GCA_964036315.1 Acanthosepion esculentum
ATCCGTAAACAAGACTGAAGAGAAAAACAACGGATCGGAAGTATACCCAATGAGCTATCGGCAAAAGTTCTCCCTTATTGAGTGAGCAGAGGGCGAAAGACCCTGCTCAAGATGCAAATGATACGGATATATGTGCTTCACTTGAAATACCCTCCATGCGGTACTATAAGATGTACGACAGGCTAGGGCTAATTGACGTGTGGTGATTCCTGGATTGTCTCTGACAGCCGCAAGAATGATTTCTTCGTGATCGGGCGTACGAGCGGATCTCGGGCTATCTCGATCTATAGTGTGCCACGGATTCTGTAACAGCAACGCAACGCGACGATAAACAACATTAAAGATTGGATGACTCGGTTGCCTTCGGTCTGGAAAAGCAATCTCATAAAACATTGCAGCATCGCATCCATTATCATTCAAACGGCCATATGTATAAATCATATCTGCCTACTCACAATATGAATATTCTGCCTTTGTTATACTGAGTGTAACAGCGAAATTATACATCCCACAAATTGTTTATTATATTAAAAACAAGAAAGTAATTCAGGTTTTTTTTTCCAGGTTTTCGGAAAAGACGTTTAATCATCTTGACTACATTTTACATAAGAATCTTCAAAGTCTATTCAGGAAACATTAAAAGAACGGTGAATAGGTTTGAAAAAGAGGGAACAGTAAATAGTAAAACTTAATCAGAACGTCAAAACAGGAAGATTGGTCATAATTTTAAAATAGATTTAAGTATTAAATTAGAAACGAGCCAAATCAATTCATAAGATGTTTGGCAGGTTAGAAAGGTGACCAATGAGCAGCTAAAAAGAAAATGAAAATGAAATCATACCTGAAATGTGTGAGACATCTTGTTTCTCCAGGAAAGAAAGTTTGAAGTTTAGCGAGAGCGAAGATCAAAAGATATTAAAAAATTCCAGTAAGATATATTGAATCACTTCTAAGATACAATGTTTAAGAGCTAGCAATTGGGCAATTTTGGTCTTACACCTAATATGACAATACATATTTTATATATATATATATAATTATTATTATAGGTATATTAACTTCCAGAAAAGATATTTTTTTTATCATTGGCTTTCATTATTATTAGTTAATTATTTTAGTGTATTTAATATCTTGCTGTAGAATATTACTGCGTATAAGTGAAATGAATAGTTAATGAGAACAGACAAAGCCCAAGGGTCAGTTAAGTTAGAGGCTTACTGGATTGTTTGTAAGAGGATCAATATTTTCTAAGAAGGCAAACAGTCCTTGCAGCATCGATTCCATGAGGAATATGATCAATGGAAAGCAACCTTTTCTTAGCAATAAGCGACGTGTTGCCTAGCCTCTTTACGGAGTCTGGGTGCAAGAAGCGTGTTAAATGTTAAAATGTCTTGCTTCAGCCTTCGGTTTTAACATTGCTGTGATCTTGTATCCAAAACTTAGAATATGGCTATCTATCGCTATCCGAAATTCACGACCCAAGTTATTTCTGCCTGCCTGCTTCCGTATTCGGGAAACCACATTTCCTCAAAATACAAATATAAGATGACATGAAACTGTGGAATTATATACGCATTTCTGTTTATAAAATTCGGTCTAGGATATTTCTAAACAGAAACAATGACATTTATGCTTTCCTTACCTACATTTTGTTCATTTATTCATCCATTGTTTTGCCGTATATATTTGTCTTTTGTTTCATATATATATATATATGTGTGTGTGTGTGTGTGTGTGTGTGTGTTTGTGTGGGGGGTGCAGGATATATAAACTTCGTTATTTATATGTATCATTACAGAAAAAAGCCTCTGGAGACGATACATTTTCACGGAGTTTTACGTTTGTGATGATAAATTCTTGTTAAATGTAACTTCGAATAAATTCGATGGATAGACGATTTCCCCTACTTTTGTCGTTTATATCGGCAGTATAATCAGAACTCCTATCCATCCTACACAGACACACACACACATATATATATATATATATATATATATATATATATATATATATATATATATATATATATATATAATGGATAGTGGCTAGGATTAAGGAATCTGAGAGCCGAATTCAAATTCCAGTGGAATACATAACATTCACATACGAGCTAATAACCTTGGGAAAGACATAAATGCTCTTCTTCTCCTCACCCCAGCTATGGGTAAATAGCAGGACAGACTGGCTTCTATAGCCTTGCATGGTGACTGGTCTAGGAGAAGAGTAACTCTGAAGTTAAAATCTTACATATAATATAATGAATGAACACGGCGCAAATCATGTCCGAATTTTCAAATGCTTTCTCTTCGAAGTCTGAATAATATATACTATAACCCACAAACCAGCATAAATTCCTACACTTCAAAAGCTGTCATCCTCTTAAATTAAAAATCTATGGTATACAGCTCATTTCTAAGAATCAAACGCATATGATTAGACCATCTAGATTTTCTACACAACATTAATAACTTAACTGAACAATTCTTAAATGTAAATACCCAATAAATATAATAAAATAAGCACTAAATAAAACTATCCATATACATCGTAACACACTTCTCACATACAAGAAAAGTAAAAACAACAATCGGATTCCCATGGTTTTTAACCACAATCAATATTCCCATACACTTATTCACAATTTAAAAAAATGATTACAAGAACCTCCAATTAACAGAAAAATCAAAGACATTTTCGCTAAACCACCCATCAACGCCTAACTTATCAGCTATCCTCACCTCTACCAAATATCTACATAATACAAACCAAACAGGAAATTGTAAATGTAATAAAACTCGTTGTCTAGTTTGCAAACATCTAATAAACAATACTGTATTTTCTGTACCCAAATCCAAAATCAAAATACATCCACCTCGCCTCACCTGTGATAGCCATAATATAATTTACTACCTATTCTGCACAATATGTCCTAATAGTGGATATATTGGCGAATCTGGAACTAATTTTAGATTTCGTTTCAACAACCACAAACTATCCATACGTTAAAACAATCCTCATTCCCCCATAGCTGAACACTTTAATCAATCAGGACACTCATTAGACAACTGTAAATGTATATTGATAGACTCAGGTTTTAGTACAACATACACACGAAGACAACAAGAGAAATACTGGATTTTAAAATTAGACACATATAAACTAGGGTTAAACAAAGACTTGGGTATTTTAAATCTGTATAAATATTTCAATAGTTAAAAAATTTCTTTAGATATAGTTAAAAAACCTTTTTAAACAACATCTAAAATACTATCGTTAGATTTACGTTAAAAATTCAAACACAGTTGCATTCCACATCACGTGACGTCCGCTACTTGTAAAAACAAATTCCCAAATACAGTAATTCAATTAATTTCTGAGGAAGGACCGAGGTGGTCTGAAATATCAAATATATAAAAACATATAAATAAATACTTTCGCAAAAAAACACATATTTTTTTCCTTTAATTTGCAACTTTTCAGTTGTTTTATCTATCTATCTATCTATATATATATATATATATATATATATATATATATATACATACATACATACATACATACATACATACATACATTTTAAATAGTGAATATTTAATCAACATGCATTCATTTACACAAATTGATTTATATTCAACTGACAATTTATGCTTTTACATTTATTTGCTTTTTTCATTTTCGAATAAATTTTTGCTCATTCACGTCAATCTTTTGGATAAATTCTCACAAATTCACGTCCTTGTTCGCGTATTTTCGAACGAATCTGTCTTTCATTGTTCCTTTGCTGCATAAAAATAAACTTAATATATAATACTTTTAACGCCTGTCAAAACAATACACTATAATCTTTTATAATTCGATCCCCTTAACTTCAGTACTCTATCGACACGCTTTATACTCTTAAACAGAACTCATCTAAAAAATGGATTATCATCAGATGAAAGTGAAGAAATATTGTTAAAACTATATTTAAAAAATAATTCAAAGAATGAATATAGAAAAGGATTTCATTTTCACAACGTTTTTGTTTTGTTTTTTGACAAGAGACACGTTTTGTGTAAAAATATGATGAAAAAGACAGTTGAAAAAGACTATTGTAGATCATGTTTCTCCCCCTTCCAAATAAATAAGTTCTTACGTCTTAAAGAACTAACTCTATGACCTTCGTAATAAAACCCCGAATAATAACTTTCGATGAAGGCCATATCTGAAGAGAATTAAAAAATATGATACGGTTCATAATAATATAAAATCCTGCAATTTTAAAGCAAATATACGCCTTGGTAGCTTAGATATTGTTAGATGTCATGGCATATAATATTGTATTAGAAATATTATATAATGTTATATTTAAAAGAGAAAATAGAGGAAATTATTTCTTGAATGACAAACTACGCTTTAGACGATCAGTTTGCCTTACAGTGTAATAAAGTCTTCTTATAATCATTTATCTGAAGGTTATTTATGTAGTTGTTGCAAAGCAATGCGTTGTTATAGAGTAAAGCCCATGTTTAGGACATTTACTTACGAAAGAAGAACTGTAAAAAAAATATAATATTAAGAAATGATACAAGTACAAATAGCTCGTAATAACGAATGCACGGGTACCATTGCCGATCCCCTGAAAACGTAACATTGCTTTTAGTGTTTATCGGAAAATGGCAACTGTCTTTTCACATACCATTACCTTTACGTCTGTTCAGTGCGTACATTTGTACTAGTATAAATTCCTTTTCATACCAATGGCGTTCCGGTTCTTTTCGTTCGACCTAGCCATCCTACACTATTTTCGATGATGACAGTTTTACTATTCTTTGAAACATCAAGATTACTGACATCGGAATTACAGTTTGGGCAATGAAAAAAGTGTTACGCTCCAGTCGGTCAAATATTTACTGCTATATAACTAGATATCCCTGAGAAAATTCAAAGAAGAATCAACAATATCATTGGTCCTAATCTGGGAACTCGGCTTTAGTCATTAGTGCACCGCCGTAAGGTTG
>OZ038496.1:77130550-77170550 GCA_964036315.1 Acanthosepion esculentum
ATATATACCTATATATATATATATATATATATATAAGCACATATATATACCTATATATATATATATATATATATATATAAGCACATATATACCTATATATATATATATATATAAGCACATATATATACCTATATATATATATATATAAGCACATATATATACCTATATATATATATATATATAAGCACATATATATACCTATACATATATATATATATATAAGCACATATATATACCTATACATATATATATATATATAAGCACATATATATACCTATACATATATATATATATATATATATATAAGCACATATATATACCTATATATATATATATATATATATATATAAGCACATATATATACCTATACATATATATAAGCACATATATATACCTATACCTATATATATATATATATATATATAAGCACATATATATACCTATATATATATATATATATATATATATATATAAGCACATATATATACCTATATATATATATATATATATATATATATATAAGCACATATATATACCTATATATATATATATATATATATATGCACATATATATATACCTATATATATATATATATATATATATATATATATATATATATATATATATAAGCACATATATATACCTATATATATATATATAAACACATATATATATATATAAGCACATATATATACCTATATATATATATATAAACACATATATATACCTATATATATATATAAGCACATATATATACCTATATATATATATAAGCACATATATATACCTATATATATATATATATATGCACATATATATACCTATATATATATATATATATGCACATATATATACCTATATATATATATATATATAAGCACATATATATACCTATATATATATATATATAAGCACATATATATACCTATATATATATATATATATATAAGCACATATATATACCTATATATATATATATATATATAAGCACATATATATACCTATATATATATATATATATATAAGCACATATATATACCTATATATATATATATATATATAAGCACATATATATACCTATATATATATATATATATATATATATAAGCTCATATATATACCTATATATATATATATATATATATATATATATATATAAGCACATATATATACCTATATATATATATATATATAAGCACATATATATACCTATATATATATATATATATATATATAAGCACATATATATACCTATATATATATATATATATATAAGCACATATATATACCTATATATATATATATAAGCACATATATATACCTATATATATATATATATATAAGCACATATATATACCGATATATATATATATATATATATATAAGCACATATATATACCTATATATATATATATATATATATATATAAGCACATATATATACCTATATATATATATATATATATATATATATAAGCACATATATATACCTATATATATATATATATATATATAAGCACATATATATACCTATATATATATATATATATATATATATAAGCACATATATATATATATATATATATATATATATATAAGCACATATATATACCTATATATATACATATATATATATAAGCACATATATATACCTATATATATATATATATAAGCACATATATATACCTATATATATATATATATAAGCACATATATATACCTATATATATATATATATAAGCACATATATATACCTATATATATATATATATAAGCACATATATATACCTATATATATACATATATATATATAAGCACATATATATACCTATATATATATATATATAAGCACATATATATACCTATATATATATATATATATATAAGCACATATATATATACCTATATATATATATATATATATATAAGCACATATATATACCTATATATATATATATATATATAAGCACATATATATACCTATATATATATATATATATATAAGCACATATATATACCTATATATATATATATATATATAAGCACATATATATACCTATATATATATATATATATATACGCACATATATATACCTATATATATATATATATATACGCACATATATATACCTATATATATATATATAAGCACATATATATACCTATATATATATATAAGCACATATATATACCTATATATATATATAAGCACATATATATACCTATATATATATATAAGCACATATATATACCTATATATATATATATATATATATAAGCACATATATATACCTATATATATATATAAGCACATATATACCTATATATATATATATATATAAGCACATATATATACCTATATATATATATATATATATATATAAGCACATATATATACCTATATATATATATATATATATATATATATATATATAAGCACATATATATACCTATATATATATATATATATAAGCACATATATATACCTATATATATATATATATAAGCACATATATATACCTTTATATATATATATAAGCACATATATATACCTATATATATATATATATAAGCACATATATATACCTTTATATATATATATATATATATATATATATATATATATATATATATAGCGTTTTATAAAAATGATAAAATACAGATGTGTTTGAGAAATACTGACATGACGAAGGTTTGCAGTTAATTTTATTTTTCCAAATTGAATGTTACGGGATTTGTATTTCCTCGGATGAAATAGATCAGATTCTGAAATAGTGTATTAAGTAGTATTCTTTTAATTGGGTTAATTCCGCTTCTATGTCGTTATTTAAACTCAACCTCAACATATTTGATGAATAAATACGTCTTAGTTATTTACAAAATCAGAATAAAATTATTCCAGTTGATCTCTGTCTCAATCATTTCACTAAAGTTGTCCAAATAACCAAAATCAGAATTTGATTTTGAAAGGCCTATTTGCATTTTAACAGCATCCGCTCTTACTTCAATCAGGATGTTAGTTGATTTATTTTTTTAAACGACGAAATAAAACAAATTACTTGTCTCACTGCATGTTTAAAGTTAAAAACGGATAAAAAAATAAAAAAAAATAAACAATTAATTTTTTGGTGTGTGTGTGTGTGTAGGGCTAATATAGATTAATTTTAAAGATAATTGTTTTACTTTTAAGTTAGGTGCTATATTTTAATAGCGTAACTAAATGCAGAATTAACACAAATTGTAATAAAGACGACGTGGTTGTCAGTGGAATTCTTGAGGAATATCGTGATTCAGATCAGTAAACCAAAAAGCCAATAATTTTTCAGTGGATTTTGCTTGTGGCACAGCGTGTCTGTAACATAATACACCACGAACATTCTCTGTACAACCTGAAACAACCGTTTATAAATTGTTTCTCTTTTCATATATTTTGTTAAGTTATTCCCATTGGGAAAGCTGCCGGAATTACATCACATGTAGAGCGAAACCGATTATGATAATCCATTCATATAAAACTATCTAGATCAATAATTATTAGTAATCTACATATAACCACAAATGCGTTACCTGCAAATACTATTACTGGATATAGTTGTATCTAACCTAGCAATGGAAACTTTAGCTTCATTTTAAGTAATAAGTCTTTCAAATTATTTTGTATCTGTATATGTAAAACGCTTTGAATATTACTATATTTAGTATAGGGGGTAAGGGAATCGAACATATAATATAGTCTGTGCTAGATGTAGTTTATTCCAACACTGCACATTATCACAATACGAAAACAGTAACCTAAAAACAACGTAACATTTTTTTTTAAATAGGCAATAAATTTCGTTTAATTTACTTGCATTATTGATGCAGCTCAGAAATATCTAAACTATCTTCTGTATACAACCACTTTTTAATATCAAATAAAATGTTAAAAAGAAAACTTGCATCAGTAATGAAAAAGTGATAACTAGCTATTGGACAAGGGAAACGTATTTTCCGGAATGATTGTTTATTGTTTATTGTTTTAAAAGAAAGACATTATAAAAACTCAAACGAAAGCAACACTGACTTTTCGATCAATGAATGCCAAATGTTTCCTTGTAGGGAAACAGCTAATATTACCATTACCATACATTTGAGGGGGAGGTATTTTTCCTTGTAGACCTAAGGAACGTACACTCTGACAGTTCTAATTTCCGACACTCCTTCTATCACTCCAGGATTTTTTTTGTTTAAATGTCTTTTCAATTATATCTGCCTTTAAATCTAACTCATTGTTCACTCTATGTTATTCTTAGGATCCGTTTGTTAAGTCACATTTGTGTCGCTTCGAATCACTTCTTCAGCTATGAGGAAATTATTCGAAATTCCCCACCATATATATGACAGAACTGTTCAGTATGCTTTTCTATGTTTCTAAATTAAATTTGCTATTTGTTAATATTTTGTGTAGTTTCTGGAAGAAATTATTTCACTAAATCGATATGGCTTTTGATTTCTGTGTCATATCTATACAAAGAACTGAGAATTAGTCATCTAAGTTTGGATTTGCACTGGGATCTGTACGATGGATGACGAGATTTCGCAACTAGTCTGATCTTTTCCAAATCCACTACCAGACAATAGCAATACGCAGATAGGCTTTTCTAAAAAATATTCATTCAGCCTTATACTGATGTTTGTGTGCTTCCTGCCATTCAAACCCAGTTCAGTATTTATTCTAGTCGATGAAAGTCTACCCGGATCTATCAGTAATAAAAGAGCAGAAACTGAGGGCTCACCGAACAATATCAGATCACTCCCACGAACGGAATCAGATATGATACCTGAAACGTGATAATAGTATGGGAAATTTCGGACAATAAGCATGTGATATGCGTGCGCATTTATATCTTCACAAATTCGTATGTATATCTACATATACTAATATATCCTAATACACTAATATATTCTTATATACCGCCACAGTTTATAAAGACAGGATCTACGTTATTTTAGATAAAACCGTAATCATAACCTGTTTCTTTCTGTAAGCGATTTCAGCCTGTCACTTTCTCAAAATCGAACTTAACCGGTATAGAATAAAACGCAGACAGTTTAATTGAAGATGAGTTTCTATGTACTAAACGTTGTCTATTTTATAGCCACGGAACTTAAGTACGAGGGTCCCAGTGGTGTTCTAAACCATTATTTAAAGTCACACCTATTGATCATGACACCACGGTGAGGTGCTTCAAATTAGAAAAATGCCTCAGAGGATTGAACAAGCGATTTTATGCGTGCAAAACCGATATAATAACTAGGAAATCAAGAAAAAAGTTGAAACAGACTTCATCGCATGATTGAGTGCAAAATGTTTTTGTTTGTAGAAAAGAGTGGCACGGACAAAAATAATGTTATTTTCATTTTCAATCAAGGAGATTGATCGGATTCCGAACATAAGTTGACATAATTCAAGCAAATGCTAGTCAGTATCCCCCAACCATTAAAAACAGAAACGCAAAAAGGAATATACGAAACGAAAATAAAAATTGTTATCAGGGACGGCAGAGTCAGAGCATCATCAATTATATGTTCGTTTAAACGAAGAGAGAAATAAACGGGTATAAATTTCATTTGGGACATTTCCTTTCGTATTAATCTGGATAAAGAACGCAGCCTGCAATTCCACTACTATAGCATTATATATATATATATATATATATATATATATATATATATATATATATAAAAGTGAACATAGAAGTCAACACTTAGAGGCGACAGTCAGTTTCATGCTATATGTAATCTTCAGTCAACTGGAGCCTGAAGATTATATCTAGCATGAAACAGACTGTCGCCTCTAAGTGTTGACTTCTATGTTCACTTTTATATTTACACACGCTCTATCTCTGATATTGAGCACTTTATCCCATAAATATAGCATACTTTAAGACTATATATATATATATATATATATATATAACAGAGGATGTCTGCCTGCCTGTGTTATACCTTTTCACTCGAGATCCATCCAACCGAATTTGTCCAAACTCGGCACATACATTCTACAATTTAAGAGATAGGTTCTTAGCGTAAAAACATCGATGATATTTAAAATCAATAACCGAGGAAACTGAACAAATATCGATAAAATCAACTTTTTTTCCTCCGATTACGTTCAAAGTTGGTATGTAGGATACTTACATCATGGCAAGCTCAAAGATACCTCATTTTTTATTTCCACACCACTGCGTTAGCGAAAAACCGAGAAAACGAAAAATCGATTTAACACAAATCCATGTCAACACAAATTTTAAACTAAAACTTCCGCAATTTTCAAGCAATCTAATACTAACTTCACTTAAATGTAGGCGATAATAAGTTGATTGTTTAACACTCATTTAACTTTTATAATTGAGTCACCCCATAGTGAAAACCCACGTAAATAGCGAAAAATAACTGGTTTCTTTCTTATTTTTCGTTGATCTTTCAACCGATTTTCATCAAACATTACAATTGCTTTATAAACGTATCCTCTTTTACATTTCTGTTAGCACACCGACAAATTGGATTTCAAAAACTCCAAAATAATGTGGTCTGATGTGGATCCTCATGTTTCCTGTTTTACCCCTTCATGTCCTCGGCTAACTTCGATTGAATAAATACAGACTTCTTCTATTATATCAATAAGTACATTAATTCAAAATGATTTTTTTAATGAAACTAATTTAAAGTAACTGAAGAAGATAGGCTCTGTTACATCTAAACCTGGTGCTGTTTTTGCTTCATTATAATTGAACGCTTTTTTCTTTTTTTTACTTTCCAGCTGGGTATGGCTGCTAGTATTATTATAACTCGTTCTGTATTTCTGCGTGTATTTGTTCAATCATTGCAGCAATATTTTAAAGTGGAGAAAATCAACATATAAACAAATAATATTTGTTCAATATACACAGAGCTTTACTGTACGAAGTTTTGAACAATCTTGTACAATGGAAGTGATAGATTCTTAACGTAAACAATTGATAATTTAAAAAGAAAATTAATTTAAAATGTTTTTTTTAATGAATGTACTTTAAAGTGAATGAAGAAGATATAGCCTGTTACATCTAAACATGATACTGTTTGTGCTCCGACCCAATTGATCGATTTTTCTGATCGAACAGATGGTATGGTTTCTTGTTTACTGATAAACGTTATCTCAGATAAATTCCTTTTCTTATATGTGGCTTGTCCCTTCAGGATACTGGCAATCATGGCTCAGCACAATTACCTGTCCCTTGTAGCTCTTAATACATTTTATATTTCCGTTGTCTCCCCTAAACCTTTCTCCGCCATTCATTTACTATGTAGCTTATGCTTATTTTCTTCTTTCATGCCTTCAATCTGTCCTGTGCGCATCAAAATCTCCAATCTTCTCTTTACATTATATGCCATAAAAATTTCAACTGTCCCTTCCTGATAAGTACAAATGTCCTTTTGTTCTACTTCCTCTAAAACTCCATTTTTGTTTACATATTCAGTCCATTGTATTCTAAGCACCGTTCTGCAGAACCCATTATCTGCAGCTTCAAATCTCAAATCTGTGAGGTGATTGTCCCATATTCACTGCGATATAGGAGGACTTGTGTTACATAACAGTACAGTACTCTATTCTATGTTTATAACGAATTTCTTTTTCCTGATTCTTAATACCTTGCTTAGTTTTTAAAAGGCAACATTCGCTATTCTAATGCGCTTTTGGATTTCACTGTGCGCTTTCCCCCTTTGATAATACACTTCCAAGTTATTTAAACTTTTCTACTTACTTGTTTTTGATATCTCCAATTTGTAATTTACGTGTTAGTCTGTTCCTTTTGCTAACAACTTTTCACTCAGTCTGCTTGTAATTTATTTTTAGTCATTTTTTTCACTTTTCTTTCATTACCTTCCGCAAGAGTTCGTGTAGTTTCCTTTTTCTGTCTGCTAACAAAAGTGTCTTCTGCATAACTTACGTTAGTAAGATTGTACCTTTCAAAGATGAAATCCGGCACAACTCTCATACTGTCAGAATCTTCTCACCGTATACAATGAATGTGCTGAGAGAGGAAACACAAAGTTGTAAAATAAGGATTCCATGGCATTCTCGTGAATGCCTATCCGCCTGAGAATGGCCCCTCACAAGAATTGAAATGAATAGGGAGACACATATTTCACACGCGAAAATAAACTGCTAGCATTGTTTAGATACAATATCACTCAGGTTTGGATGATGATTTGCTGATGACAGATATTCTCAAATTACCCCATGCAAATACGACTCTAAGTAAACATTGATTATTTTACGTGCTATTACTTGAACCCTTGATGAATCGGGTATACTAACCAGTCAGTTAGGTGTCACACTTAGGCGATCATGCATTTTTCGATACATGACTGACAAATTTATTCCCGCAGTAGATGGCCATTTCTTTCTGCGGTGAAGCAGTTGCCATCCAAGGCTATAGAACCAGGTCTGTCCTGCTATTTGAGGGAGAACAAAAGCATTCATACATTTCCCAAGTGTATTAGCACGTAAGTGAATGTAATGCATTAGACACGGCTCTCCGATTCCTCAATCCGAGACGCTGTCCATTACTTCGCCGTGCTTTCTTATGCGAACCAAACGTTTTATTTAAATTTACATAATGTCTCTGCCATCAGCATTTATTCGCATACCTCTTACATAATTGTTCTGCCGTCAGCATTTATTCGAATTCCTCTTACATAATGTCTCTGCCGTCAGCATTTATTCGCATACCTCTTACATAATTGTTCTGCCGTCAGCATTTATTCGCATACCTCTTACATAATTGTTCTGCCGTCAGCATTTATTCGCATTCCTCTTACATAATTGTTCTGCCGTCAGCATTTATTCGCATTCCTCTTACATAATGTCTCTGCCATCAGCATTTATTCGCATACCTCTTACATAATTGTTCTGCCGTCAGCATTTATTCGCATACCTCTTACATAATGTCTCTGCCGTCAGCATTTATTCGCATACCTCTTACATAATGTCTCTGCCATCAGCATTTATTCGCATACCTTTTGCATAATGTCTCTGCCATCAGCATTTATTCGCATACCTCTTACATAATGTCTCTGCCATCAGCATTTATTCGCATTCCTCTTACATAATGTCTCTGCCATCAGCATTTATTCGCATACCTCTTACATAATTGTTCTGCCATCAGCATTTATTCGCATACCTCTTACATAATGTCTCTGCCGTCAGCATTTATTCGCATTCCTCTTACATAATGTCTCTGCCATCAGCATTTATTCGCATACCTTTTGCATAATGTCTCTGCCATCAGCATTTATTCGCATACCTCTTACATAATGTCTCTGCCGTCAGCATTTATTCGCATTCCTCTTACATAATGTCTCTGCCATCAGCATTTATTCGCATACCTTTTGCATAATGTATCTGCCATCAGCATTTATTTACATACCTTTTACATAATGTCTCTGCTATCAGCATTTATTTACATACCTTTTACATAATGTCACCGCTATCAGAATTTATTACATACCTTTTACATAATGTCTCTACATTTCTTTACATACCTTGTTATCACTGGATATCCATGATCGCCAACGTCCTGAAGGGACAAGCCACATAGAAGTAGATTATTACTTTTCTGAATTTCCAATGGTTACTTTCTTAAAGATAACAAAGTTTCCTGGATTAGAAGACATCCCGTATTCCTGGTGATATTGTTACTCGACTAATTTAAACGACATTTCCAAGCGACATCTTTCTACTACCAAAAATTCTTCGTGTCGAGCCAAATAGATGAAACGTTAGGCTCACATTTAGGGCCAAAATACTACAGTTTCTGACTGCTTTTCTTTTTTGCCGTTCTAGCTGGAATTGTCAGTGTTCGACTGGAAGAAAATTAGTTATCTTCCCAATGTTATTTTGTTTCTCCTCGAATATTAACCAAAAACATATTCACTTTTTTAAATCGTTTTCCTTCCTCGTGAGACTGCACTGCGAATATTTTCAATCTTTGTACCTTTCTCTCTTTTCCAGAGGGAAGGACTTATGTACACGTAAGAAAGCACCTATAAAATTCATGAACAGCTGCAAGCAATTAAATACGAAATACGAAACAAGTTAAGAACGTTGTTAAAGATGGAACTGTAGGAAAAAAAAATTAAGAAAAATCATATCCAACTTTTAATTGAAAGTTATTAGAGTTTCGAACAAATTTATTTCAGGTGTTCGTATCTTCAAAATGTTTTGAAGCAAATCTGCAGCAACAAGCATTTCAGTTCAGAAACAGGCAGAAGAAAATCTGTAATGTAAATGCATATAATCCAATCTTATTTCAAAATATATTCAACATAAAATCTGTAACAATACGCCGAGTATATTTTGATATCAAACTTCAATGACTGTTTGGTTTGGTTGGGTTTGTTTTACAGCATACCAACCTCAATGGGTTATTTAATGCCAATAAGATTTTTATTGCCGATATTTCTTTCTCAAAAATGTATAGCTGGTAATAATTTATTACAAATATTTCTGGTATTAAACCTTATTTTTACACTTTCATAGTATTTTGTCCCCAAGTTTGGGGGTTTAACTATTTACCCATAGCTGGTACCTTAACAGGTGCTGCTACCGCGTTCAGGGTAACATGGGAACACTAACAATATAGAGGTGGTTCTACGCTCCTCAAAACCTCCTGGTCAGAGGTCTTGCTGTTGGACGTAGTTTATCGTCTTACTCAGGACGTTGATGTAGTTTATCGTCATACACAGCACGTTCAATGACTGTGTCGGTGGAACTATTGCAGTTGTTTTTAGAACTTCTAATCTCCCAATCAATTGCGAATAGTACGATTTCCTTTCTACAATATAAATAGTAGTGAAGGAAAGAGAGACGAAAAGATAAAACATCATTTGCAAGCAATAGATTATACTGTTATCAACCAAACGGTCAGAGTAACATGCAAATAATATATTAGAGATAATACAATCAAGCAAGTAGAATTATAAATATTTGATAAGTATTTTAAAAGGGGACAGAAATTCCGACATTGAAATTAGAAAGCGCATTAAGATAACGAATGAATCTTTCCAAGCGATATGCAGAATATTAAGAAACAGGAACATTTTGTTAAAACTGTCATGCAATACCAGTACTCCTATATGGTTATGAATAGTAGACAATCTCTTCACGGATGAAGAAAGGACTTCCGTCAATACAAATGGGGTTTTACAGAAGGATGATGAGAATACCATGAGCTGAATATGTGAGCAATGACAAACTTCTTAAAAAAGTGGAAACAAAACGGACACTTATAGTTAACATCAGAAAGAAGCAGCTGATATTTCTAGGACACATATGAGCAAAGATTGCTGAGCGAATCTGACACACAGATGACATATTCAAGTAAACAACGACAAAGGAAAACAGCTGGTAACCTAACTAACGAATTTGTGTAAATAGTTGGCAGAACAGGGTTTCATGAAAAATAGCAAAAGGTTAAAATTTACTAACAGCTATAATGAAAAGAAACTGTGGAGAGCAATGATCGTGAACGTCCTGAAGGTGGATGACACATAGAAGAAGAAGAAGAAGACCAACGCGGTTGTCTTAAGGAAAATAGAAATAAGAAAAAAACTATATGCTTACATTCAGAAGAAGATAACTGAACTTTCTTGGGCACATAATGAGAAAAATATCTAGAGATGTAAGCTGATGCAGGTCATATTGAAGCACAATCACCTGCTGGGCCCACTAATGCATAGCATAATATCTGGTATTAATACTAAATATTAAAATAAATCCTTGGAGTAAATTACGGTTTTAAAAATGACGAGAAAAGATAATATTTTGTCCACTTCGCCCCAAGTAAGGCTATAATACTACTAATGCATAAATGATTATTGATATTGAATAAAACTGAGAAACGTCAGTGAGGGGAAAGGACAATAATTATATGAATATGTTCACTTAGACAGAAGATAGGAAATCATGTTCCATTTAAATTTTCGAAGATCATAGGTGGAACGAAACGAAGAAACATGAAGAGAATTTATACTTAGAGGATTCAACAATAAACCGATGTGACCTGCTTGTCAAGGAAGTAGTTCGCTTAAATTCACGCAGTCCAGGAACCAAGTAGAAAAGCTCATTAGAACAATACCCATGTAAGGAGTTGTAGAAAAGCACATTGGTATATAAGTGTGCAATATACAGGGTGTTTAAAACGTCACGTGACAATTTTAGAATAGTTGTGAAATAGCAACCAGCTAAGATTTGCATGACATCATCTTCCTTAAAAGCACCAATAAATTTTCTTAATAATATATAGTCGGATAGAGAAACAAAATTCCATTAAGTAAACAAATATAAAATTTGCAATGTTATCAATGGTAATGCGACTTTTGGGACACCCTGCAGATTATGACGAGGAAGATTGCCTAGCACGACATAATGAAGCAAATTCCCGAGCAGTAGGCTTATTCCGTTTCATGTCAGTAGAAAATGCTAGAACGAGAACCTCTAGAGCTTTATTCTCTTTGAGGTTAGGATCAACTTTGCTGATCTATGATAGCCACTTCATGTTTAGTTATTGCTTGCCCCACTTAAAAACTGATTGAAGGTCGTTTTCGAGATCAGTTGCCATTTTTAACCTCTTCCACATATCCGAATTTGAAACACAGCACACTATGAACATTTAGGAAGGGAATCAAGCTTCGGAGGTTTAATAACGCAGTCGGTTAGAGGTACATTAATCTTCTCATTTGTCTCCACTGGTAATTTTTAATTAACTCGTCTACATTTGAACCGTGATGTGCTCTTTTATACAACCGATTACATTGTGTCCGATATTTCAAAATGAGTTCGTTCAGTTAGCTCCGAAACGTCCACCGATTCAATTCCTGGTGGTTATTAGCGTCATTTGCGAGCAGCGGTTCTTGATTTAGTAATCAATAAAAGTTACGCGTTTGGCAGTAAGGTATGATGAAGCCTTTCATGATTCCATTGTCCTAATCGCGATTTTCCACTAGGCTTAATAATGTAACGTTATTAAGGCACGCATATTTATTTAGGATTCTCAATTTGCAAGGTCTTTCAGTTTTCGGTTGCGAAATATACATAGTTATAACAAAAAAAGTATTTCCTTTGGTACGTTCAATGGCGTAGAAAAAAAAGAAAACTCCATTTTAATCTTTAGTCAATCTGCAAATCACAGCTCGGTTTCTCATGCTCGTTGATTGAAGTCTTACTAAACATGCCAGATTTCTATCGAAGGTAGGACAGAATTTGTTAGGAATCTCACGTGCTGCATTTTCAGATAGATTTGTAAGACCAAAATAGCTAATTTAATAATGGAATTCCATGAAAAAGTGATGGAGTAGACAGTTGTATTAAAATGCTTAAGACCCCTTACATTTTCTGAAAACAAACTCAATAAAATAAATATAAAACAGTACTCTATTCAATGGAACGTGTTAGTTAAAACCAGTTTATTGTTTATTAATTTAAATATAATCTCGTATTTTGTACAGCCTTATTTCGCTTTCAGAAACGCTTTAGTATGATAAGGTATTCTGGCTATGAAATACCATAGATACAGATGTCTTTTATAATGCTGGTTTACTGTTTGCTTAGAACTTTATTTTTCATGTAATCCCGAAGTTTGATGTGTAACTGAGAACAGGATTGTTGTTAGTCCGTTCCAGCGTGGTTTCCTTGGCTATATTGCGACGGTCTTGGCCTGTGTTTGGCTTGTGGCACCGGGTCTCATCATAAATAAATGTTCTGAAACTATATCTCTAGTTTATCTGGAAACAGTTCCAGTTACCATTGACCATTCGTGAACCAGTTACTCCAAACTCATCTGACTGGGAGGGGTGTTTCATATATTGGATGGCGTATTTCTTCACTTAGATTTTTCTTGGAGGCTTTTGACATAATTCTGAAACAATAATAAACTACTTTAGTGTAGGTTCATCAGAGAGAAGCACGATAAACCGTTGTTAGTTCTTTGAATTTCCATACTTCTGGTGAATGCCAGCGTATTCAAATTTATTTACACTGTCATTTTATTTTTGTGGAGGGAGATTTGCAGGGTCCAGTTTGAAATCCATTGAGAAATCCATAAGAAACGATCTTACGATATACAGCTTTAGAAATAAGAGGCAGAGAAGTTCGAATTGGTTTACAGAAACTGGACAAAGATATTGAAACAATAAATTTCATGATACGATCTCTTAACTTACTGATCGAAAGGAAACAGAGGTTGAGGTAGTTGGCCGTTTGATGCCAAACGTCAACACAGGAATATTTATTAGAATAGATAATACTTCCTTTTAGCTGCGACATTTATAATCAGTCAGTGTGGAAATATAATAATGAATCTCTATCACACACACACACACACATAATATATATATATATAATTATTTTCATAGGGGTACAGAGTTGGCTGGCTATTTTTTTTACTTGTAATGGGTAAAGAACGTGTTTTGCATATATATATATATATATATATATATATATATATATATATATATATATATATACTATTTTAAAAACAAGGAGTTTATTAATGGTAATAGTCCCTAAGGCCCTTTCGTCCAACATCTCATCAGGAGAAAATCGTTGGAAAAATTGATAAATTAAACGAAAAGAACAGTAACAAAAATGAAGAGAAAAATAAAAAAAGGTGGGGGTCACGTTAAAATCAATAATGGGGGATATTTTATTTTAACTCTCCCTCGCTAATTATTTACACGCAAATCCCCTCCCCTCGTTATAAGTATATATATATATACTTATTGATTTTAGCGTGTTTTCCCCCACACTTTATTTTATTTTGCTCTTCATTTTCTACTCATATTAATATATTTTTATATTCCCCGTAGAAATAGAAAACAAAAAATTTGAAATTTCAAAAACTATTAATATTAGCAGAGACATATCTTTTTACTGTGAATTAAATAAATATTAATAATGGCACATTATTTTAAAAATAGAAAACAAAAAATGAATAAGATTATTTTCGTCATTAAAAACGTATATATATATATATATATATATATATATATATATATATATATATATATATATATATGTAAACGTATGATTTCTCTAAAGATATCCTTAACGTATTAAAACATTTTCTGCGCGATTTTGAAATAAGAGTAAATGACGCTCGACCAAAACTTAAGAAAATAAAATTTATTAAAACATGTAAGAAATATTCTATGTAAAATGTAAATAGATTCTAGCTATATTATTGATTATATGGATTTTAGTTATATACGAAATGTAAATAAAAGAGATGATTTTTCAATGAATTGAAAAAAGATTCTAACGTAACGAAAAAACGGGAAAGTTAAGCGCTATCAATCTAACTTTTTTTCTGGCATGGGCAGCCCGCTGTCAACTGAAAGATATGTAAGCACATCATAGGTAATTGGTGGATCAGTGAGATTATAAATGACTTTGTAAAAGGAAACGGTAAGAGAAGAAATATCTTTTTCCGTATATAAGTTCGATACACATCTGAGTTGGCGATCGCCAAAAATTGCCAATGATGAGAGGTTTGCTCAGCTCCACCTACCACATCTGACATAAGAAGAAAATACAGAGTTATAGGAAGAATGAGTACAGATCTCATCCGAACGGTATCTTGACGTAGTAATTCTTGTTAATACCATTTTCAGTTTTCTATGCCACGCACACTACAACCTTAACCTTCGACCAACAGCTAATCTTATACTAGAAATCAGTATCACAATTTACTACATATTTTATATTGTAAATATAAAAATATATTACGAAAAGGACAAAGTCCGACAATTATTTTAAGACATTTTTTATCCTTATACGTTCTTTTTATAGATACAAATATTTAAGCAACTGCTCTGTTTATGATAAACAGTATTAACAACATTTACCGGCCTGAATGTCCAAGAAATTTTTATAGAAATTATGCGTCCTCCGACAGGTGTCTAACCTGTATCCTATACGGAACCGTCATATAGCCTGACGTGTCTTACCGATTTAGCCACAGAGGAGCGTTTCGGTTAGCAAGGTCGATTTTACTGTTTTTGAATTCATGGAGAATTTCTGAAATATTAGTATCTATTAAAAGAACGTATAAACATTAATAATGTCATAAAATATATATATATATATATATATATAGAAATCAGTATTACAATTTATGGCGTATTTTATATTGTTTAATCAATTCACGTTAAACTGGTATATATGACGATGTGTTTCGTTTGAAGTTCAGTGTAAAAAGATTCTTGGAATGTAATGTAAGGATAGCACCTCCCATGGAGAAACAGTCGTATGTCATTGGGAGGAGTTATCCGCTTTGGTTCCCAGTCGGATGAATCATTTTTTTTATATTTAATTCAAGATTATCGTGTTCACAACGGCACGCTGGAGTTAATATTTCAAATGCTAAATACGGGTTTGCATTCAGATTTATCTTCCTCCTAGACTGTTTGCCATCCACTGCTAGAGCCCAGTCTACTGTAATATTTAACCCATATCTGGGCGAGTAATAAATAGATCTATACCTATTCCAAGATATCACTGCGAAGGTGAATATAATTAATTCGAGTGGGTCTCGAATACTGTCTTTCGCTGTCTCATCCCAAACCGCTATTACACTAATTGTAAGAGAGGTGAAATAATTGGAGAAAAAATCCGTCTATATTTCTGAAATGATGTCCTCATGTTTATTGTCATATTCAAAACTAGAACATTCTACCCCGTGGATAAAGTAAAGTCTTCGATTCGAAAATACCAATTTATATAAGCTGAAGAAAACCGGCCCGTACAACGACCGACACATCGTGAATGTAAATAGAAATAAAACATATTTTCCAACTAAGCTCAAGTTTGCTTTTATACTCAACTAGCTACATGTTTTTTTTTACTAAGTTGTTGAAGAATATCACGTCTGGGCAAATGTGAACTAAGGATATGCATAGAAAACGTAGAGGGGTGGGTAAAGGTATCAAAACGCATCGGAGTGGATAGAGACCTTATCAAAATCGTTAATTTTAATTTTTCATCTAAAATCCCTCTTAAATTCTAAATTACGTATTTTATATATATCAATTCACGTTGAAGTGGTATATATGACGATGTGTTTCTTTTGATGGTCAGTCTAAAAAGATTCTTGGAATGTAATGTAAGGATAGCACCTGCCACGGAAGAACAGTCGTATGCCATTAGGAGTAGTTCTCCGCTTTGGTTCCCAGTCGGCCCTCAAATATCAACTGTGGATTCAAAAAGTTGTTTACATGCAACGCCGGCTCAAACGCAGTAAAAAGTGGAGAACAAACCAGGATAGTGCTAATGCATGTGAAGGCTCCTGGCTGAGTGATAAGGTGAAATTTCCTACAGATCCAATGGCCACAAAGGCGGTGTCAGGGAAGAGCATCAGATCATGAACATGACACGAGGAAGTCCGGCTCATCATCAGCCTGGATATCTCCGGTTGTCAGGATTCCACGTGCAATTGAACAATGCAGGGTAAGAGTCTGTGGTTACAGAGGTGCAAAAATTTGCCCATACTTCCTGCACAGCTCTGTTTTTAAAAAATCATCCGTATCCATTGCAAGATAAATTATTCTTTATACCGAATGATAAACATTATGATCAAAGTGTGTTGTATATCGTTCTACAGGAACACAAACATGTTTTAGATATTTAGAGAAGAAAAATACTAAAAAAATATATATATTAGTTTTAACATTCGACTGAATTATTAGCATTGTTTCTTTTAATTTTCAAATATTTTTACATCCTTTAATATGGTCCCATAATCCATGCAAATTTGGAGCGAAAATAAAAGAAAATATAACACAGAAGAAAACGAGATGTACACGGCCCAACTTCAGCTACCTGCTCCACCATCCATCCGAAGCGAGATTCTTTGGCCGGAAATCCAACCATCGACTCAACCACTTGTTTACCCCACCTTGTTCACACATCCCAAGTCAATCTTTGGCCGAGGGAAGCCGAGATCCATTTGAGGATAGCGATATTTTTCTCCAAACCCACGATTAAAAAAATTTGTCTGAAATATCTATAAAAAATGTTACAGCTTGTGAGGAATCAATATATCCATTCCAACTTCTGTAGCGTAGAATGTTTCCTTCCGCCAGATACCTGTGCCCTCCATAAAACTAAACTGAATTCTCCCATTGCCACCAATGAATTATTTGATTCAAGTTATCTTCCGCTTTACCGAAAAAAATTCAGCATTCTTATGCATAACCTTGGTGTTTACATCCGGGATAATCTTCCGATGGCCAGAGAATTGTCTCTTGAGGCCGCTAATTAATCTTTCATGTGCTTCCATCTTTTAATGCTAAATTCTGTCAGCTATATATTTTTATTTTATCGCTCCCCCTCTTCCCATGCTTGCAGTATATTAGAGACAATATACTGCAAGCATGGGAAAAAATATACAAAAAGGCACTTTCTCTTCATCCATCTACGAACAGCATTGTCTTCGGTGACTTTAATGCTAACAACAACACGTGTTCAAAATCTTCTAAAGGTACTGATGTTGCCGCTATACAGACATTAAATTTTCCATTGCTCAATCCCTCACACAAATCGTGGACATTCCTACTTGTTTCCCTAGCGAAACCTGCTGCGGCATTGAATCTATTTCTTACCTCCTGTCCCCGCTGTTGGTAAGTTTCACAATACTGCCCTCTCCGTAAGTAGGATATCTCTGTGGTGTCTACTGTTATCTTCTTCCAAGCATCCATTAAAAAGAACTTCCTATCCCTGAAACCTCTTCCGTATTTCTAGCTTGATGACTGTCTTATTCCGGAATTTTCTTCTTGGCGCCCATTGGACTAAAACCTTCAACCTCCTCCCTGAAAATTTCTCCACTCAGATTTCTTTGTGTGTCAAAGCTGGCGTGGACGCTTTCATCACCTCTGGGCAGTACGAGGTGAAACCACAATTCACTCCGTGGATTACAGCAGCATGCTCGGCCACAATAGAGCACAACAACCATTTTTCCGTCATCTCCTATTATAACAGGTGCATATTTACTGCTGCTCGTACTAGTTGCAAGTGAGTCCTCGAAAACGCTAAGTCCATGTTTGCTGAAGGTATGAGGAACCACTTAGCCTCTAAATATTTTGGCTCTCGTTACTGCTGGCGTCTCGGTAATAGGGTAATAAATGGATGCAAGGTTTATTTTCCCCCTCTTCAATAGATTTGCGGTGGTATCCTTTACTGATAAAGCCGAATGCTTTACCCCTTAAATTCTCCTCAAACTTTAAGCTTAACTCATTTGGAGTATACCTGCCTAACTTCCCACTTAGAAGTGATACTCTGCTGAAGGTTATAGTGTCGCCTATCATCTCTAATCTTGATGACAACAAAGCATGTGGACCCGATGGCATCCCTGTAAGAGTCATTAAAAAGTGTATTCCCGAACTAGCTCCTGTTCTCTTTAAATTTCATAATAAATAGCCTTCTACCTCTTGCTTTCCTGCTTCCTAGAAGTCATCGTCTGTTGTTCCAGTTTTTAAGAACTCATGTAAACCATTTGATTCATTCAACTATCGGACTATTAGCCGTCTGCCACTTTTTGGAAAACTCCTAGAAGCGTTGATCAATGCTGAATTGACTCATCATCTCACCTCAGCGGAACTTTTCTCAAACAATCAATGCGGCTTTCGTTTCTCCAGATCAATAGATGGTGTACTAACGATAATTGCGGAGAGTCTATCGTGTTCTAGATTAAAAAAAAAACAGTGAATCCCGGGATGGAGCAGTGGATATCTCGAAAGCCTGTGACAGGGTCTGTCATTCAGGTCTTTTCCAAAAGCTAAAAAGCTACGCTATCTCTGGTACGTATTTGAAATGATCCGGCCGTTTATATCAAATCGTGAAATGAAAGTTGTCCTAAACATCCACTTGTCTACATTCTTTCTTACTAACACGGGTGACCCCAGGGTTCCATCCTTGGGCCTACACTGTTTTTAATCTTCATTAACGATCATCCCGATGGCATCAGCTCTCAACTTGGCATCTACGCTGAAGATACAATCATTTACTCCCGTCTCGATAATAAGGCTGATCAGTGAAACAAAATAGCATCTGATGGACAAAACGGCCGCCGGACCGTCGTTAATTGGTAAAAAAAAATATATTGCTTGTCAATTTTAACGTCTCCAAAATGAAATGTCTCTCTATTAATTATCTGAGAGCCCCCTCTATGCTTTCCAACAGAATGACTGATGCTATCCTTCAAGAAAGTGAATCATTGCACCGCGTGCTTATCGGGTTAACGTAGTAAACTGACATGTGATGGAAAGAATATATTGAATCCATCACTGCAAAGAAAATCGGTTCACTGTGACAATATCTCTATCTGGAATCTATCTTGAATATTGCTGCCATATATAGTCCGGTGACCATGCTATTTTCCTAGAGCTCCTTGGTAAGATCCAAAGGAAAATCAGTAATATTATGGGTCCCGATCTGGCGATTGGTTTCAGTCACTTGCCTACCTTCATTTTTTTATAAATACTTCATGGTAACTGTTCAGATGAGCTCTTCGCTATGTTACATAGACTGTAGTAATTTAAGCGTAATACTTGACAGGCAGCGAGATCTCAACAGTTTACATTTGAGCGAGATGGATGTAGCCGGACTTTCTCTGTTAACAGTTTCGTAACAAGCACTCCTCGCTTGTGGAAACCCCTTCCGGCTACATGGTTTCAAACCAACTTTAATCTGCAAAAAATTTAAATGCAATGGCAATCGCTATATACTGTCCTCCTGATTACTTTTTTTTCTTTCACTTCATTTCTAATGTTTCTGTTCCTAATTCCTTCACACCCTTCGGCCCCTTGCTTGCTAGTTGTTTTACAGTCTTGCTTTGGGAGATACCGATAAAAAAAAAATAATTGTACGTTAATGTAGGCAAGAATTCAAATCCGTAATTTTCTACTGTCGTGATAATATTTATATGTAAATTTGATTTTAAATTTTGATTAAATATGTTTTCGTTTAATTTTATCAGATTTTGAAGGAACATATTCTAAATATGTAATGGAGGATGCTGAGAAGTATTTATATTTTTTTATTCATTAATATTTACTTTCTGTTGAATATAGTTCAACTTTTAACTATGACTTAATTTAAACTTAACATCTATGTGTAACCTTTAAACAAATAATATATGCATCTATATTTCTATATATTTTTGTTATTACTCTATATTATATTTAGATTCCCCAGTTTGGATCGACGGCCTGTGAATTACATCTACCACCTGTGTATTCGAAATTCTTAATATATATATATATATATTATATATATATATATATATATATATATATATATATATATATATATATAGGGTGACCAAAAAAGAACGGGAACTTTTTAACAATCTAATAAAATCAAGATTGATGGAAAAAACATAGTTAATTCATAGTAATTGAAACCTTAAAATATGCCATTTAAGAAACAATAATGGAATTTTCATTTTTTCAAAATTACATCCTGTAGATGGCGTCCTCCTGTACGAATGCATTCTTGAAATCTGCTGTTGAGATTCCTCATTGACTGCTGCAACATCTCAGCTGGGATGATGTGAATTTCATTCTCGTTAATAAAATGGCGACATGTTTACTTGCTCAAGGTCACTGTCTCGCAATGTTGCCACTTGCTCATGTCATGGAATACGCACTTCAAAAATTCTCGTTTTTTGGTCACCCTGTATATATATATATATATATATATATATATATATATATATATATATATATATATATTATACAGTGTTACATTAGAACATGCACATATCCACTAGAAAATTGTACATTTTTCTTTCAATGTCATATATACAAGGAAAACCTTTTTTAAATGTCTCATCAAGTGGGGAATCACGGTGTTACTAATTTATTTATTCAGAATTACAGTTATCGAAGCAAATATCCTCTACTTCCGTTCTTTGGAAATTTTCATAAAATGTATTGTAGAATTTACATATTTACGGCTCTATTTTATGTATTGCGCACTGTTTTAAAATTAATGTTCTGAACGCTGTAATCTTTCTGTTCGTTCTTCTACACTTTATATATATATATATATATATATATATATATATATATATATATATATATATATATAGAGAGAGAGAGAGAGAGAGAGAGATGATTATGTTAAGTTATTTCATGTGTTAATCAGGCTTACGACCATATCACTCCCAAACATCGGTTCCCGTTCGATCAATGAAGTTAATAAAAATGTCGAGCCTTGTCAGTAACTTTCTGGGTGTCTTCTGAATAACAAGGGCTGTATGTTTCAATATGGCGGTGGTGTAATGGATAATGGCCTGGAATGTTTAATCAGAAAGCCTAGTTCCAATCTCCGTTGGATTTGTTATATATCACTTAAGAGCAAAGATATACCCCTTCTCTCCCCATCTATGTGTTATTTAGTAAGACTTGTAACCCTAAAACCATGATTATCTAAAAAAAAAAAAATGACCTTGCAATCTAACAATAATTGTGTTTTTAAATAACTTTCAAGTAGTCGATATGCCGTAGAAAATGAATAGAAATAAGTAGAAAAAAAAACTGTTAATTATATCAGTGCCGACTTTTAGTGAAATGACAGTTGAAGTAATTAGCCCTGATCTGGCTTCTCGTCTGCAGTCTCTCTCTCTCACAGACGAACCGTCGCCTCTCTCTGTCTTTTTATAAATACTTCCATTGTAATTGCTCCGTTGAACTGCTATCGCTGGTTCCCAGGCTCCATGAATTCAAGCGTCCTACGAGGCTGGCATCACGTTCCCACCCTTTCACTGTTGAAACTGTTAAATGTAGACGTCTCTTCTACTCCAATAGCTTCATATCTCGCACCTCACGCCAATGGAACTCCTTTCCTCATTCCTGTTTCCCTGATGACTATGATCTCCAACTATTCAAGTGTAACGTCAATCGACATCTCTAGTTGCCTTGATCTATCCTCTATTCTACACCATATCCTTTCCTCTAACACTCCTATTTGCTCTCGTTCCAAATCCTCTGTAAACCCTTGCGTGCTAGTGGCTTCCAGCCTTGCCTGGGGTGAAAAGCTTAAAATAAAAAATTAAAAAAATTTCCCTTTCAACAACCAATATGTTTTTTTTATCTTCTTACAGCAAATTAACAATAGTGCTGGAAATTGTGTAAACCACAGGTGTATCATTAAATACCTCCATGCTGTGTAAAGCACGGCTGTATCATTAACTACACCCATTTTTACACCACGAAAAATCCTCACCCACTGAAGTCCGTCAGTTTATGTGAACACAATCCGAGTGACTGCGAGGGTATTAATCCACTGAATAAAAATGTCTTATTCATAATTCGTAAAATATGCATAGCCAGCTCATTTGTATGCGTTTAATATATATATGTATATACACCGATATATGTTAAAATTTTTGACAATGAAAAAGGTGGGTATAAAAAAAGGGAAAATTATGTACAACATCATCGAATGCTGTGTTACCAAAACAGAACAACATTGCAAGCAACAACAACCACAAACACGAGAATAATATTATGATGATAATAATAATATGATAATGATAATTACAATAATAATAATATAGTAATGATATTAAAATCTCATAATATAAATTAATAATATAAATTATTTCTGTAACGCGATAATGATTATACTCGAATTATTATCTTTAATAATAATTTTAATAACTAAATACGTCTTCTAGCAATAAAATAAAACTGGTTCTTTCAAATAAAATTATTAATAATAATGATTATTCTGAAAATCATTATAATGAAACTATACAAACAAGGGCAACAACGATAAATACAACAATAATATTAATGGAAATATATAATAAAGTTCAAATTTAAAAGAAATATTATTAAAAATAATAATAAGAGCAAACATAATAATAATAATAATAATAATAATAATAATAATGACGGTAAAGAAATCAAAGGAAATCAAGGGATTTTAACTGAATACAAAACAGTTGTAACGACAAAAAATAATTAAAACAATGAAGCATTTAAAGGATGATGTGTGCTACACATTACAACGAAATCACGGAAACAGCAAAAAAAAAGACCCCGAGAAAAATATATATGTATTTATATATATGTAGCTCTAAGGGTTTTAAAGAATGTTGTCCAATAGAATTGTAAAAGATTTTATTATTACCCTGTATCCATTAGATATGCTAATGAGACGAGATGAAAATAAAAAAAAATAAAGAGGACGTCAATTTATGAACCAAATATTTTGGTACATAATTTTTTCTACTCCGAAATCAATACAACTTATTCATATTGTTTCAATGAAGCATACAGACACTTCTAATATTGTAAAAATATTATGTAATCACACTCCGCATACATATATTCTTTTTTTATAACTTCGTGTTGAAAGACGCGTGTAAACAATCTCCGAGGGAGCAAGTAAATATGAAAGCCTTGGATCTTTTTTTTTCATGACCATTTGCTTGGTTAATTTCAATATGTAGAAGTTTTGCTTGGGATTCTTTCCGTTTTTATGAATTGTATGAAGGCTATCGAGCAATATGTAGATACTTTCTGTCTGAATTTCTGGGATGAGTAGTAATCATTTTTTTTTCACACTATTTACACTCGGACTATTCTCCTTGTCTTTGATGTGTTATCCAAACGTTTCGTTTGTTATGACATCCGGCCATCGTCTGGTGTTTAACGACCCGGATATAGTCTACAGGGAATTCCGAACTGGAAGCTTTATTTAATCTACGAGGGTAGACTACTCTCGCTATACTTTCCATATCTAGGGATATCTAGACTAGTTCTTAAGTTTTAGTATCGCTCAGTTATTGTCCCCCACCTATCTACTGAGTCCAAGTACTTACTACCCAATCCATGAATGGATAACAATTTATATATCATCAAATTCATGAACTAGAGATTTAATCTGTGCGATAATTCTCTGTGGAGAACCTGAAGCATTAAATCTGCCTGCTGATGAGTGATTCTGCTACTGTTTGTGATGCATTACTTTACTCACCGAGGCGTTTCTATTTTTTTACAGCTGTTTTTTTTTTCAAGTCTTGCTGCCATTTGTCTTTCTTTATTAGCGGCTCTCATATCGTATTTATTTCTATGCTAGGCCTGCTAGAGAGATACTCATATGCGCTAATTCTTTCAGATGTCTAACTCTTCAGTTTTCTTCACGCTGTGATAACAGCATTAAAGATGAGAACAATAGTCCGAATGTAAATAGTGCAAATAACAATAAAATAGATTCTATTAAAAAAATAATTATTTCAAAATGTCTACTACTGAAATTAGAAACAGAATAAGAAAACGTTCTAAATAATACAAATCGTCTTCGGACAAATCTGTAAAAGGTTACAGGACAATGTTTCAATTATACGTTCGCGTGTATGCTATATAAATTATTATTTTCTTGCGGGTCGGATGATTGAGGTCCGTAAATTGAAAATATCATTTTCATATACATACACAGGGAAATAAAGTAAATGTCAAAATTATGGAGTGAAAAGGAAACTACTTATGCGGAAATGATATGAGAGAGCCACAGATTTCGTAGACATAGGGTTGCCAACTCTGTCAGATTATAATAAAGGACACAAAGAAAACATAATTAGTATTTTTTTTTTAATTTAATTCCTGTAGATACACAATGTAATTGAAAATGGCGTTATTTTTTTCCTTCAAAATTCAACAAAAGCCAAGACGGAAAGAGTAAAATAAATCACTGTCCATTGGAACAAAAGACGGCTGGTAAACCTATATAGACATACTGTTCAGATCGAAAGAGTTTGCGACGCTCTAAACATTAACTCAATACTATGAATGAAGAACTTACTGTAATAAAGCTAAACCGACTTAATTACCACACCGGACAACATACTGCAATCAGTCTTTATTAACTAGCGACATGGGTTCTACTTTCAACAAAGGAGCATTCTCTTGATAGAAAATTGCAAATGGTTTCCATCGAAGTAATTTGGAGATAATGCTTTCACATGATATATTCAGAAGTTACTGGAGATTTTCGCTGATTCAAAGACACAGCGTATATCCAAAAAACATTTTTTTAAAAAGTGAATAATCTCTTCACACGTAAAGCAGAGACTGGAAGTAACGGAAATGTGGTTCTGCTACGACGAGGTTTTAGAAAAGATGGACACGAAGTAGTCGCTTATACATAAAATAATGAAGAGAGATTTGGAATTTCTAGAGCACATAATGAGAAATGAGGGCTTGGAAAATTTGATACTCATATGACAGATTGAAGTCAAAGGAAAGCAACATATAACGTAACTAGCAAGCTTGAATAAATGGATGACGCGACAAGATAAAAATTTATTAAGAGCTACAAAGGACATGAAATTGTGGAGAGATATGATCGCCAACTTTCTGAAGAGACACCGCATATATAATAAGGCGGTGATTCGAAGATGGCATGACTATTGCCTGTTAACAATTTACATTTGTCAGAACAAAAAAACAAAATAATTTCGTTTTGGGGACATTTAATTATATTTTTACTAGAATTCACCAAAAGCAATCCTCAAGTGCCATTTGTGTTAAAGCGTTACTTAATGAGGTATGTAATATGATGCAAAAGTAAGTAGAAGTGAGGGAGCCTTATGTTGATAAAGAGAATAGATTGCTAATGATCACTGACATAAAGATGTTAAGATTGCATGATTGGACCCTCAGACCTTACAAATGGAATACGAAGGATATATGCAAGGGTGTAGTCTGTAGTCGTGGCATTTTTAGCCCTAGCGTCAAATATCTGGCTAGTGAAATTAAACAGTGGAGGCCATTGTATTTATTTGGGTTTAAATGCATTAAATTATAACGTCATTACATACTGATGTATTCTTAGCTAATTTAGATTATATTTGTATTATAATCATTTTGAAAAAAATGAATTAAAATAAAAATTATTTGCCCAATGATGTTTGTATATTTTTGAAAAGTTTATCAAAATTATATTTACATTATTTCTGTGGATGTAATTTATCATTTTAAGTGTTTATTTGTATTTTTGTTTTACTTTGATTATTTAAATGAAAAAAAAAAACTAATATCGATTATCTATAAAAAAAACTGAAGACGGCGTTATTAGTAAAAAAAAAAGCTCTGTTTAGCAAATATTTAATATCATATAGCTTCTACATTCGATAGCATTGAGAACAACTTTTTGCACCTTCTAGAGTTAATGTTTTCCTCTGATACGCAGTGAAAAGATTATATAGAATCAATTCCTCAGTCTGGTCCTGAGAAAGTTGTTTCAACGTGTACTTTTCGATATTTATCTCGACCAAATCTATCTTAAATATTCATAAGTCTGCCATTTGTTCTTGTTTTTAGTACTGATACCACATAGAGTTTTCTGATCCAGTTATATATTTAGAGATCTTTGATAAAATACAAAGAGGATTCTGAATGGCATAGGTCCGAACTGCTATCCCGACTTCTGTCACTTTTCGAATGCCGTAATATATCTCTGTCCTTTTCTCTAACTAATTCCATAATTGTTTGGTGACATTTCGTATCTTTTACTAAGACACTAGGAAATTAAAGGCAGTACTAAATTGGCGCCAAGTTCTCATTATTTTACATTTTAAATCGCTAGATGTAAATGCAAATTCTTTGCTAAGAGTTTTGTTTCGTACACCTATCGCTTATGGAACTCTCTTCCGTATTTTACTTTTGCAGACAAGATTGATCTTAAAAAAATTAAATGCAATGTGAATCGTTATTTTCTGTCTTCTTCATTTCAGTTCATTACTCTTCTTTTTTTTCTTATTGTTATATTCTGTGCTAATAGGAATATATACTTAAAAAACACAGTGGATAAAATAAGTAAAGGTTTATTGTAAAAACCAATGCAATAAGAATAAAGGTAACAGTTATACCCAAAGTCGTCGCAAGTCAATCCAGTAGTGAGTGCTACTATTGGAAGGTCGGTAGTTCTCGCGTAAGTCTGAGTCGTACTCAACAGATCCCAGCTTGTAATATTTACCAATCTCCCCATGGGGTAGGACATGGCACAAGTCCGAATTTAATGTGGGGCAATCCGAGCCCGTAGGCTCGTCCAAAATTTCCCCGTAAACCCCACATAAACGGGATCGGGTCTGTCTACCTCGCCGGACGAGACTCTGCCCTTCGGCATAACCTCATCCAGGTACGTCTCTGCCCGAAGGCGAAGAGTTCGACAACAACTGAGAGCTGAGTAACAGATCCTTGCTAGTCTCTGTAGTCCGTTTTGAATTACAGATACTTATAGGTAGTTACTACCTATAGTGTAGTCGCTCATGGGTGTGACAAGTTATTCCATTACATTTTTTATATTAATTCACATTCAGTAACCCACTACATGTTACCGGCTTCATTGCTTTTCTTTGGGTGGAATGATTATAACAGACCTGAATGGCACATTCTACTGCCGAATCTGCCAAAGTAAAGAAATTATACTGAACGATCCCATGAAGCATCCTTTATCTTGTCGAAAGTAGATTATTGGGTATTGCTGTTGTGCACAGATGCTGCAAATATCCTACATTCTTTGATATGGTATTGAATTCTAGAGACATAGTAATTGGAGTATTGGTGCCAAATATGAGCCGTGATTTCTTCACATCCCAGTCTCAATAGCATCCAAATCCCTCTCTGCATCGTTTTGCTTGATAAATTATTTTCCACCTTCATTTGCATGCATTTTTACAGTTGCTGGACAACGATAAATTAACTTTCTTTACTATGCTGCCCAACATATCTGATGATAAAATCTTTGAAAATTCACTGTATATATATATATATATATATATATATATATATATATATATATATATGCAGTTTACTTGCATGAACGCTAAAATCTTATCAAGAATGGCGTTAACTAGACATGAAATAAAATATTTTCGAAGTATTTTTCTTAGTTCAGAACCGCATTTTTTTATGACTGTATTCTACCATTTCCATATCGCTTTTCTTTGCAGTAAGAAATGTCATATATATTGAACTAACTTGTTTAATTCAACTTCGATAAAATTCTTTTATTTTTATTCTGTTTTTGCAAGACATGATTTAAGTAACTAGAGTAACATATTAAACAATACGATAAGCACAAATTCTTCAAGGACTTATTTGACTTCAAAGATGTCAGAGCAAATCAGAAACATCATTTTTAACAGCAATTATAACGAAATGGTATCGCCGAAGTGTTTTATTTTATTTTATTTTATTTTTTTATCATTATGTTGGATTAGAAAGATTTTTCCAGTGTTATGAAATTCGATGAGATTTTTTTAATTCTAGAAATATAATAATTTTATCCTATCCTCGGGCATATGCTTTCAAAGAATTTTGTTCGGCCAAGTGTGATTTTAATTCTTGAAGCGACAGGGCGATTATCCGGCCAAAGTAAAAAAAATACTTCAAAGCGATTTTAATTTTTAGAAATTGTGTATCGGATTCCAACCAAAAATACATGAAACTTCGATTCTATTCTTAGCTTCAAATGTATTTTTATACATTTATTGAAGCAATAAAACCGGTTCTGCAAATTATATTTTAAATATATTGTCACTGGGTTATATTTATTTTGGTTGTATCCTGTGTAGAGAGCTATATTCTCCGATTAGAACATGTCAACTTACATAGAGCAGTTTTCAAAAAGTATATATATATATATATATATATATATATATATATATATATATATATGTGTGTGTAAATTTAAAATCTATCTATATATTTATCTACAACTATCTATATTCGCATATAATTTCCTGACGCCATTTGGGTGAAGTGAATATATAATCACTTCACCCAAATGGCGTCAGGAAATTATATGCGAATCTGTCACATGACAATATTAAACGGTAGTTCATTTCATACTATTGCACAAAATATAAGCATTGTAAATATGTATGCAAAGTTCGATGCTCTTTCTTGTATTGAATGCAGGTATTCTTTTAGTCTTCGAGGTGGAACAACTGGAAGTATTAAAATATTTAGCAATGACTGTAAATAATTAATATACATATCGTAAAAGCATTATAAATAATAATATCATTCTTTTGTTTATCGTCAGATTTAATATACTCGTGATTTTTGTGTTTTTAAAATGTAGAACTAAGTACGGGTAATTATTATAATGCATATAGGTAAGCATTATAAATAAACATGTCTTTAGCAAGATTGATATATTTAGGCTGGGACAAGCGGCTACTAAAAACAGCAGTATATGTTGCCCGACGTAGAGTTTTACAAAGTAATTAATTGTTAACATAAGATGGAAATATTATCTATAGGAGAAAAAGAAAATACAAAGAAATAAATTACGTTGTGCCGTTATATTAAATATAACGATTGTTGGAATTGAAAAGTTTTGGGATATTTCAAATATATTCATTTTACATGTTCACATCAAGCCAAAAAATATGCTATGTTAATGCAAAGATCTAATGAAGTGTACATCACACCGCAAAATGTTGCACACCGAAACATGTGTGTGTATGCGATAACGATAGATACATTTTTATATATCAATAAAAATATTGGATGGTGGAGAGAGTTGTATGATAAAGTGTGAAAAAATTTCGTGTGAAGCGTTTCATCTTTCAGTCGAATTAACGTCAACAAACTTATTACGATGAATTCGTAATGGACAGAACGCGTCACACGTAAACTTTTTACATTTTGTAAATGTGGTGTGTGTGGGGGAGGTGTGTACAGGGTAATCTTAAAGTCTTGAGATATGCATATTTACAGTAATTCTATTCAACATGATTAAAGAATAACAATTTCCACCTGGTTTACATAATTACTGCTAAAAAGTTCGTTGTGCGTTGATAGATACTATTGGCCTGAGTCATAAATAATTTCCGTTTTCTCGAACAAAATCTAATGAACTATGTCTCATCCTCACTGAAAATCTATACGTGGCATTTAAAAATACATTTCGAATACACTAATATCAGAAATTGTTCAACGCGAAAGGTAGTGGATCGAAATATCTCCAGCACCGACCACCAAAACTTTACTCTATTGGAAAAAAAAGGTAATATTTTGCAGGTAGTACGTTCACCATGATGTTATTCATTTACATTTCTTTAAAAGTACCAAAACAATAAATGCACATTTTCACTGCCAGCAGCAGCAACATGTCCCTAAATCTTTGGAAGAAAAGAGCCCTGGGAATTTTTTTAATCCTCCATGAAGATGCAAGTCCGTAAACTGCACGAAATTAAATTTCGATATCCCATCGTAATACGTCGCTGTGACGAAAATGACAAAACGTTGTCTAGACGAGATCTCAGGATAAACGGATGCAACTTTAATTATCTTCGGAAGAAACAACTTCTTTCCAACCCATGTGACATGCTTAACGTTCATTCAGTATGGAATGTCATGAGATGGGCTAAAGCCAAAGATGTAATAAAGGGCATTCAAATAAATGAACCAATTTTAAATGTGAATTAAGTTTAAGTGGCTAATAATTATGTTTTCTTTTTCTTTCAGATTTGACAACTTTAGTATTTGCCAATTTCAACCACGGAAAGCTTAAAAGTTAAAGTTATCGAAGCATATTACTAAGATCGATGTTCAAGCTGAAATGCAATGGGAATTTCACATATAGCATCATCTCTCGAAACGGCGAAGTCAATTGGCAAACAAAATCATGCGACTTGACACCTTTATTTTTCTTACTTTTGAGATCATTTCAAAAGTAAGGTCTATGCCTACAAGCCAACAATAATTCAGCAGCTGAAAGTTGACATAATAAGGCATATTGGTGAGATCGATGAGAACAATGCGGAGACGTCATCAAAAATTTTGACCATCGAGTGGAGGTGTGCCGCCGAAGCCTTGGCGGATATTTGGGCAATATTATTCTTCACTCATTATTGCCATGACTTAAATAACATCATCCAATAGATAAATAAATAAATTTTTACCAATAACACTGATTTATTTACTGCTGACTTTGATCCGTCTTAATGAAACCCCCTTTACATTCACATAGACCCAAAGCAATAGCAACCCATTTCCATCAAATTGATCAGTCATTCATGATGCGTCCCTTCAAATGATTCATATCATTGAATATTATTGTGTATATATTCTCCTTCAGAAAACCGCAGAAAAAGAAGTCAAGATGACTAATTACTGGTGAATGAGGAAGCCATTCCAATCGGTTACGTTTACCAAGCCAGTTAGGGAAATTATCCTTCAGTGTCTTGCCGACATGGCGTAATTGTTACTGTATCCACCCTGATGGAACCACACAGGGAAGCCTTCATATAACATTTTGATTTGGAGCAGTGCCTGGTTTCTGTACATGGTAACGTATGTCTTATCAGTTAAGTTAGGATCAAACAAAGAAAAACGGTTTTTCAACTGGTCTTTCAAAATGGGAAGGCATGTCTCACCAGTTACGTTATAATCATAGAGAAACGGTTCCAACATATGAAAATACAATAAATACCCATGTATACAGACATTACGGTCACCTTAAATATACATGGACATTATATATATATATATATATATATATATATATATATATATATATATGTATATATATATATATATAGTGAACACACAGCGGCAACATTCTTTTCTGCTTATAGGCAATCGTCAGACCATATGCGTTGTGTTTTGAACGACTATGTATATATACAGGTCACTGATGCATTTTGGGTAGTCTCTCATATTGCTCTAACGGTTATTTTGGTGGCTGCTAACGGTTATGTTTCGAATTACTCTAGGGCTATTGCGTGGAAATAATTGTTTATCCTGATGCAGTTTTTTGGCTATTGTGTTGTTTGAAAACACTTTTATTTGTTATTGATTATTTTATTGTGGGCTGTTATTATTACGTTTACTTGTCTGCATTTGTGTATCCGTGGTTTCTTAATTAGTTTATTATTTACTTAGATTATTTACTTACTTCTTGGTTTAAATTAACTTATTTTACTCATTTTTGTTCGCTTATTGTACTTTTATATTGTTTAATTAATCATAAATAAATAAACCAAATGAATTCAAATGAATGTATCCAAAAAAAAATAAAATAAATCCAAACAAAGAAATAATTAAAGAAACTAAGGAAATAAAGAAATTTACAAACATTCTTCTAGCAGGGAAACAAAAAAGAAAGAAGACAGGGAAAATCATGAAGACAAGACAGACAAAATATCTTAAGAAAGGCAACACCATGTCCCGCTGGGGTTTTGACCATCACAACGGTCTTGTCGCAATGAAATTCGAAAATATTAGGGCATGAACGAAAAATCCTATGTGCAAATTAAAAAGAGATCTCAAATTTCCAGCAGCTCATTTTAAGAAGCTTACGCACCGCTGCATGAAATACGGACGTAGGTTGAATGTTAATTCTAGCAAATGGTGAGAAAAAGCATGCAAACCTTTCAAATAACAGGGTATGTGATGACATAAAGAAGAACTAAAATAATTTAGAATGTTTATCAATTATGCAGACATTCGATATCATGAATGCAAAGTAATTATACTAATTAAAGGAAGCAGGGAATATTAATTAAGATAAAATAAGAGGAAGTAATAAGTCTGAGTTTAAATAGTGTTTTTGAATAAGATTTACTTTATATACATACACACATATACCTATACACTCATATGTATATATGTATTGCATAAAATTTACTATATTTCCTAAGAAAGCCTGTTCAGTACTGAATATACTGCGTTTACCTTTACAGAGAGTGTAGACATATGACATAAGACTGTTTGGCGACTACCAGTTTCACACCTCAATGTGATCTTCAAATGATTTTGAGTAAAATGTTTATATATATATATATATATATATATAGTGTTCCAATAACTTGGACCGATTTTAAATGTGAATTAAATTTAAGCATCTAATGAAATTCTTTTTCTTTCTGATTTGGCAGACATTTGGGCGATATTATTTTTCACACATAATTAACAGGACTTACATAACATGATGCAGTAGGGAAATAAATAAATTAATCAACATTAACCACCAATTAATCACCATTAATACAGTTTTATATACTGCTGACTTTGTTGAAACACCCCTATATACATATATATATATATATATATATATATATATATATATATATATATATATATATATATATTTTAACGAAACACCATTTACAGGCATACATAAACAAGTTTGATTAAAAACAGCCAGCAAGGAATGTCCGCCCAATCTTTAAGCGTATTTTTTTTATTTTTAGAATAAGGTATGAGTATTTTTGCTCGAAGATGTCGATACAGTTGCAGAAGTTTATATTTTCTTTTTCTTTTGTTCATGTACTTTCGATTTTCACGATCATTATCAAGAACTGATGTGGTGTCTCTGTAGTAATTTTTAATCATTATTCTTCATCTTGGTAATCAATGGGAGGCCGGGCGTTTGAAATAGCCTAAAGTGACGTCATACGTAACAGTACCAAATACAAAATGAATGCAATTTATTTATATTATTTTATCAACTGATTAATTAATTTATTAATTTTTAACACTAATCTAATATGGGCGCATATAAATTATGTTTTATGCACCTCAAGATACCATTTGCTGTCGTGAATATTATTTTGTTTAATGTTAGCTGGTCATTTTATATGATAATAGCTTCTAGGTTTTTTAGTCTTTCCTTGAAACATTTGCTACAGAGTATTTTGATGTTTTGTCTCTTTAGTTTAGATTGTCGTTCTGCTATATTCACCAACGTGATTTTTTTTATTTCGAATATTCTTGACTGAGTTATAAATCATAATGTACTTTTGCTAGTTTTAGTTAGTTTTTCTTACTGTTATCCTTTCTTTAGGCGATAGGCTTCATTGCTTTGGGCTTGCATATATATATATATATATATATATATATATATATATATATATATATATATATATATATATATAAAGAAAGAGAGAGAGAGAACCCGCAAAAGTTTTTGGTTATAATGCGGATTTGTTTTAGTGCATATATTATATTTTATTAGTCATAATTTTGCTGCACGTATTTCCGGTCTCGTGACCTTCAAGTAAATTAAAGCAAACACGTTTTGAAGGAATATATTTCCTCATGTTCTTTTAATGTCCCCTTGCCAACTGTACAAAAATGAGATGAAGACTCACTTCAAATACAGAAAATGAACAATGAAACACTAAAAGAATATAAGGAAATTCATTCCTTTAAAAATTGATTATTAAATTTGCCTGAAGACTGTCAGGAGACCGGGATATGGTCTAGCAAGAATATGACTAATAAATATAATATATGCACTAAAACATATCCACAATATAACCAAAATCCTTTGCGATTTATCTCTTTATATATATTTATATATATATATATATATATATTGCTGTTCGACGATGTTTCTGAGAAATATAGACAAGTTGCGATGGATAAACTGCTTTCTAAATTAAGAAAAAAATGAAAAAAACGCTGACACCTCATTTTCACAGATGCATGAATCATATATCTTGAAATAGTAAAGAGTAAATTCATTTAATAAAATCGCCATTGGCTTCAACCTCGGCCTCCAGACAATTTCGGAAAATGCTGAAACTGTTCGAGATAGTTTCGTGGTTAAGATAGGTAATGCTGGCGTAATCCTTGGATTAAATTCATCCTTGGTGTTAATATGTTGGCATCTCGCAAAACTGCGCTACATACATAATACTCAAGTGGGTTGTCGTCCGGAAGGGGAAGGTGTCCATATGCAACGGGTTATGTGGTCGTAGAAATTATCTGACAGCTATGACTTGGTCCTTCTGCATGTGAGACATAGTGTCTTCCAGCAGTCAGCCTCTTACCGCTTCCATCTCAAAGCATATGGTACAGGACTCCATGTTGACTCTGAGGTTCTGTGGGAATTTGAAAAAAAAGGCATAACGTCGCCATCTGTAGTGATCACTAGTAACACCATGATGTTGATTGGTTATTTGATTTTCATCACACCCGGAGACACATAAAACCAACGGTTGTTCATTGTGTTCATCACTTTATCCTGGCAGAATTTATTCTTGTCTGCGATAATACAAAGCATGTTCTGTTGAACCAGATGCTTTAGTTTGTTCAAATTCTTCGTCCATTGAACTTTCCTCTTGTCCTTCGTGTCTTTGGATAAAAATTGTCTCTTTCTCATCTTGTATCAGAAATACCGAAAGTCTTTATGTGTTACCTGAATGATAAGAAACCCTGAATCCCTGACTATATAATCGCCGTCAATCATGGCCTGTGTCTCACCAAAAAATTCTGGAGTTCTTTTCTTATCAAAATGATCAGAGTGAGTTTTTTGAGTGGTCGTACCTTCGTAATCAAAAGTAGACACATCCAAATCATTACAAATTGACGTCAATGATTTCGGTTTGACACCCAAACACTCTGAGATTTTCGTATTGGAAATTTCGGTGCGAATGCTAAGCAGTACAGCATACCGTTTCCAAATTTCTGGCGGGGGGGATTACGTCATAGTGATCTTTTTTTCTCACAGACGGTGCCCAAATAACTCTACTGTGCAGTCGATGAACTCAAAAACAATAATCGTACATGCGTGAAATGAAAAAGAAAAAGAACTAAATGGCAACAATTTACCCATCGCACACTGTATATTGTAACATCCTGGTATTTAAATTTTCTGTACGGCATTTCAAAAATATTTCACATTCCAAACGTTTTGACCTTAATTATATAATTTTTAATCAAAACGACGAAGTCGAAGATAGGATCAGAAATGTCACGTGGACGAGTAAAGAAGAGAGTGTATCGCTTTACAAATTAAAATTAAATATGCCTATAAAATTTTATTTAAATTCATATTTATTTCTTAAATGTTTTAAGCAATCAGTTTTGTAAAATGCTGCTTTAGTCGTCCTTTCATTAATTTGATACTTATTGATAGATATTTGTGTGTGCTAAATTATAATGAATATAACATAATCAAAGCAATACAGCCCACATTCCCCACCCCCCGAGTAAAATAATAAAAACAATATTTTAATTTATTTACGTGCAACAATTTTATAAAAAAAATTTAATTATCTTTATTTTCGTATCGCAATGATTTTAAATAAATCAGTTTGGTTATCCAAGAAAATAAAAAATGGATCCTCTGGCAACAGTAGAAATTTGCTATTTGGAAATCCTAGTCAAGAACAATATTACTAACCGTGCAGTTGTAAACATGACCTCTGCTTTAGTCACATTAGGTTTTTCAATTTTCTAACGGTTCAAAGCTTCTGGATCAAAAGATTGACATTATCTTTACAGAAGTATTCAAAATTTAATATGTTTAAATTCTGATAAAATGTTAGTGTAAAAATACTGTTTTATTGGCAAGAGGTTTACCATCGATTTGATATCTTACATTTCTTTTCACATTATAGATGTGTATATATATATATATATATATATATATATATATATATATATATATATATATGTATACACACATACTCAAACATAATCTCAATTAGTTTAATTTAAACTGACGCATTAAATATATCGAACGATGAATCCAGAAAAAATCAGCCATTTATGTTCAGATAGGGAACAGGAAATTTCCAATGGTGCTTTCACTTTATACAGAAATAATAATGTCGATTTATTTATGTGTTTGAGAAAAATATCGAAAATTCTAAGATTTATAATTTTTAAATTATTTATTACATAGAAATAGAAATTCAGGCAGTTGGTGATAGGAGCATGAAATATCTTTTTGAAAATGGCTCCGAGAAAGAGAAATCAGTTTTCATTTATAATAAACCTATCACGACGTTGTTTTATATATATATATATATATATATATATATATATATATATATATATATATATATATATATATATATATATATATTTATATATATGTATGTATATATACTGTACTGGGAAAATAACCGGAGATAAGAAAGGAGACAAAACTTGGTGTTTGCTAAGTCAGGAAACATGTGAAAAGTGTTTGGAATCAAAATTTTTCGTTCGAAAAGTAGTGCTTTAACGTATTTATGTGAATAATAATTGGTGTTTGCTAAGTCACGAAAACAAGTGAAAAGTGTTTGAACTCTAGCACAGATATATATATATATATATATATATATATATATATATCGATACTGGCAAAATCACCAGAGATAAGAAAGAAGACAAAGCGATTTATGCAGGAAATTGCAAATATTAATATTTAAGAATGTGCGCAAATTCCATTTTAAATACTCAGATTTCGAACAATGATTTTTTTACTTAAGTAAATTATATTTTTCAACTCAACGTAATGAATTAATTTGTTTTGTTCACAGTTGATTGCTACATCTTTCTTTCCTTCCTTTATAAGTAAAGTTATTAGTACTGAGAGATATGCAGGTATACTTACATAATTGCTCAAGCAGAAATATATGCATATATATATGTATCTAACTATGTGTTAAGGAATGCGTAGAAATGTATATATATATATATATATATATATATATATATATATATATATATATATATATATATATATATATATATATATGTATGATATTATGCACATAGGTTTATGTCGTTTGAATGTGTGCCAAGATTTATGTATTACAATATATGTGAAAACATTTAAATGAATATAATATAAAGCAGTTCTATCTATCAAACACTGTCACTTTCACAGTCATTATCTCCCTCACAATCACTTTCTCTATGTGTGTGTTTACATATATATATATATATATATATATATATATATGTATATATATATATATATATATATATATATATGCAGAAATATAGTTTTAAAGTGTGCTATATTTATGGGATAAAGTGCTCAATATCAGAGATAGAGCGTGTGTAAATATAAAAGTGAACCTAGAAGTCAAGGCTTAGAGGCGACAGACTGTTTAATGCTAGATGCAATCGTCAGGCCACGAATGCTGTTATTCTTCTCCACTTTTTATATATGCGGGTCAGTCGTGCATTGTGGGTAGTTATATTTTGACAGATATTTTACTGGAAGTCGTTTATTTGTTTATTTGTGTCAAATTATTTTGCTTGTTTTTATTTAATTTATTTTTTGTTTTTTTTTATACTATAAAATAGGATAAAATAGATAAAAAAACAAAAATAAATTAAATAAAAACAAGCAAGATAATTTGACACAAATAAACAAATAAACGACTTCTGGTAAAATATCTGTCAAAATAGACTACCCACAATGCACCACTGACCCGTATATATAAATAGTCGAGAAAAATAACAGCACTCGTAGCCTGACGATTGCATCTAGCATGAAAAAGACTGTCGCCTCTAAGTGTTGACTTCTATGTTCACTTATATATATATATATATATATATATATATATATATATATATATATATATAATCTTCAAACAGTGATATAACTAGTAGCGACATTTGCTCAGTTGATCGCAGTTAATATTTTAACACTGTCTCTTAAGTGCATTTAATATATATTTTAAAGTACATCGGTTTTACGGCCATATGACGTTGATGCGCAAGACCATCGAAGTTAAACAACGACGAACTTGTTTATTACTTAGTTGGGTTACCGCTTGGTAATTGTATGCGCGGAAAGCTTGGATTTTCGTGTACTCTAATTGCGTGTACGTAATTGGGAATCATGAATATCCCAAAACGCTTTTACAAGCCGTAAAAGAAATCAGTCCATCATTTAACGCTCTTCTAACGTGATCAGTTATATGTAGGGTCACGGGAAATGCACAACCCATGGTATAATTGCCGAATCTCTAAACGTCTTCTTCTGCACATAAGTTTGTCTCATACTTCCTTTTATTATATAAATGAGTATTACTTGAGAATGATCTTTTGTGGTAATTCTCCCGCATCTTGAACATTCATTTTCGTGATTAACCTTCTACCTACAAGTCGATCCTTACACCTGAAAATAACTTGAAAGTTCTTGACATTTCTCTTGCTTTTG
>OZ038496.1:77175550-77200550 GCA_964036315.1 Acanthosepion esculentum
TTTGGATGTTTCATTTGTTCATTAATTATTTAGCGCGTACGTAACGTCCTTCCAATGCCTCATAAATATTCCGTTTTAATAGCGAGAAAAGACTGCAAACACATATCAGAGAGGACATTTGGTTTCCGTGAGAAAGAAAGAAAGAAAGAAAGAAAAAAAGAAAGAAAGAAAGAAAGAAAAAAAGAAAGAATAAAAAAGAGGGAAGTTAGAGAAGGCTAAAACACCCTCCTGTGTTTACGTTCTGTTTCGAAAATAGGAAAAGTTGTCAGTTTCATTTGTACCCACATTATTTCTAAAATAATTATCTCTTTTCCTATTTTTCATTCATATCGAAATATTCTCTAGAATTTGTTTAGCTTAAATATTTATCGATGAACAGGGATATTATTACGGGTACATTTTAGCAGCGGAATACAAATGAAGTCTTTTCAATCATCAACTTCATAATTAAACTTGGCTTGAAAATTCATATTTCCATAAGTATTCATAATAATAATAATAATAATAATAATGGCTGAAATACTGATCGTAGATGATAGAAACATCTATCAAAATATAAAATAACAAATGAACCATTTATTTAATCTACAATAGTAGACTGTTCTCTTTGCTCTGCTTATGTCTACTGACATCTACTTCATATTTTAAGTACATATGTATAAGTACATTGACGAGAGAATAGGCTGCATTGGGTTTAGTTTCGACCAACAATGCAAATTCTTATAAGACTCAAACATTAGTGTAAAAATCGGATTCAATAGTCTCGGTGGATCAGGACTTTCGTGAGGTATCATGTATGGTGCCGAACTCTTTCTTAAATATCTAATCGGTCTGCTGTTTACAACTGCTTTCTCGGGTTAAAAATAACATTGAGATAGAAGCTGGTTGCACCATTCTCTGTTGAAGCTAGTGGTCTGACGTTAGAGAATCACAAACAAAGCACTGTACCAAATAACAGAAACCATATCACGTGAAGACTCTCAGAAACACGAAAGTCTAAGATAGATATCACAAATAACCTGAAGAGAAAATCATAATTTTAACGTTTGACACGTCTTCAAATACAAGGTTAAAATTATTCCAAGAGAAAGATATTATGAATTTGAAACGACATTAGAGCTAGCTGTTACATCAATGATTGCCGAATATTTCCTCATCAGAAAATGAATAATATTACGATTATTATAGACGATTTTCAGTTTTTTCCTTCCTTGTTAGTACATTTTATCTGTGTTCCTGTCTTTATATGCTTTGTAAAAACGTATTAGTAACTTAAAGCTGTGCTGTATAAGCGTGTCAGCAATTCTACCTTGGGTGTCTTCAAGACTTCACTAATACGTTTCGACTTGTTTCAAAGCAGGTAATGTTTTTTTTCTATTGACCTTTTATATAAAAATTTTGTAAATGATTCTGCACTCTATATACTCGTAAGAAAATTTTTTTTTAAATAAACTAGAAAAACTGAATTAAAAAACTGTCCGTCAGATTCAAAGAAATCTTTGTCGGTAATACGTCGATATACGGACGCACCTTTAAACATCTTGATGGTCAGAAATTGACGAATGATCTCTCTTCCGATCTTGCACAAACTACCGAATAGGCTGTTAACATTTAATGCCTCGAAGACCAAGCAGGGTTATATTCCATCATCGCCGATCAGACCAAGAACGACTACCAAACATGTCCTCACGTAGAAGTACCGTGCCTTGAAAAACTGGTGGGCCTGAAACTCACACCCGACCTCAAATGAAACTCTTATATGCAATTCATTGCTAAGGATGCAGGAAAAGGCTCTCTTTACTGCTCAAGTAAGTACCTGACTCCTTCTGCTGCTATCTAACTTTACAAGAGTCAGATCAAGTAAAATATAAGGAACTGTTCTTATATTTTAGGCGGAAGATGCCCAAACCTCACTCTCCAGCATTTATGAAGTAAAAAAGCGTCACCGAATCTTTGTCGGTGAGGAATTATTCTCCACGCTTCAACCTCTCTCCCACAGGCTGGATGTGACATTTCACCCCAAGCAAGGCGTTAATGACACTAGTACGCAGGCGATTGCAGGGAGTGAAAGAGAAGACTGAGAATGAGGAGGATTGAGAAAAGTACCAAAGATGAAAGCGGTTCAAGGAGATAGAATATGGCGATTGACGTTGCATTTCAAGTTTTTTATGATTATAGCTATCGGGAAGCAAGGAGACGGAAGATAGTTTAACAGGTAGGACATGTTAGAAAAGAAACTGCTGGAGTAGAAGTGGTTGTTGCATTTAGCTGTTTCAACCGTAAAATTGTGTTACCTAGATGCCAATCTGGTTTGCACGATTAAATTCATGTATTTCTTGCACCAGAGGAAAACGCTCGTCAGAGCAGTTGCCATGAAAATATTTGTAGAATCGACTGTATATATATATATATATATATATATATATATATATATATATATGTATATATATGATCAAGCATCTCGACTTCAGTCATTTTCTCACCGACCTGACGTGGCTTTCCACTTGCCTGTTCTACAAATATTTTCATTTTCACGTGACGTGGCTATTGATTATAAAAGAGTATATATATATATATATATATATATATATATATATATATATATACTCTTATATAATCAATACATTGAGCTCTTTGTGGATCAGTTTTAATAATTGATATTACTATGATGCATCTGGACTTCAATGAAACAAAATATCACATATGGTTTTGTGAGATTTTGTTAGTCATATAATTTTTGCTCTGTCTTTTGACATAGATCTCTCAACGGATCTATATCCTCTTGGAAATTCCATATGCATTACCAATAATTTTTCTTTTATCATTTACATATATATATATATATATATATATATATATATATATATATATATATATATATATATATATATATATATATATATATATATATATATAATGAGAAGAGGAAAATAAGACTTTGCGATACACTTCGATCCTTGAGTACCTCCATCAAAGATGAAGGTGCATATCTTGGGAAAAATGTATTTACAAAACAGAGAATGCATCATTGAGATAAAAAAAAGAAGTTTTCTTCCTTACATAACATCAAGAAATTTTCGAATATGTTAATGTTGTCAACTTTAAATTTGCACGCATAGCTTTATTTTTTTCTCTACAGTATTTCCACTGTATACATTAATACGGATTATACGCAATACGTTAACCTTTGATGAAGCTCCTCGAGGAAAGAATAACGTTGGAAAAACAATTTTCCCTCTTAATATTTTTCTCTATTAATATTTTACTTCCATTAACACACACACACACACATATATATATATATATATATATATATATATATATATATATATATATATATATATATATATATGTGTGTGTGTGTGTGTGTGTGTGTGTATGTATGTATGTATTATGCAATATGGTAATCCTTATGGAATTTCTAGGAGGATATAGATCTAGGGTGAGCATATATCAAAAGACAGACCAAAAAGATTGAGAGCTGCGGTTTTTAGAGCTCTCACGAAATAAAAATTATATCCTACGGACTTTCAAGTGTTTTATATTCTTTAAATAATAATAATAATATATACATACATAAAATAATGGATTTCTTTAATTGGAAAGTATTTCTTGTTTTGGGAAAGGTTATTTTCACTGGATACGCATGTTTGAATCACTATTTCTGTCTTGATAAACATGAAACATATATACATCTCTAGGAGCATCGAAACTATTATTTACAAAATGGACCTTTCGTCATGGATTGAACCTGCATGTTTTATTTTACCTCAGGTAAAGTGCTCTTCCGATAAACCCTACATACACCAGGAGAATGGTTTGCGTATGAATATATCGTAACTGTTTCGTTTTTTTTTATCAGCTATTTCAGATTGTATTATTTATTAAGCATATATATATATATATATATATATATATATATATATGTGTGTGTGTGTGTGTGTGTGTGTGTGTAAAATGTATATGTTTATAAACATACATATATGTAAGCATTTTTATATATAATATTATTATATATGCGCCGTACTTATTGGAAAGTGCTCAATATCAGTGATAGAGCTAGCATATTTAATTGGATTTATGTGAGTTTGTGACGCTGTGTTTCACGCTTTTTGCGATCGTCAGACAAACGATTTTGTCTGACGATCGCAAATAGCGTGAAACCCAGCGTCACAAACTCACATCAATCTAACTAGACAGACAGAGAGACAAACACATACATACATACATACATATACATATATATATATATATATATATATATATATATATATATATTTATTAAAAAGACCACAAAGTAACCAATCACTAATGGATTAATCGCAAAAAGGCGAGTAGTGACTGGCTATTCAAGCAACAGAATCTCGACTGATTGCGTATAAGCACATGGGTCTAGTAGTTTCAGCTCAATGTTCGTTGAAAATTACGTAATACTGCGTGTATGTTGACTTACCTCGAGGTGTTGCAATGCCGTATCCTTTAGAATCCAGCAAGCCCCCAACTTGCATCAGGTCACAGTGACGTTGAACCTGGTAATCAATCGATGTGGACTCTCCCAAGTACGCGTAACTCCCTAACAGCACACGTGCCACTGCTTCTTTCGTTGAAGAAACATACACGGACGGTGTCGTACTCGTCATAAAGTTTGCCATTTGCTTATATATCGGAACATCAGAATCCTGACGAATAAAAACAGCAATAATTAGATATTAACATATACTTGAATTACTGCATCAAATCAACGTGTAGATATATACAGTGTGCAATGGATAAATTGTCGTCTGAATAACGCAAAAATGAAAAAAAATAAAAACACTGACATCACATTTCAACAGATATATTTACTAAAATTATACAAAAACGTTTTCAAATAGAGGTTGCGTTGCGTAAATTGTCGCAGTTTTATATATTTACTTTCGCGTTGTTTGTTTTTTATTTTGTCGACTACAAAGTTTGGTAGTGTAAGTAGCGCACCATCTGTGACAAAACGAGCAGGATGATGCAATTCCATCCGCCAGAAGTGTGGAAATGGAATCGTGAACATTTGGCATGGATATAAGCATAAAAGTAGATTTAGGAGTTCAATGTGGCGTCTGTGGAATACATGCTGTCCACCTGAAAACTAGTCATCCAGATAAACGACTTTGGAATTCTTCTAGACTCTAAAGTGTGCAGCCTATGCTCAGAATTTACAGCAATATTCCATAGTTTAGTCTAAAATTACTATTATAGCAGTAAAGCTTAGGGGAATATTTTAATTAAATCTTAGTGGCACATAATGATCCGAACATTTTATAGTGTCGTTAGCAATAACTTGTTTCATTGATTTATTAATTTTTCAAATCAATAATACATAGCGAAATGTGAGATTATGTAACAGCAATATTATACCAGAACTGACATTACTTATTACATAATTATAATATCAATTTCGTAGCACTTTTCGCTTTTTTTTCTTTTTGTAGACGTCATCTATATCGAGAAGTTTGAGGAAAGTCATTATCTCTCTAAGTTTTGTTTGTGCAACTAACATTTAGTATTATGCATAATTCATAAATATTAATTCCAGTATATGGAATCCCATTGAAATATAATGTTTTATATACAAGATATGTTTGACAAATGGCATTATCACCCTAACTTTTATTAGTGCAATTAAAGTTTTTTTTTTTAACGTTACGAAAACATTTTTATTGAGATATTCTTCAGCCTTTTTTTTATTGTATAATTCGTAATAGAAAAGTATGTTCTTTTTCTACTGAAAAGATGAATATATAAGAAATTTTGACTATTATATCAATCACCTTTCATTCCAAAACCAAAATAATTGCACAATTATTAGTATCACTCTTATGAATATTAAAATTTTCTGAAGCGGGAAATTAGGAATTCAGACTCCAGGAAAGAAAACAAATTTAAAACAAGTAACTGGAAAACATGTTTAAAATGTCGTAAGATAATCCGATAAGTAATTATAATTATATCGAATTCATATATATGCCACTAATTTTGTTAAACTATGTATAATCCAATATTGATAGTATAAAACTAAAATTCGCTAGACAATTTTTATCTATGGAATCTATCTTACATATTTGTAAGTCTGCCATTTGTCAATGCTATGTATATTTCTGCTATATATGGTCCGGTGCTCCTGTTGTATATTTAAAGATTGTTAACAAAAACCCAAAGAAAAATAGCCAATACCTCACCCGGGGGTATCGGTTTTAGTCATTTTCCTACCACCGTAATATAGCGCCCCTTTGCCTATTCTATAAATAACTTCATTGTAATTGTCCGCCTGGAATCTGCGCTATGTAACCTAGAATATATGAATTTAAGCGCAATCCTAGATTGGCGGCATGGTCTCATCTATTTACAGCTGAATTGGTTAGATGTAAATTTAAGTTCGATGATGACAGTTTTTCTCGCTTGCGGAAATCTCTCCGACTCCATGATGTCCAGCAATCTTATAATTAAAAAATTCCTAGACGTCATTATTATACACCCACACAGAAGACAATATATTTAAGTGTGTATAAATAATTAATGTACCTAAATAATAATAATAATCATAGTAAAAGTAATAAAATAATTGGGAATAAAAATAACAATAATTAAATTTAATAATAATAATAATAACAACAACATATATGATGCAGGCCCTCTTCTTCCATTTAAGCGATTTCCAGACGCCGTGTCCGTGGAATATGGAGAATTCTAGAAATTCTTGGAAAAATATGTTAAGACGGAGCCAGGCCAAAATTTTCTATCAATCTGACGACAAGCAGAACATGATAATGATTTAGAGGGTCGAGAGAATGTCAACAGAAACAAAACAGAACCTGAAAATTGATCATAATATTGAGACATTTAATCCTTAGGAATAACATTCTATTCGAAAATAGGATTAGATATGTAAAATGAAACTTAAACATACACAATTTGGGTGATGCTAAATTAAAAGTCACAACTTGAAACGATGAAATTTAGTTTATATATATATATACATCTTTAGTTAGTTATTTACTCGTATCGGGTTTTTTTCTTTGGGCCTTGAACCTGTATCTGTGCGATTATTTTCGACAGACTTTCATGTTCCTGGCTCTTTCTTTTTAAAACCTTTTTATCCCTTCGAGATTGATTTGGCTATTGTTAAATCAAGAATTCGAAGGTTTTTCGACACGGGTATAGTTACCTATATATATATATATATATATATATATATATATATATATATATATATATATATATATATATATATATATGTGTGTGTGTGTGTGTGTGTGTATGCATGTATGTATATATATATATATATATATATATATATATATATATATATATATATGAATGTGTGTGTGTGTCATCCATATTTCGATGTATCACAGCTCATCAGTGCGGTTAGAGATCCGACTTGGCATCAGTCGGAGTTTCTACCCTGAGCTATCAGCGCACGGCAGAGGGAAAGACAATTTCTCGTGTATTTTTACGAATGTAAACAAACGCCAATTGAAAGTTTTTTTTAATATATTTTCTGTATATATATATATATATATATATATATATATATATATATATATATATATATATATATATATATATATATTATAATTAGTCGTTATTTTCTCCTCCTTTTACGGTAATAGTAATCAGATTTAGCTACCCTGACGCTTCCTATGTAGGTAAATGGTATAGCACGTCAGGGCAAATGACGGTTCTATGTAGAATACCGGCTCGATTTCTGTCGGAGTATACATAATTTCTACGAGATTTCTCGCGCTGTCAGACCGATATATGTAGTTAATATTATTTTTGGAAACAGAGCGTTTGCTTATATATATATATATATATATATATATATATATATATATATATATATATATATATAGGTATATATATATAGGTATAAATTCTCAAATATAAGTTTATAATATATTTCTCTGCACGTACATATATATATATATATATATATATATATATATATATATATATATATATATGAAATTATATATTTATGTGTGTGTGTATATATATAAATCTAAATAATATATATATATACACAAATATGTAACTAATATCAATATATGTGTATGTGTATGTATATATATATATACACTAATATGTAACTAATATCAATATCAATATATCTGTATGTATATATATATATATATATATATACATAGAGGGAGGGAGAGAGAGAAAGAATATGTGAATATATTATTTCAGTGTTTTAGCCATTACTTTTTGTAAACATTTTATAACAGTTTCTAAAACGGAAAAGTAATGCCGATAAACACAAAAACATTTTATATTCACGTACGCCGAATTTAAGTCAGTTTTATTGGAAAATCAGATGCGACCTTTTATTTCTTATATTTATCGACGCATGCGCAGATATCTTGTTGACTTCAACTTTGGTGCTGAAAGATACCCAGCAAGTTGTGACATTTTTCATGACATCAGCCATTTTGTGTGAAATAAAAACAGAAGAGAAATAAAGTTGGTAAATGAACCATAAAATCTGAACTGCTATAAAGAGAAACTTCCATAAATCAATCTGCAGAAGCACAAAGCTACAATGCCTCTTCGTCGATATGGTACCGGTAATTTCTTTCTTTCGTTTCACACAAGGCCGTAAATGAGAAAATAAACGCATTCCTTGTTGATTGCTTATTGGCTAATAAAACTGACGGCGCTTATAGGCACAAACGATTTTTGGCTGAGAGATATTGCGCCATTTCACTTTCGAGATGCGACGCGCTGATGGCAATAGATATGTGAGACAAAAATAAAAAAAAGTTAATGGAAAAGAAATAAAATATGATGAGACTTGAGAATGTAAATAATACATAATTATTTTCCTGATAAATGATCAGGTAAAAAAAAACATATCTCAGCATAAGTGTTAATGTCTACTTTCCATCTATAAAATGTTAACTCAGTCAAGTATCGTCTGTTTCCATGATATGATGGTTCTCTTAATAACGTCAGAAAAATAATTTTGAAGAAGGGAGACGCGTTTAATTCCACAAACGTCTATCACGGATTGGCAATGAGAACGCATATTAAAAGGGTTAAATTTAAGACGATGTATTCGTAAAGTGATAACAGTTTACTATCGTGCGAACTATTGTTTGTGTTACAAAACAGACATATCATCTGTCCCACAATAATTCTTGCATTAATGTATGAAATGCTTATGCAATGTTAACAACTTTTAATTAATATATCTTAAAAACCATTATAGAAATAAATAAATGTACACACATATACATATAAATATATACATATATATATATATGAATAGATACATACATATAGATATGTATATAAATACACGCACGCACATATATATATATAAATATATTATGAAATGGACAAAGTCCGACAATTATTTTTAAGACATTTTTTATGTTTACACGTTCTTTTTTTTAGATACAAATATTTAAGTAAATGCTCTGTTTATAATAAACAGTATTAACGGCATTTTTTCATAGAACATATGTGTCCTCCGACAAGAATCGAACCTGTATCCTATACGGAACCGTCATATAGTCTATAGTCATTTTACTGATTGAGCCATAGAGGAGCATTTCAGTTAGCAAGATTGATCTTACTGTTTTTAAATTACAATTCTCCATGACTTTCCCTCGTACATTCATATCTGCTCGATTCCTATCTAAATGTAAACAAATGACGACACACATTATAATGGACAATATTCGACAATTATTTTACGACATTTATTATGTATTTGATCTATAAAAAGATCGTATAAACATGAAAAATGTCATTATATATATATATATATATATATATATATATATATATATATATATATATATATATATATATATATTTGTATATTTGTATATTTCGGCAGCAATCCTTCTTTTATGCAAGTTTCATTAAAAACGACAGACAAGGTACTACGGTTAAGTTTTTATTTAATTTTTCTTGTGTACGAACAAGAGCTTTCTTTGCTGGACAAAGGGTTTGTAAGAACTGTCCAAAAGTTTTATTTTTCCGAGCGCTTTCGGCTATACCTTTAGCCATTATCAAGGATGATTTGATTTATCAGCTTAATTGAGTGTGTGCATTATGCATATGTTTTAGTGTGTAGTAGTGGTGTTTTAATTTCCAAATACGGTTAGCACGTTGTGGCTTTGTTCGTAGTTAATATTGTTAAGGGTAGGCTTTTTCTTTTTTATTATAAAAACCACCATTATTTTTAACCTTTTTTTACAGGTGGAAGCAATTAATATATTTGTGTTTTCTACTAGTATATTTCTAATGGAGTCTGGTAAATTTTTGTGTGTGTTTAAATGGGTTCTAATGGAGCTGTGATCGGATAGGTGTAACGTAAGACGTCTGGATAAGCCTGTGGTTGTGTAACCGATGTAATTATTTATGAGTCCGGTTTCGTTAGGAACGCAGTTCCTCAAGGGGCATTTGAACTCATAGATAATGTTCGTTCTTTGCAATTTTGACTTAGCAGGTGTCTTGTTATTTTTGAAGATGAGGTTAGCTGTCTTAAATTTTTTATAATAGATAATTAATTTGATTTTTTTATTTGGGTCGATTGGGGTGGTGTATTACTTTATAATATGTCTTAGTGAGGATTCGTCTTGTTTGTAATCCTTATGCATTTGTTTTTTGTATGTAATTAGGCCAATTAAGGAAAGGAGTAAATAGGTCCATCCCAGTTCTTAATAGGGTTAATGATTTGCCTTATTTACGGTGTAGATTATTTATTAATCCCGGTTGTGTGCTTGAACGTTTAATCTGTCTTTAAGTAGATTAGCGCGATTAAGGGTCATGACACCAAGATAGTTACTTATTTGTTTATTTGTTTAGTGTTATTTTAAACCTTTAAGCGTTTTCATTTATTTGTATTGTATATTTGTTGCTTCAATGCATTTTCTTTGATTCAAAATGCTATAATTTGTAATAAAGTCTGATTAATTTAGACTTTAAGATTTGATTTAGATTTCTTGGTCAAGAAATATTTGGGGGTGACATAGTATGACATTGCTTTCCGGTCTGTGTTCCTCACGCGCTATCTAAAATTGATGAATTATTTATATGTATATCATAATCGTTTCTCACCTGATAATACTGATTAATATGACGGTTGAACAAAAATATGCATTTCACTTGTGAGGACAATGTTTCCTGGAGTTAAATGTTATAAGCGAAAGTAATAATATATATTACATAATTGTTTTGTCTCTTGTTAGCAGCATATTGTCTCTATTCTCTCTTTTAATCTCTCTTTCATATTGTCTCTATTCTCTCTTAATATCTTTCATATTGTCTCTATTCTCTCTTCATATCTCTTTCATATTGTCTCTATTCTCTCTTCATATCTCTTTCTTATTGTCTCTATTCTCTCTTCATATCTCTTTCATATTGTCTCTATTCTCTCTTCATATCTCTTTCATATTGTCTGTATTCTCTCTTAATATCTCTTTCATATTGTCTGTATTCTCTCTTAATATCTCTTTCATATTGTCTGTATTCTCTCTTAATATCTCTTTCATATTGTCTATATTCTCTCTTAATATCTCTTTCATATTGTCTGTATTCTCTTAATATCTCTTTCATCTTGTCTCTATTCTCTAACTTAGCAATGTTAACTACTGTTTGCAAATAGTGTATTAAATCTCGGTTTCTTCATATATTTGTATTTAAATTCCTTCATTAAAATATTGTCAAGTCTAAACACCTTTCCATTAATCATCTGCGAGACCAGTCACAGCATCCCATCAGGATGGCTGATACTAACCTCCAGGAAAGTGAACCGTTGCGCCTTCTTGGGAATACGTTTTCTGTTGAAATGACGTGGAGTGGCTATATTAAATCAATTGCTAGGTCAGCTGCTAAGAAAGTTGGTTTTACTCTGTCGTGCTAGAATATTTTTATCTCTGGAATGTATCTTACATATTTATAAGGCTGTCACTCGTACAGGTTTAGAATATTGCTGACACATATGGTCTGGTGCTTCTGCTATTGTGTCTAGACATTCTTAATAAAATACAAGAAAGAATCTGCAATATTATTTATCCTGATCGAGAATCTCGTTTTCAGTCACTTTCGCACCGACGTAAAGTTTCCTCCCTGCGACATTTCTATAAACATTAGACTTTTTGAATTTAAGTGCATTACTAGACTGGCGTAGAGATGTCCTCAATTTATAGTTGAGTCTGTTGGATGCGACCGTAAATTCCATGATAAAAGTTTATTTTTTCGCGCTTTTCGCTCGCCGAACTCCCTTCAGCCTCCATGTTTTTCAGCCAACTTATCAGAACATTCGTAACTGTTTTAGCGAGACAAGCTTGCTAACCTTTACACCACGGCGAGGTGCCTCTCCAAGCAAGGTAGTAAAGGTACTGAGACACACGGTGTTACTGAGTGTGGACGAAACAGAAACATTACTAAGGGCTGACATGAAAAGGAGAGTAATCGGGAGGTCAGTAAATAGCGATTGGCATTGCATTTAAATCGTTGCAGAATAAATAGTGAGTTCGATCCACATTGGGCACTCTATGTTTTCAGCCTTGTGCAACATCTAAGTTACGCATGGGATATTTCTACCTTGCTTGGAATAAACTAGATTAAAAAAAATAAATGTATCCAAAACCTAACATCTTATCACCTCTTGTAGCAAATCTGATAGGATTTTGTCGAAGGAATTTTATTTTTATCTGGGAATTTTTAATCCCGTGCTTCTCGATAATTCATATCTGCCTATCTATTGTTAGTCTAAAAAAATACTTGTGATTCTATCTTGGATAACAAAGTTCTTTTTCTCTATTATAATTGTGTTTCGGTTTTAAAAGCCAAGTCAAAATCGGGAATGTTTTATTCCGTTCTTTGATTTACTTCTGCTTTAATATTTTTGAAGGCACAAGAAAATAATATTTGATTTAAATCTCCGAAGAGAAATCGAAAAAAAAAAATGAATTAAAGTTAACGCAAGATTTTCGGCAAAAATTTAAAATCTTGCACTGTTGCTGAATTTCCGTTTGGGAATCAAGCAGAGACGGAACATGAGTAAGGGAGTTGATTTAATTTTAAATCAATGAGAAGACACATTAAAATATTGAGAGTCATATCAATATTTGTTTCTTAATTGTCTATTGATTATTTGAAAATATTTTATTTTTTTCTATTATTTTCATAATTAAAAATATTTCGATAAATTTATATTTGAGGAGGAAGGGCAAGTTTTCTTTTCTTTCTTATATCTACCACTTCATTTCTCACTTTGGAAATTCGCTTTGTCGTCAATCTTATATATATATCTACACACACACACACATATATATATATATATATATATATATATTCTGAATACAGTTATTTAATTAATTTCTGACGAAAGATCGGGGCGATCTGAAATATCATATATATATATATATATATATATATATATATATATATATATATATATATATATATATATAAATACTTTCACAAAAAACATTCCATTTTTTTTCTCTTAATTTGCAACTTTTCAGTTGTTTTCTCCATATTATATATATATATATATATATATATATATATATATATATATATATATATAAGAGTGATGACAAAGCGAATTTCCAAAGGGAAAAATGAAGTGGTAGATATAAGAAAGAAAAGAAAACTTTTCCTTCCTCCTCAAATATAAAATTATCGAAATATTTTTAATTATGAAAATAATAGAAAAAAATAAAATATTTTCAAATAATCAATAGACAATTAAGAAACAAATATTGATACATGTATATATATCAAGTGCTGATATCTCCTGACGAGTATATGAAGCAATTGCTGGATCTTCCGTATATGAAACTCTCGAGTCATGATGCTGAAAATAACATCAACCAGTTTTGTGACAAATTCTATATTTGTATAAATCATAATTATCTCTCTGTGTGTGTGTGTGTGTGTGTGTGTGTGTGTGTGTGTGTGTGTGTGTGTATAAAGGCTCGTATTAATCACTCGTATTCAAAATAAGACAAAAATAAAATACAACTTAAACAGTGAAAACTTGAAGAAAAACTAACCACACCAAAAATAAGCTCTCCTTGAAATTACTTAAATAATTTTTTCCAAAAGCGCTTAAGACAATGAACATCATAGAAACGTTTTGTACTCCCTTACTCCCACCAGACGGTAAAACGTAAGTACGCTGAAAACACAGCAAAGAGTTGTTTATTATTATTATTATTATTATTATTATTATTGCAGGTTCATTTTTGCCAGTGCCTTGTGCAGCTAGAATTAGCCTACCCGATTCTCCTTAGGGATAAATAAACGTGCGAATTGTGATTACTCTATGTTGAAACATGTACGTAAGCACTGAGCCGTACAAATCACGATGTTTTAAGACAACCATAAAATTATATTTACTACTTTTAAAATTATTCTCAATGGCTCAATAACCACCAGTAATATTATTATCTTGAAAGATTATTATTATTATTTGTAGTAGTGGGTGTAGAAAGGGTAGTATTAGTTGCTCTAGTTTTGGTAGGTCTACCTGAGTGTAAGGCTAAGGGAAGATATTTTTTTACGTTAACTTATAATTTACGTGTTATTCTTTCATGCATCAAGAGCATTCAAGAAGTGGGATATCTTGGCTCTTCACAGCATCTCTTTTAACTGTCTATATATCTGATTTGACGTATTATTTACAATTGACATTGTTCGGACTATTTTCCTAATCTTTATTTTAATATTCAGGACGTGTCGGCCGTTGTACGCTCCGGCTTTCTTCCGGAAATATAGGTTTTAATTTCGAACGGAAACCTTTATTTCGTCATATCATATCCCCTACGTTATATGGCTCAGTTGATATAAGCATTAGTTGAAATAATCCATTTAATTGACAAAAGATTTGTGAGTACAATATCTTGCTAGAGGGGATCAAAAGCTTGGAATTACTAAAGGAAAATAACTCAAACTATGATATCCAGAAAAGACATGGCAGGTGGAACTAGACCACTCTACCCCGGTTGACGAAATAAAAAGTTCGGTTCGAAAAATTCAGAGGACGACAGTCGAAAAGTCGTGAATATGTCAGTAAAGATTCAGGACAATCGTCCAAATAATGTAAAGCTTCTTTTTTTTTATTTTTAATGGGAATTTTGGTGCATTTAAGTATATTCTACGTAACTCTTTTGCTATCTATTCAAGACAGATAAAAATAGATCGGATATTTGCTTTCCGCTGTTTCTCTTGCTTTCAGTATGCCGTGTCAGTTAAATTTTCTCGACCACTTTCCGCATGTTTGTCAAGAATTTCAGTTGCCATTTACTAATTGGAATCTAAGTTCATTTACATTCCCCATTTCCTTTAATATATTTGTTCATAATGTTTTGTGGTTTGTATTCTAAATAGGCATAGGCAGGATCACACCTCAGAAAATTTGTGTACCTCAGAGGTAACTGTCCCGCGTTCATAGGGCTTACGGCCATATCACGTTGAAACACCAATTCTCATCCAATTAGCGAAATTAAGCAACGTCAACCCTGGTCAGTACCTAGATGGGTGACCGCGTGGGAATACCAGGTGATATAATCTTGGACGGGCGTGTGGTGAAATGGATAATGGTTCGAAATTGATAATCTGAGAACAGAGTTCGTTTTCCACTTAGATTTCGTTATAAGCTTTTACGCGTTGTGAAGCAAAATAACAAAAATATTTTTTAATTCTCCAAAGCTCTCAAGAAAATTAAATCGCAGCATTAAACGGCCCATAAGAAGTTGATGTGCTGCTAAACACACGAATCAAATCAATCCTAATAGGATTGTTTCTTGACATGTACCCTATGCAGAGTTCCCTCATTTTGCTTCTTGCAATATATTTTTTTTGAAGGAAGTGTACAAAGATTTCCAATATTTCAAAGTACTTCATTTCCTAACCGAAATTCTTATTTGCGGAGATATGTACAACTTTCCTGAAAGATTGAACTGCATAATATATAGTCATGACAATTATTCAGAATTTATATGAATAAAAGATAAGCCTTAATTATTTCCATCAACCTAATCCTTCTTTAAAGTATTTGAATAATATCAGTTTTAAAATATTGCTACCACGTTCTGCCATTATGCAAGTAGTATCATTGTAAACGATAAGAAAACTAAAGTAGAAAAATTAAATACAAATTTAAATTGTCTTCAAAATTCACCTCCATGTAAATACTGTATAAACCTTTTACATTGTGGATGAAAATTTGCTAGCCATAAATATTTTGACCCTGGGTGTAACTGATCTTGTTTCACTCAGTAGAATATTACGTGACAGATTTGCTAACACCACGCCCAACAGATATTTCACCTATATTGGTTACCAACCAAAACTAGAGAACCCCGTTTGCTTTTATGATATATCATTGGAGAAGAAATACATCCATTCCATTTTAAGTGAATTCATGGCAAATTGAAAACAACTGGTTAGTCTCGAATTCGAACTCGATAAGCCATTACCGTTTTCCGATAACTGTTGCGGCACATTAAAATTATTTTCCCAGTATAAATATATACAAGGTGCGATGGATAAATTGACGTCTAAATCACGCATAAATGAAAATAACGTAACAGACATATTTAACAAAATTGCACAAAAATATTTTGAAATATTAAAGAGTAAATCTATTCAATAAAATCAACGTTGACTTCGGCCGCAGCCTCCAGACGATTTCAGAATCTCCTGCAACACTTCTGGATAGTCTCCTTGTTTAATTTTGTAAATACTGCAATAGTTCTTGCCTTCAGTTCATCTTTGGTATTACAAGGAGTTTTGCTGTTCCCTCGCTCATCTGTGCCCTACACATATTAATCTAGGGAGTTACAGTTAGGTTTGCCAGATATAAGTGGAGATGCGGACGCAGAATTTGTCTGACAGCCATGACTGGTTTCTCCTGCTTGTGTAGTATGGTGCCGATTCCTGTTGCCAGAGATCGGGTCTCCCAACAGCCACCTTCCTGATCCAGGGGAGCACAACCTCGTCAAGGCACTTGATGTAGGACTCCGTGTCTTGAGTTTAAGGCCCTGTGGAAAATGAATGGAGGCATAAAGTCTCCATCACTAGTGCTCACTCCAAATACCTTCGTAATCACCATTATATATTCTTCAAACTCTTTCCAAATCATCTGAACTCTCTACAGATTGACAACGTAACATTATGATATGCTCGAATTGGAAGTTCCGGCGCGAATGCCAATCAGCACAACATGCCGTTTCCAAATTTCTAGCGAAATGAATTGCGTCATTGTGCACTTTCTTTTCTAATAGACAGTGACTAACTGACCCTGGTATACTGTGCAATCGATAAACTTCAAAACAACGTGTATCTGCGAGATTAAAAGTATAAATGGCGACAATTTACCCATCGCATCATGTAGTTTAGAATTAGTCTTGCTAATCTTTACCGACACCGGTTGATTCACGGAATAAATCCGGCAACTGCCAATGATCTATCATAGGCTTTTATTACAAATATGGTTTAGATTTAGCTTTGATAAATCTTACCAAGTTGGACTATTTTTTGTAAGAAAAAATACCCATTGCGTAACAGCCAGTGATTTGTCACGATCGATGTAGAAAATGATCTCAGCACAACTCACTTTGTTTATGATAGATGGTCTTCTGTTTATTCTAGAGTTGGGATGTAGAATTGAAATAAATCCATGTTTATGAAGCGACAATCTCTTCTTATTTTATTTTGTCCATGACGAACAACGGATATTATTTCCTGATTTCAATTAATCTGTGTCGAAGAGTCGACATATTTTTTTTATTTCATTTTTTAACCGAAACATCCAATCGCACAATTAGATGATATCTTAGATAGGCATAGCCCAGCAAAATTCGCATCTGATTCTGCTCTCTTAGTCATGTAATTAATAGCACGCAATGGCAATAATTGAAAAGGAAACTTGAGACAACAGAGATATGTTTCTACAGACGAATCCAGAAAATGCCATTGAACGGAGAATGTGAGCTGTTATCGTAATTTACCCACGCACGCATTGACACTCCCAGCTATAAATAGGAGCAGGTACTGCCTTTTTCGCGAGGGAAGTTTCCATCAGTCAGCTCTGACTGTCGGACCGAACATTTCTTGTTTTAACACTCTCGTTTGTATATGTTTGTATTACGATTCTCTTAATATATTTGTTTAAATTCCTCTCTTTGGGTCTTTATTTCTGGCCCCTAACAAGACCGGAACATTTGAATTGCCAAGGAAATTAGAATCAAGACTGACACATACTAAGATTCAGAAAAGGACAACTGAAATATTTGCAACATATAGGAAAGAAGTCTTGCTGATTTTGACACAAGACATAATGAAGGTTAAAGGAATAGCGGGAACCAGAGAGTAACCTACATTAGAACTCGTGTAAATAGATGGTAGAAATAAGGAGTGGTAGGTATAGTAAAATGAAAAACATTACTAAGAGCTATATAGGATAGAAAAAACTGGGGAGAGTCATGGTTACCAACATCATGAATGTACACGGCACAAAACAGAAATATATTTGAGAATTTAAGTTTTGTACTTACCTCAAAGAATGCTTTGGATGACCCCCCTTTCAATGTCCCGTAGTGTACATCCGTCTGTTTGGCGAGATCTTCGACGCTCTCAATCGTGGTATCCAACCGGTCAATGGTTAAGAATGCGGCTAAGTTCGCCGTGTAAGAGGATATCATTATTAGAGTGAAGAACCACCAAATTCCGCTGACAATCCGGGTTGAAACAGCGCGGGGAGCAACCTCAGATCCTGGACGAAGAAGATGGTACGAAAATAAAATTAGAAAGAAAGAGCCAGAGTGTGAGAGAAAGAGAAAGAAAAACAGTATTAATCCAATCTGTATTGACGTTGATTTAACACATGCGTAGCATGCTGGATATAGAATTATACGAAGCTTAGCTTAGTCAAAATAAATCAAACGGTGGGATAATGGAAATTGGAAAAAATGTGTTGCGCCAGTCTTCAAAATGCAGACGATATGCTTGCCTTGGTAATTAGCATTCGGAATCCAGACATTTTACTTGCCCCCGAACACTGTCTACTGGCACCAAGAAAAAAGAAAAGCAACTTCATCAGCCACAAGGCAAGACGTAGTCATTTACCAAGCTGGGCATTATGTGGCACAAAGCCAAAAATTTGGGACAGCCGGCGGGAGTTTTTCACATTATATTAACAATGGTCTGCTTGGATAGCTTGTTAACCATTTCTCCACGAAAAGGCGCCCAGATCATGCTGAATATTTAAGAATTTAAAAGAAAATAATGAAAAAAAAAACAAAAAAAAACACTTTTTAAAAAGCAAACGGGAATGTGACACGTGGATATCGAGATGGAAACGCTCACGGTCTTGCAGATGTTGTGCAGTGCTTTCGGACGAAAAATTGCATGGATGAATTTGGAGAATAAATTTAAAAAAAGATACAAAGTTACACTGTGTTTGCAAGCGAAAATGAAGACGTTACATTTCCCTGGAATTCTGGGTAATAGAAACTTCTTTCGCAGCACCGGGCAATTCGTAATTTATTGACAATTATCTTTTCAAAGAAAAGTTTTGAAGAACCCATGGTTTTCTTTTTCCATTTAAATTAATAGAAGATGTTGGTTGATGATTTTGTTTAGCGGCATATCAATCTATCTGTTATTTAATGCCGATATCTAAATATTTTGAACAGAATATTTGACCTCAACTAAATATATTTTGAACGCAATTGTATGCCCTCAACTACAGAAAAAATCTATTGTTGGTAATTTTGTTTTAAAAATTTATTATTGGTCATTTACCTCTAAATGTATATTGTTGGTCATTTTAATATAAAAATATATTGCTGGTATTTTTTACTATAAAAATGTATTTTTATTTTTCATTACATTTTTTAGAAGCTTCACTATTTGTCTATAAATGGGAAATTAATAGGTACTACCAATCTTGGTCACGGTCGACCTGGGGACAACAGTAGTTAAAAGGTGTACGAAAAAAGCTTGAACACATCTAATCCCAATTTCAAATTCTTCGTTCTTTACTGCGATTGGATAATGATGTTTAACAATCAGTTTACGGCAGATATTTTAACTCAAAATATGCGTAACTAATCAGAGGTAATTGTAGGAACACGTTCAAGGACGAAAAATGAAAATTCTTGGATTAAATGATCAAATTCTGTAATCCATACCGCAACGACGGAAATGTTTATTCGTTCAAAATCCCAAAGTCTATATTCACAGCTTGAGCGTAATGATTAGGGAATCAGCAATAATTGTCTTATAAGAGTCGTTATTATATCATTCGTTAAGTTAATTACAGGTAGACGTATAATCTAGAAAAGCATGGGGTTTTAAGGTAACATTAAAAAAATTAATTCACTTATTATTTGAATTATAATATGAAGTTATATTTCAGATAAAAATTTGCCATTGTTATTTAATGCATTACATCTGAACACTTATTATATGAGATAAATATGGGTATCAGCTTTTATCCTATGTGCAGAATTCATATTTTATTAATGCTAGCATTATGACTTCTCGAAATTCAATGTCTATCCAGTGGGTAGAGATATCATATCTCTCCATATATACATAATATTTTTCGATGTGTATTGCCAAAAATTCCTTTTGTCTTCACCACGTTTTTAAACACGGAGTTGACATTCAACATAGATAAAAAAACAATACAGTCTATACTAATATTTAAAACATACCGTCAGAAAGATTTTCCTAAAGTAATTTGTGCGAAAGTGATTACAACTCATTAGGTCGGAATTTGAAGCCACTGAATCGATAATATTTTGCGCAACGATAGCCTTTACGCGGGCACAGGAGAAATGAAAACCGCCGACTTCGGACTGAGACAACTCAGTACCGACACAACTCAGCACGAGAAACACATTTTGTTATAACCGAATAAATGTAGTTTATTAAGGATTAAAACCTTAATTAGTTAACATTTTTCTTCAAATAAGACATTTGAAAAGGCATTATGTAAAATTTGAACCAGTTTTTTGTTTTAATTATTTTAATATAGTAAATCGTAAGGACATTTATTTTTTATTTAAAGTTTCTGATAAGTATCCACATGTTCATGACAAAATCCAACTTCTATAAGTATATCATTGTTTTCCGCCCCCAGAATATTTACAATCTGAAATTATTTTCTGGTTTTAAATATCCTGCAAAAGGTATATATACCATAAGCAAACAAATTAAACAATAATTTGTTGACCATGTTCACCATAGTCTATGAATATAGAATCCAACGCAGTACGTAATCTGTTCAATGAAACAACGTTAAAGATTAACACTCACGAGTCAGACACTCTACTGAATCTGACTATATCGGCAATAGCACCAGCAGCTGTTCCGTAATTCTTCAGTTTTCGATATCAAAAGCGGTCAGTAATATCTAGCTACCCACCACGAGGGTTGCATGTGGCACACAGCCGGGTTTAACGTGAGTTTTCCGAGCCCGTAGGCTCGGCCAAAAATATTCCCTTTTTGAACCCGAATAAACGGGTTCAGTGTCAGTCTACCTCCCCGAGCGAGAGTCTGCCCTTCGGCGGGACGTCGCCCGGTTTCCTCTCTGTTGGCAGGCAGAGAGTTCCACTGCTCAGGCATCAAAGGCTGGCAGTGAATATCCGAAAAAACATGGCAGCCTTTATACACGTCGCATTGAATATTTTGAGCCTTCTGATTGGTTAAAACTTCTATTGGTGAACTATAAAATGAGTCAGTTCATTTTGGATGGCTCACTATTACACCAAGATATCCAAAAACTCCAACATAATTTTAAAAAATAGAAAGAAGTATCTACAATATTATCAGTCCTTAACTGGAGTTTCAAGTTAAATCACTATTCCGATTGCCGTAGCTTTAATGTTCCCTATGGCTTTTGTAAAAGTAAAAAAAAAAAAAAAAAAAAAACCATGTCAATTTTTTAGATGAGGTTTCCTCTTTGGTACATCGCCTTTGCAAATTTAAACGCAGTGCTAGATTGAGAGCTACTTTACTTTTGAATTTGTCAGATATAAGTGCAAGTTCTATGTTAATGGTGTCTTCTCTCGCACTTCTCGCTTGTGGATCTCTTCTATATATTTTTGCTTTTCTGTCAGCATCAAATTAAAAATATTTAATTGTCATCTCTACTTGAATCCTAATCTTTTCATATCATCTCTTTCGTCAAAGTTCTCTCAGTTTCTCTCAAACTCGGTAACCCTTTCTGTCTTAGTGACTTTGATTCCTTGCTTGAGGTGTAAGATTTAATTTATTTTAATTACCGGAATTTTTTGTAAAACTTGTTGCAAACCAAAGAATTAATATCGTTATTATTATTCTTATTACTCATTTTATTTCAACAATGAATTTATTTTTAAATTGTAAACGTTTTTGAACCTTAAAGAAATATTTTCATTGTGAAATGAGAATTTCCTTGAAGGAAGATTAATTTCTTTACAGAATAGAGATACTTTGAAATATCCAGTGCGTATGTCTATTATTGGGCTTGAAAACTATTAACGCACTTTCCAGTGCTTTTCACCTTAGCTTTATCGTCTCTATTTTCACTTGCAAAAACAATTAAAATTGGATGGAATAAACATCTGGTATAAGATAAAAGACAACGAAGGATAAAAATTCAACGAAAAAAAAACATGCATACGAGATATAAACATTTTGTGGTTGGAGGAAAAAGAGGTGAGGTAAAGAAGTAACTAGGAAAAAGAAGAAACAAAGAGATTTGCACAATGGCATATATATATATATATATATATATATATATATATATATATATATATATATATATATATATATATATATATAAAGATTAAATTAGAAATAATATAGTAGACCAGTAAGAAAAAAAACATCACCTGTCACAGACCTGATACACACTGCGTGAATAAGAAATGCTACCTGTAGTACGCTTTCTGCTCACGTGACCTGAAATTAATCTTGCAATGAAAAGAAACAAACAGTGCAAGAGAAAAAAATCTCATGGGCTTAGCACACGCAGAAAAATATAAGATATAATCTGGAAATTTAATTAAAAAAAAATGAATCATTTCTCGGATCTTACTTTATTTATAATTGCTGATATTTTTTTCGTCTTACCGCCATATCAAAATTTTCATAACATTGAAAAGTAAATGAAGTGTACTATACATTTCACCAGTTTCCATCTTAAAAAAACGAACGTTATAAACAGAAAAGCAAAGTGCATTAGGAAATCGTTTGAAACGATTTGTAAACAAAATTAAACTTAAATAAAAATTATACATTTGGATCTCTAAAAAGGAAGATTTTCATATTTTTATGTGATTTTTCACCGTGTAGCTCAGATGTGACACAAAACCGAAAATAAGTGGTACCCAGTGAGGTACCAACTCGTTACTCAGTCGTAATTTTACCATCGAGATGTATCTGCTAACAAGTTCGACGCATTGAAGAGTCCAAAAATGATTTTCTAAACGTAGATTAGATATAGCACAGGATCGAAGATATGGGGTACAGAGTGACTGACTTCTCCGTCGTAATGTTCAAGCGAGACAAGCTTGCTAACCATTAAACTAGGTCTGATCAGTTTGTGCTGTAGATTATTTCTACGTGTAAGTACAAACCACTCTTTCGATGGAAGAATAGTTTTCCGAAAATAGGTCTCCTCCATTTTATGCGTTTATTTCACAACGTTAGGCAAAAATGCTCCAAAATAATTCAGTGAATAATACTATAATAATAATAATAATAATAATAATAATAATGAATATTATTATATCGTATTTTTTTATATTTAAAATCGTACATAAATTAATTCATTATATTGATATGGCGTTATATATATATGAAATTATAATCTTGGTCATGACGAATTAATTCCCTAAAATAAACAGCTACTCCAGCTGGTCATGGAACTATATATCGTATCAAAGTTAATTTCCGACAAACGCGAGCAAAAAAACAAACAACAAAAAAACTACTTATTTTCAAAAGGCACATTTGTTTAGCAAATCCCATCATAGAATTCAAAATTCGCTGAAAAACAGCGAAAAATGTTGGTTCATAGAAAAGAAAATGTTTATTTGTTTGTTTTCAAGATTGCCAAACGTGGAGAATATTTTTAGATGAACTGTATACCACAAAGTTCTGAAGCACACATTTCAAGAGAAACTTCTAGCAACGTCACGATTTCTTCGACAACTTACATCGTTACTTAGCATTTTTCTTGTAAAAACAAATGTTTATATACTCGTCTGGTGAAACAGTATTGCTATGGGCGTTTTGGGATTAGAGACCACATTTCCTCAGCTATCTTTTCTAGATATCATTCAGTCATTCTATGTGGTGCTGAAAAGCTATCAAACAGAAATTTCAAAATTCATTATTTTTGAGGCAAAAAATCAAAATCATGATGTATGCACGTGATAAAAATTTAACATTATTTAGTGAGACATTAAAAAGTTAACTTATGTTTGTAAAAGAATATAGCACGTTGGAAGATAATGTTGCGTCTAATTAGCAATATCTGATTGCATTTAAATAAATGTTTAGAAAATTTTACTTTAAATTTTCAATACAAATACCACTTAAACTATCAAGCCCAGCCATCTTCATATCATATCTATATATATATATAGATATGGGTGAAAAGGTTGGTACATCGTAAGTAATATAGCATTATCATAACAATATATTTGTATAGTCAATGCAATACGTTTTACGTACACTTTAATTAGAGTATACCAACTTCTGTATATAAATATATATATATATATATATATATATATATATTTACATATACATATATACATATATACATGTATGTCTATTTGCATGTATATATACACATGTATGTCTATTTGCATGTACATATACACATGTATGTCTATTTACATGTACATATACACATGTATGTCTATTTACATGTACATATACACATGTATGTCTATTTACATGTACATATATACATGTATGTATATTTACA
>OZ038496.1:77208050-77223050 GCA_964036315.1 Acanthosepion esculentum
TTATTTATTTTTTTTCTTTGGCTTTAGAATTTTCAGCAGAACATAGAGAATATTGTGACTAAACCAGGAAAAGACAATTCGTCATGGAAAGGGTACTAGAAAATCAAGAAAATACCTAGGCAAGTAGACAGTATATTTTAAATGGCTATAGATTTGTTGATAATAGGACAGTTCAACAATCACCGAGTTTTTAATATGTAAATTTGTATGGCAGACCCATTGTGGATCGACGTCAGCAATCAGTGTTAATGGTCAACCATTGTAGCCTCGTTACCAGTTATTCTACACAGAGGAAAAATTAAAGAACGTAAGAATTATAGTAAAAAAGCATCATAATAACAAGATATTATCAATAAAATTAGTCATTTAATTACACTGTTTTTAAAAAGAGTTCTAATATCAATGAAAACGTCACCGAAATAATTGTCGAGGATTGCAAGTCAATGAATATGTTCTGAAAACAATATGAAAATCAGCAGAAATACTCTGAAGCTTAGTGTAAAATGGCTCCTATAAATTCAACTTTGATAAAAACTAAAATATTACTAACAATACTAGGAAGATTGGGTCGGAATGAAGAGTTAAAAAAAAGCATATGAATAAGGATTAAATGAATAACGACAAAACGAATAAAGAATGAAACACTAAATAATGAAATAATAAAAGAATTATTGAATAAAGAATAAAATAAGAACAAGGACAACGATTAAGAACTAAACGAAGAAAAAATGAAGAATAACAGAAGGTAGAAGAAAATAATGAAGAATAAAATAATAAAGAATAATGATTAAAAGAATAAACATATGAAGACGAATGGAACATGAAAACCTTCAGATGTATCGTAATTTGCACATCCTGAGGATTTCAAGTATACAGCAATTGTGTCGGTGGAATTATTCATAGATAATTTACTTTTTTAGCTTAAAATTAAGGCAATCTTCTGACATAATTTGAAAAAAAAATAATGGAATGTTTTTACATTTTATGATGGATAATAAAATTATGAAAATAGCTCAACATTGACAGTTGAAGGTAACTATGGAACCGATGGATTCAGTAAATTTTTGATGCAATATCAATATCTATTAAATCTCACTTCAATTTAGACATCGTTTTATTCCAAAATTCAACAAACTGATAGAGAAACATGGAAAGGTTTTATTTACGGAACTCGTTTTTAAATAAAGGAAACTGTACATTGGCTTAGGGAAAATATTTACTAATCTAAACAAAGACATGTTTGATATGAGATAATCTGGAAGTAAAGCTCACGGTAAAGAGTTATATCTTTACTGGTACCTTTATAAATCTACTCATATGTATCGTTTATCGTTAATTTGAAAAATGTTCACATTCGAACAAATAGAACTACATCATACAAAGCAGAACGGAGGGAGAGATAAATATCTCTGTGTGAATACATATGTGTGTGTGTGTGTGTGTGTGTGTGTGTGTGTGTGTGTGTGTGTGTGTGTGTGTGTGTAAGAGTGTGTGCAATAGAAAGGATAAGCATAAAAGGCAGGAAGTGATTGTTTCGACGTCACGTTTTGAAACGCGGTCTTCCGATAACTTGAATAAAATTGTCAGAAACCATTAATCTTCCTTCGCCCCAATTTCCTCTCGGACCTCCTATGGACAAAAGTTGAAAGGTAGTTTTTCTTCCATATTCCCTCCGTTCTCCGTTTGCAGACACGCTTAATTCAAGACACGCACCAAAGGAGAACCCATCGTGACTATGCTAATCTCATGCAGAGGACTTCTTGCATCAGTTACGCTTTTACGGCGAGACTTAGTACGGCAATGCGCATGAGCCGTTAAAAATAATGATTTATGTGAATACTGTCTGTCATTGCTTTGCCATGCCATATATTATACGTCATTCTTTTTCTTCCTTTTTTATTTTTTTGTAGGGGCTGGTACTTGATTTTAAATTTTGTAGCGATTTTTCTTTAGGTTTTCTAGAATTTTCTCATCTTTTCCCAGCAAATCTTTGCCATTTACTTCCGAGTTTATTACTTTACTTTTTTTGTTTCTAAACTTGATTTCTTCTCAATTTTCCGTGTTTCGTCAGCTATTTCCCATTAATCTTCGCCCTTAAAAACAGTGTTTGTATTTCTTTCTTTGTTTCACTTGCCCCGTCTTCTACCAATTTTCCATCCACACTCCAGTACTTCATTCTGTTTAATCCTTATTCCTTTCTTCATTTCTTTACCACAGTATTTTTCTATAAATAAGGCCTCTTTCGCTTGTATATTTCCTTGGTTTTTATTAGCTTCCTTCTGTCTATCTTAGTTTCCTTCCTTCATTTATTTCTTAGTTTCCTTTCTTTCATTCTTAGTTTTCTTTCTTTCTTTCTTTCCTTCTTGGTTTTCTTTCATTCTTTCCTTTCTTTCTTTCATTTCTTTATTTTATTCTTTTTCTTTCTTAGTTTCCTTTCTTTTTCTTTCTCTCTTTACTTTGTATCTTTCTTTCTTTCTTTCTTAGTTTCCTTTCTATCTTTCTTTCTTTCTTAGCTTCCTTCCTTTCTATCTTTCTTTCTTTCCTTTCTATCTTTCTTTCTTTCCTTTCTATCTATCTTTCGTTCCTTTCTATCTATCTTTCGTTCCTTTCTATCTATCTTTCTTTCTTTCTTAGTTTCCTTTCTATCTATCTTTCTTTCCTTTCTATCTTTCTTTCTTTTCTATCTATCTTTCTTTCCTTTCTATCTTTCTTTCTTAGTTTCCTTTCTATCTTTCTTTCTTTCCTTTCTATCTTTCTTTATTTCCTTTCTATCTATCTATCTTTCTTTCTTAGTTTCCTTTCTATCTTTCTTTCTTTCCTTTCTATCTATCTTTCTTTCCTTTCTATCTTTCTTTCTTTCTTAGTTTCCTTCCTATCTTTTTTCTTTCCTTTCTATCTTTCTTTTTTTCTTAGTTTCCTTTCTATCTTTCTTTCTTTCCTTTCTATCTTTCTTGCTTTTTTTCTTAGTTTCCTTTCTTTCTTTCTTAGTTTCCATTTCTTCTTTCTTTCTTTCTCTTTCTTATTTTCCTTTCTTTCTTTCCTTTCTTCCTTCCATGCATCTTTTATGAAATTTTCCAGTACCATTGTATCAATATTCCTTTAAAAATTTAATTTAATTTTAACGATTTTCGCAAAAAATTTATAATTCAATTTGATCAGTATATTCTGAGTATAGAATAATTTGCATGGCTGTATACTAATGTTTAATGCAGAAAAATATTCAATGATATATATTTTTGATCTGACAAATTTCATCAGATTCTGGAATTTATTCAGAAAATTCGATTGTCTGGCAAAATAAACAATACGCGAAAGAAACTGATATATTAAGCAGAATTTTGTACTTGAGGAAATGTTCATTTTTTATTCATTAATTTAGATTTAATTTTCTTACTGACAAAAAACATCTATCAGTCTGTCTTCTATTCTGGAGTTTGTTTTCTTTTTCCTTTCATACATTCTCAAACCTTCTTGAAGAGAAATGGAAAGAAACAAGGCCAAAAAGGAAAGATGTTTATTTTGTAGTAGTTCTAAAGTCGAAAATATTAGATTTTTGATAACAGTTCCATAATCTGCTTATTAAATAAAAGAAGATGATCAGTTTGGCATTTATATACAGAGAAAAGCAAATCATATGTCTTTAGATAAAAATTTAATGTTCTTAGACAAATCATTTTATGAGCATATTTAAGAAGCCAAAATGTCTAACTCTGATATGAACAAACCACTTAAATAAAGATTTTTTTAAATTCCATCATAGAGGGTGCGGTGGTTACATTGTTGCCATTTTATATTTCATTTCGCGCATGCGCATTGCTTGTTTTTTATTTGTTGACTACACAGCATATTAGGTTCAGTTGGGCACCGTCTGCGAGAAAAACAGTATTATGACATTTCACTCCGCCAGAAATTTGGAAACGATATGCTGTACTGCTTGGCATTCGCGCCGAAAGCTCCAGTACGTACGGTTTAGGATGTTTGCTTGAGGACAGTGCATAGAATTTGGAAAGGGTTTGATGATATATTCAGTTAACATCATGATGTTTGGAATGATCTCTGGTGAATGCGACGTTATGCCTCAATTCATCTTCCAACAGCGCCTCAGACTCAACACATGCCTTGAGGAGGTAGTGCTGTCAAGAGGGTAGACCCTATGTCTGGTAAAAGGACTCAGCATCATACCACACAAGCAGGAGAGCCTAATCATGGCTGTCAGAAAATTCCACATAACTTCTTATAACACTTTATATCTGACCATCTAACAGACTACAACCCCCTTGATTATCATGTGTGAGGCGCAGTTGAGCGAGAGACTAACAAAACCACTTGTAACCGCGAAGATTAACTGAAGGCAAGGAATATGGCAGCATTCACCGACTTAAACAATGAAACCGTCTAGAAAAGATTCAAGAGATTCCGAAGTCTTCTGGAGGTCTTGGTAGAAGACAATGGCGATTTTATTGAATCAATTCAATATCTTATATTTCAAAATATTTTTGTGTAATTTTGGTAAATATATCTGTTAAAATGAGATGTCAGTGTTATTTTCATTTTAGCGTAATTTAGATGGCAATTTATCCATCGCACATTGTATATCACACAAAAGCACAAATATATGTGTTGTGGTGTCCTCCCTCTAAAGAGTCTATGTTGGACTCTTCCGGCTACTATAAGATTAGTAGCAGAGAAGGCCTTGGGGGAACAGTCGAATAGATTAAGATGTTGTGACCAAGTAAGTTGTAAAAGAAATAACAATAAAAGCGTTACAGATATATCATATATTAAACACTAAGTACAACTGAAGATTATTGCACGAATAGTGAGTGAGTGTCGGATGTCCCAGCGTTCAATCTAATCGACTATTATATTTACTAGCCTCCCCACGAGGTAGGATGTGGCACAAGGCCGAGTTAAATGTAGGGCAATCCGAGCCCGTAGGCTCGGCCAAAAATTCCCCATAGACCCCTATAAAATGGTGTCGAGGAGCTGTTTCCCGAGACGAGGCTCTGCCCTCGGACATAACCTCGGCTGGGGATCTTCTCTCCCCGGAGGCTGAGAGTTTAACAAGCACAGCTGGAATAAATCTTTTCGACTCTTAGTATGTAACAAAGCCTTCCGCCACGATGGATGTATGTGGCCCGAGTTTACCGTGGGTTATCCGTGCCCGTAGTCTCGGCCAAAAATATTCCCGTAGAACACGCATAAACAGGTTCGGGCCTTTCTACTGCCTCGGACGAAACTTGGCCTTTCGGCGTAGCCTCGTGCGGGTTCTTCTCTGCCCAAAGGCAGAGAGTTCTACAGCAGCAGCGAACAGTCACAGCCTCGGTAGAACAATCTACTCGATTGTTAATATTTACCACAACGAGGTATGTATGTGGCACAAAGGCCGAGTTTACCGTGGGTTCACCGTGCCCGTAGTCTCGGCCAAAAATATTCCCTTCGAACCCGTATAAACGGGTTCAGGGTCTGTCTCTCTCCCCGGACGAAACGTTGCCTCTCGGGAAAAGCCTCGTCCGTTTCCCTCTCTGCTCAAGCACAGTTCGAACATATCTGTTCGACTGATAATATTAAACAGACCCCGTCCACGAGGCGAAGAGTTTGACAGTCTGGTCGACTGTTAATATTTAACAGACCCTCCACAAGGGTGTATGTGGCACAATGCCAGTTTATTTTGTGTACTCCGAGCCCGTAGGCTCGGCCAAAAACATACCCTGTGAACCCGTAATAACGGGTTCAAGGACTGACTACGGCAAAGCTTCGTCCGAATTCCTCTCCGTCGAGGCGGAGAGTTTGACAGCAATGAACAGTCTGGTCGACTGTTCCCCCAAGGCCTTCTCTACAAATAATCTTATAGTGGGCTGAAGAGTGCAACATACACTCTTTAGAGGGAGGACACGACAACACTATGGTATTATATTACTGATTATAAACAAAATACATTCATACTTTCATTTTCTAAATTATATACCAAATTTATAAACAAACTATACTTAGTGTTTTTCGAAATGATGCTGTCCTATTTTTTGTACATTATATGACGTCTCTTTGAGTAAAGAATTTTATTCTTTCGTATATATGATTTTTATATGGAAAATTATTGAATATATTTTTTTATTAAATTTTTTTAAAAAATTTCCTTTCTCTCTTTCTGAGTCCTGCTTTTCCATCGATTATCTTTATCTTTATGGCCTTTATATTATTCTTCAGCTGCAGAAACATTTGAACCGTATTTTCCTCGTAGAACATGCATAATCTATATTGCTTTCATGTATCCTCTGGTGTTTTTCGATACTTTTCTCTCCGCTATCTTTTTTTTAATACATAGTACTTGGATTAAGTCTTGGAAAAATGGTGATAGAATTATCTATTTTGCCAAAATCATTTTCTATATATTTTATAGCTTAAGAGCTTCCTTTCGCAAACTAGGTGAGCAAAGGCCATAATTTTATTTTTTACTTAAAATACATCATCATATTTTAAACATTTTACAGAGCTTTAAATAATAGGGATTTGAAAAATATTATCACGGGTATACACGTACGTTATTATATATAACTGGCAATTTTGCGACGTTTTTGATGGCTACTTGTACAATGAGATTGGTAAAGTCTACAGCGGGCCATTTAGAAATTACTGTTATCGTTATAGTTGTGTAATTCCTCACTCGGAGGCATGTCACGTTTTAGACGTGGTTAGTTGCGCATGCGTAAGATTGCTGACTTCATCGATGTATCACATTCTTGCAATGTGCAAATCAGCAAAGAATTGATTTTGAAAATAAAATGAGCAGTAAAGTTCATTTTTTTTTTATTCAACGTTTATTGTTAAACAAACGTCTAATTTGTATCGAGGGGAAAATTCAGAAAACGGGCCTGGTAATAAAGAATTGGGATGTGTGTGAACGTTGAATAAAATCTGATTATAACAATGCGAAAACAAGAGACTAGAGAAGCGGCAATAGATGCAGAATGAGAAAGCTAAATGAAAGCAAAGATAGAGTAAGACATAAAAAAAGGGAAAAGTGAATTCGGAAAGAAAACCTGCGTACGTGTAGGAGGGTCAGATGTTTTCAGCTCAAGAAAGAGAGTAATAACATTACGAAAGGGAAGGAAATAAATGAAAGGGATAAAAAGAACGTACAAATAAGAGGATGGCCAACTTTAAAGGAAATAATTTTAGACGGAGATTAAGAGAAACGGAAAGATATACAGTAAGATAACAGAATGATATATATATATATATATATATATATATATATATATATATATATATATATATATATATATATATATATATATTTAGTTTACGAAAAACTAGGTAATCCGTATGGGTAGACCCAAGGAGGATAAAATCCAGAGAGCTCAATGTAAATCAGAGCTAATAATTTAAATAAAAACAGACCACTTTAAGGTTCCATATAAGAAATTATTTCATCACAGCCCTTTTAAAGGACGGCGGATTATCAGATTTTATTTCCAAACGTTAACATGAAATATGAAAAGAAATTTACACATTTATGACTGGCAGTAATAAGTAAACTAACGAAGTGAGGGAGTTAGGAGGGTGAAGGGGGTAGAGAGACATGATTGAGTTAGATGTAACACTTCTATTCTTTCAACTTTAAATTTTTTGAGGAAAACCAGACGTTGACACATTAAATCTGTTAACGGAAGTTATATATTGATATGAGAGGGGGATGGTTCAAAAAAGGCATTTATTATATGGAACTTAAAGTGGTCTGTTTTTATTTAAATTATTAGCTCTGATTTACATTGAGCTCTCTGGATTTTATCATCCTTGGGTCTACCCATACGGATTACCTAGTTTTTCGTAAACTAAATAAATATATACAGTGTAACCCGGATATAAGACAGTTTTCGGGACCGGAGACGAACTCTCTTATATCCGGGTTTGGTCTATTTTGTTTTATTGACACAGGCTGTAATTTGGGTCCAGAGAAAATCGCTCTTATATTCGGGTTTGGTCTATTTTGTTTTATTAACAATTAACTAATTTGGGACCAGAGAAAATCTCTTATATCCGGGTTTCTCTTATATCCAGGTCTCTTATATCCGGCTTACACTATATATATATATATATATATATATAATTTCTATTTCTGTGGACAGATTTAGTTTAATGTAGTCAGGGTTGAAATGTGAATCGAAGTGTTGAGACCAGTACATTTCTTCTGAGTTGGTTTTGATTGTATGGTAATATTGCGATCGTTCCCTTTTTTTTATTACATTTCAGGACATTTCTATCATACTTCATTAATTCCGTTTCAAGTTTTCCAGAGATATTAGTTTCTCGTAGTGGTAAATAGCTAATTTTTCATTTATTTTGGTAATTGTTTAGGATGTGACTTTTTTTCTATTTCGCTCCCACATTTGTTTTCTCCATGCCTGTATCGCTTTTATCAACACACGATTATAGTTCTACAGGCGTGTCTTTTTTCATTCTAGGTATTCTTGGAATGATTCCCCACGCTTTGGTCAATGTAGATATAATAACATTATTTGATTATTCTATGTGCTTTTGTTCAAGATTCAAGATTTCATATTTATTGAACAGGATTCTAATCTTACGCATTTATCTTTAAACGCTTGAAAGTTATACGTATTTTATTTCTTGTTTTATGTTAGTGCAAGAGAGCTATTTTATAAACCATTGTTCAGAGTAGTTTTATATGTCCTAAAACCTGTCAAAAAACTGTCTAAGCCAAGGGTCCGAGATACTGAAAATATTATTTTCGCTACGTCATCTGGGATTTGGGGTTTCATGGGATGGTCGTACCATGTGTTAAAGATGGAATATATTTTTGAATAAGAATTTTTAACAAGAGTTCAGCATTGCTATTTGAGGTTTACGTTTCAAATAGTGACGCTTTCTTATCTTAAGGAGAAGACACTCTAGATAAAAAAAACAGTGTCACAGAAATTCAACACGCATTGCACAGCAAAAACTAAACTAAATAAATAAAAAAAGAAAATAACACATCGAAGAGAAAAGAAATAGTTATGAAACTGACGGAAGAAAAATAATCGAAGGAGAGATCAAAGAATATACCATATAAAGAAAGCGAAAATTAAAGATAGAAAGATCTAGCAAACCGTCATAAAGAGAAAAAAATATATACTTAAAAAAAAAGAACGACACTAAATGAGTGTCGCAATTAAGAAAGGAGGGTGGGGGGAAAGAAGCGTCAAAATGAATGGCAAAAAATAAAACCAAAAGCCATAAATAAGGTGAGTATAACCGAGTAATGATCGACTATAAACGATAAAAAAAAAAACAGGATGAAAGAAAATAATGATGAGACAAAAAGGCGTGAGAAAATGTAAGAAATTCGAACGTTTGATTGTGTTTTTGAAAAGGCAAATGGGAAGAAAGAAATGGCAAACCAAATGACACACACTGAGTGGAAACAGAAGCAAAAAAATATCGGAAAACGAAGCAAAAAAAATGAAACGCCATTGAGATATTACATCTTCAGTCATTTTTCAAAATATTCTCAGGAATGAAATTGTCAGAGCGTGACGCATAAGAAACCGAAATAATTTGTCATGGAAAAGATTAAAAACTGCATCAATGAGAAAGGCAGCTATTTCGGCATCACTGATTGCATTTGACCTCATTTTGAGAGCAACCATAGCTATTAAAAAAATAAACACAACACAAGGGAGATCTATGTTAACTATCCTGACCAGAATAATAATGCTCACAATCAAGGGGACACTGTTTTTATATAAGTAGCGAAATAGTCATTCTACGTTACGCAGTTAATCGAAATAAGTTGTGCGACATTTGTTGCGATTATAAAAATAGTAGCAGCTGTTGAGCTAGTCAAGAATTTAGTACCAATTATTTTACTCACTCTCTCTCTCTCTCTATATATATATATTCCAAAGAGGGTTGAATCTAGGTAGAACTCAATGTCCAGGGCAGGGTAAGATTACAATATAAAATGCTCAAACACTAATATTCCATGATCAAAATTTATTAAATTGGAATCGTAATCTCGATCCAATTCATCAGACCTACATATTTAAAAAGAAATCGGGAAATTCTAAGTACCATGCCTTTTTGGATATCTCATTTTGAGTTAGTTCCTTTTAATAACTCAACTCTCCAGAATTCTGTCTCCTCTGTCCTTTTTTTATACGTAGCGAAACAATCATTCTACGTTACGCAGTTAATCGAAATAAGTTGTGCGTCATTTTTTGCGATTATAAAAATAGTAGCAACTGTTGAGCTAGTCAAGAATTTAGTACCAATTATTTTACTCTATCTCTCTCATATATATATATATATATATATATATATATATATATATATATATATATAAGTACCATGCCTTTTTGGATATCTCATTTTCAGTTAGTTACCTTTAGTAACTCATCTCTCCAGGATTCTGTCTCCGCTGTGGTTCTTAAATATTTTATTGTTTTTTTTGGCGGGGGGAAGCTTTTCACTCCAAGCAAGGCTGGAAGCCATTAGCACGCAAGAGGTTACAGAAGGTTTGGAGGAAGAGCAGATAGGAGTGGTAGAGGAAAGGATGTGGAGAAAGATAGTGGATCGATCAAGGCAAGCGGGTTACAAAAGATTTGGAGCCAGAGCAGATAGGAATGAAAGGTGAAAGTATGTGGAGAAGGGAAGTGGGTAGATCAAGGCAACTGGAGATGTCGATTGACGTTACACTTAAATAGTTGGAGATTATATGTGTCAGGGAAACAGGAATAAGGAAGGGAGTTCCACAGTCGAGAGGTGCGAGACATGAAGCTATTGGCGTAGAAGAGACGTCTACATCTAACAGTTTCAATAGTGAAGGGGTGGGAACGGGATGCCAGCCTCGTAGGACGCTTAATTGTTACCATATCTTATTTATTTTAGATTAAAAGCGTTTTGCTTCCGTAAAAATACTATTGCTATTGCTGCAAAAGTTATTGATGATGATGATGTGGATGATGATGACGAGGCATGAAAAACGAAGGCAAACACGCTGAGAATTAGGATGTGACAGTTGCAAAATTTTGCGGTAAGAAGCTCAATGGTTAAAGTATTTAATCAGAAAAAAAATCAAAACATCAGAGATAAAAAAAAAGAAAAAGTTGAAGAACGAGCCTCCGGGAAATGGTGTTTGGTAGAGAGTAGTTAAGACAAAAAAGTTGTCGGGGAAACACGACTAGGACGATTAAGAATGAGTTTAGATAGAAGGAGAAAAAGTAAACCTGCTGTGTGTTTGTTTTAAAGAATTACATAAGGAAAAAGACATCGGCTTAGAAATAAACAACAAAGAAATCACCTCCTTAAAGCGTTTAGAAACGACTACAAAAATGAAAATAACGAATAAAACAAATCAAGTAGGAAGCAAGAAAATAATCGTAACGTATGGATTCAGGAAATTGAATAGAAAGGAAATAAAAATGAACGAGAAAAATAAATAGTTTTTTTTTTCATTGCTTTCGAGAGAAATAAATAAAAAAGGAATGTATGTTTAAAAGGTGGTGCTTAAAATTTACAAACTATGTACGGAACATTGTTTAGCTTTCTTCATTTTTACAATGAATTCAGTTGAAAAACTATGCTATATGGATGAATATCCATCTATCAAAATGTTACAACAAAGCTCCAGCAACCTAAACAAAATATTCTTTTTCAGATTCCTCGTAACGTGTCCGCAAAGTTACTTTGTGATAATGCAAATTCATAGCTTTTTAACTTTAAAGTAACAATCATTTATAATAAATTAAAATATATTAGAACGGGCGTTTATCATCTAATTTCTTGTTTCTCAATTTTTTCTTTAAATTAAAAAATAAATTTTATAACTTCCATAAATATTGTTAAGTAAAGAACAAGATGAATTAACCAATGAGGAATTTTTAAGCTCCAACACTTCGCATGAGGAACAAATAAACACAAAACAGGGGGCATCTATGTTAACTATCCTGACTAGAATAATAATGCTCACAATCAAGGGGACACGGTTTTTTTATACGTAGCGGAATAATCATTCTACGTTACGCAGTTAATCGAAATAAGTTGTGCGTCATTTGTTGCGATTATAAAAATAGTAGCAACTGTTGAGCTAGTCAAGAATTTAGTACTAATTATTTTACTCTCTCTCCCACTCTCTATCTATCTATCTATCTATCTATCTATCTATATATATATATATATATATATATATATATATATATATATATATAATTCTAAGTACCATGCCTTTTGGATATCTCATTTTCAGTTAGTTACCTTTAATAACTCATCTCTCAAGGATTCTATCTCCTCTACTATCGCCTGGTATTGAACGCACAAATTTTTTTCCGATGAATTAATTAAAGATGAATTAACCAATGAGGAATTTTTAAGCTCCAGCAATTCGCAAAATGGACAAAGCAAATCAGCGAGTAACCTATATACCAAGATTTTGTAAATTGATAGCATAACCTAGACTCGGAGTGCTAGTAAAATTTATTAAGACCTACGAAAATTTAGGAAGTTTTGGAAAGCCATGATTGCCCTTGCACTGGAGACACACGGTACAAAGTATTAAGAAGAATATGGTGGAATTATCCTTAGGGAGAAAAAATATGAGTATTCTATCTCCTAGGTTAGAAACAGCACTGTTTTTTTTATTCAAGTAAGAAGATATCAGGAGGAATCGGCAGTATTTGGAAACCACTACAGCCACAGGTGATGTATTAGGTTGGTGCAAAAATAATGTCGTTTTTTGACGTTCAACTTCATGTGAGAAAACGACATTATTTTTGCACCAACCTAATAACAGGATCGTTGTCGCAGATCAAAGATGCTAACCTCCCAACTAAGTAGACATTGCATCAAATCACACCCCAAATTATACACTGGTTCCGTTAAGCATTATATCAGAAAGTACAACGGCTTTCATACATGTTTGCGGCATATGAGGTTTCGTAATTGCCGACATACGAGGGTGAGATTATTGGCACTTTAGAGCAGGAGAGTTCCACTGCAGGAGAGAACATCGACACTGCAAATTAAATTATTGACGTTCTGTTGAGACAAGACACATTTCATGCAATTTCCATTGTCGTATCCACTCGACAATCCCACATTTTTTAAAAAAGCAGCTGGAGACTAAATTAACCAGCTTTGTTATAAAGTTGAAAAAGACCCAAGTTACAAAAAGACCTTGTGCCACATTCTGCCTTGTGGGGAGCTTCGGTAAATACCAAGACTACGATCATAGTGTAGTATTTGTTCCCCAGACCTGACCAGCGCAGATAAGCTTCGTGACCGATACCGCGCAAACGGAAACTGAATAAATTTTGACCAATAACCCGAATGTACGCGCTCGGGTTCCCCGCGTTAAACAACTGACTTTGTGTCGCATCCCGTGAAGAGACATGCTGTGTTCCGCGACCCAGATGACTAGGATCTAAATGTAGTATCTATTTCAGCATGATTCGACAGCCTGCCCACATCTCCCGGTCATCAGCAGCAACTCCGGAGAACCGGCCATCATCGTTCCCAGCTTGCTATGGGGCGCCACTCCAGGCATTTCCAGCTCCTACCGATCCAGCCATCTCCAGCTGCCGATCCAGACATCCTTTCCAACGATAGGCAATAAACTGCCCTTTTCAGGAGAACGATCTCTAGCGACCACGAAACTGTGCTTCTCAGTTCATCAACTCTCTAATGAGCACAAAGTGCTGTCCTTCTCAGAACAACACTATTTTCATCCTGTACATGAGCTTGCCTAGTTCACACTAATATTTTTGTTCATGTGTTTTAATTTAACATTTAACATTTAATTTGTTTGTTGTTGTCTTCAGTCGTTCAATATCTGTTTGCCGGAAGACATACCACTCGCAACAACATAAGATATAAGATCAAAGAAGTAGGAAAATAATACAAAGAAGAAGAAGAAGAAGATAAAGAAAGTGGGAGGAAAAATAAGAGGAAGAAAAAAGAAAAATGAAAAAAGGAAAGTAAAAGAAAATATGAAACAAGGAGGAAGGGAAGATGAAAACAGAAAGACGAAGTTAGGGGAATAAGTAAAAAGAAAAAGATGAAAAAGAAAAAAATGAAAGATATACATGAGAAAATTCTTAAAGCTAAAAAAGAAGAAAAGAAAACGAGGTTAGAAAAAAGGAAGAAAAGAAGATAGCAGAATGAAGGGAAAAGAAAGAAGAAATCAATTAATGAAAAAAGACAAAACTAGAAGTGAACACGTAAGAAAAATGAAGAAAAACTATACAAAAATTACAAAATGAGAGAAGAAAAAATAGAATATATATTTTTTTTATAACGTTTACATTATCAAGACATCACAGAATGTGCTACAGATAAAATTATAAAAGAAATAAGAAAAAATCCACAAAATTTAAGAAAATTCTATTAAAGGAAGGGGAATTAAAACCGCTTGAATAGAGCAACATATTAAAACTCAAAGAAGATTGTCCCTATAAATTATGGAAACTGTTAGTGACGTTTGTACACCTCATTATCAGATTGCGTGCAATGACACCGAGAAAACTTTCGAAACTGTTGATAGCACTGTATATCCGAGGAAGAACTGATTTCACCCAGACAACTTCATTCCTTATGTCGGTAAATGTAACGAGAAGAAATGTGGAATACTGAGGTGAACTTATTTCGATTGATCTCCAGAATAAAAACGCGACAAAAAGAACAGTTTTACAGTGTGTACTGTATCACTAATTCCTATTGGATTTGGAATAAAATAAATAAACCTCTCAAGAATTGAAGACGTCAGCGAAATTCGAACGAACGGGAAAAAGGAGAAAATGTTAGATGTTAAAATGCCAAATTATTGAAAAAAAATAATTTTCATTCATAATGACATTTGAGGCTTGTGTCACCTCATTAAACTTTAGTTCGAAGGTGAAACACTTTGACACTTTCATTTCTGCTGACATTAAAACAAGGACCAACATACTGCATAAAACACGCGTAATATATTCACAAACAAGATTTTATAAGAAGCACATA
>OZ038496.1:77232091-77247091 GCA_964036315.1 Acanthosepion esculentum
ATGTTTCATGAATTTTGCTGATTGAAATGAGAATTCGAACGTCAAATAAATTCAAAGAAAAAAAGATATAAAAACTGGATATTTAAAAAGTTATTTGTAAAGAACAAATGGACGAGGAAGTAAAGGAAGAGGGCAAAGCAAGTGATTATGCCATAAATAAACTTTAAAGGGATAAGCCAAGTAGCAAAGTAAAGAGGTCGGAGTAAACATAAGGTTATGGGACAAATGAATAAAGAAATACGATGTAAATTAAAATGGCGGTAATAATAGATCGAGTGATGAAAAAGTTACGAATGTTTTATTCATAAGAATGCATTAAGGTAAAAGCAAGAAATAAAATATAACCATGCCACTACTTATAATAATAATAATAATAATAATAAGAAGAAGAAGAAGAAGAAGAAGAAGAAGAAGAAGAAGAAGAAGAAAAAGAAGAAGAAGAAGAAACAGTAATAAAGAAAATAGCTGGGTTTCAAAGAAGAAACCACAGATGTAGAGGAGGAGATGAAAATAAATTATGCAATGTAATCGTAAAAAAAGGACAAGACATATACGAAAATAGTAAAGTATAAAAAGGCAATTAAATAGAAAAAAAAACGAAAAGAGAGAATACGAAGAATAATGTCTGTAAGAATAGTCAAAATGATGTCGAAAGAAAGAATGAAAAACGGCAACGTTGAAGCAAAAGTGAAGATACTGAATCAGAAAACGAAACAGAATGATCTAAAAGAAAGAAAAGGTAACGCATAGACAGAGAAGAAAACAAAATAAGGGCCATAACCATTAAAAAGGAAGGAAAATACAAAATGAACGAAAAGACTACGAAGATAATGAAATCGAAGAAAAACTAGAAGTGTAGAGTAAAATATACTTAGAAATACGCAAAAGGAAAAAAGAAAGAAAAGAATGAAATGCGACCGAAATGGAAAGAGAAAGACTGGAATAAAACAATAAAAAGGAGAAAATCTTTGAAACTGAAATTAAAATCGGAAACGAGAAACAGAAGTAAGACCAAACAAATGAAGGAAAACTAAAAGGAAACGGAATAATTAATATTTAAAAGATGACAAACGACAAAACAGAAAAACAAAATCGAGAACAGTTCCTAAAAATGAGGAAAATATAAAAAGAGAACAAGAAAAAAGGAGAGACGAAGAAGTAGAGAGAGGAATTGTACGTAGATCAGGAAATAAATGATGACGAATAAAAATTAGACAAAAAGCTGAACCATCTGGACAGCATGAAATGAGAATTTAAAACAGAAAATGAAAGAGAAGAATTGAACAGCCACAACGTATAAAAGGGAAGAAGGGAATATTTAAACAGAGAAATAGAATGAAGGACAAGTCACGATTTGTAAAAGGGAAGAAAGAAACGTGTAAACAGAGAATGAGAGAGAATAGGAAAACAAGTCTCGACGTATAAAAGAAAAGAATGAAACGAGTAAACTGAGAATGAGGGAGTATAACATGTCTCAACGTATAAAAGAAAAGAAGGAAAAATGTAAACAGAAAATAAGAGAGAATAACCGAACAAACCTCGTCGTAGTAAAAAAGAAGATGGAGAAATGAAAATAGCAGATAAATCACAAGAAGAGTGGCGTATGAATCATTTCACGGTGAGATAAAAGAATAAATGTGTAAGGAGATGAATAAAGTGAAGATTGAAAAAGAAAATACAATGTTGATGGGGGGATTATAAAAAATAGAAGGAAGACAATGAAGACATAACGATAAGTAAAATGAAAACGATAATTAGACGAGAGCGAAGGAGAATGCAATTAGAAGAAGGAAAGCAGGAGAAAGGATGCCGTAATATGAATGAGATTTTATTTTAATCACTTCACCCCAAGCAAGGGGAGAATGCCACTAAAACGTAAGAGGTACAGAAAATGAGAGTCGGAGCAGTAGCCATCAGCACTTTTGTAGAAAAGAAAGACTTAAGCCACCTCGCGCCTCTGAGAAATGTTAGTAATGGTAAAGTATACCTGTGAAGCAGAAAAATACAAGCTAATTTCGAAAGAAACTAACAAGGAAGTTCGTTTGGTTTCGTTTGGTTTGTTTTACGGCATATCAACACCTCAATGGGTTATTTAATGCCGACAAAATTTTTATTGCTGGTAATGTTTTGTTTTTTTTCAGAAATCTATTTCTGGGAATATTTTTCCTTGAAGAAATCTATAGCTGGTCATATTTTTTTTTAAGAATGTATAACTGTTTGTATTGCTGGTATATTTTTTTAAAGTATTGCTGATAAGTTTTCCTTCAAAAATTATTGCTGGTAATAATTTTTTTATTACAAAGTATTTCTGGTATTACAATCTATTTTTACACAAGTTTGGGTGTTAACTAGTTGCCCATAGATGGGACCCTAACAGGTGGTACCACACCGGGTCAGGGTGGACCTGGCAACACCAGCGATTAAGAGGTGGTTCCACGCTCCTTAAAACCTCCTGATCAGAGGCCTTGCTGTTGGATGTACTTTATCGTCTTACCAAGGAGGCAAGCAAATTCGGTGATAATTGAAAATCAAAATTGCAAGAAAGCAAAAAATATTTAATCTTAAATTATCGGGAAGAGGATAAGTCAAGTCAATAAGCAAGAAGAGCGACTGTTTGAGAGCGAACGTGAGATAATCACGCAACTTCTATAATAAAGAGTTAAATCCCAATGTGAGACTATCGGTATTGAAGCTAAAGATAATATTAAAGTTTAAAAAAGGATGAAGAAAATCAAAATTGTCAACAAAAATTATATAAAATAAAAAAAAAACGCTGAAACTTTAATTACGCTTAAATTTAAATCTGTTTGAAAAGTTTGCAGGAAGAAAATCAACAAATAAACTTCGGAATATTTAAGTTAATTGATTGATCGTTTCTTTTATTAGTTTTTTATCATCATTATTATTATTATTTCTTCCCGCGTCACTATCACTTAATGTCAGTCATACATTATTCAGTGGTCTCTTATAGCAGTCATAATTATTTCACCGCTGAGTCACTTCTTTGCCAATGATATGAAAGCAGCATCAAATACGAGCATTTGAACGTTATCAACTCCTGCGTAAAAATACTGAGGTTGGGTGTTTTGTTTGTCTATGACAGTGCCCAAGAGATAAGAATCTTCATCGCTAATTTTATGACTCGCAGCTTCAACAAAAGAGCTTTTTCTCGTATGGAAGATAATTTGATTTTAGTAGCTGTATAAAATCGGACTTGATGGCTGTGCTAAACTAATCTGATAATAGGCAAACTCTTACACTTCAGTAATGAATGTGCTTCTTCTGTCACTTTAGGAGATAAGATTCATTTTGATTAGAAATGATTACTTTTTGAAAGTTTGGAACTATATTCTTAGTGAAACCATGACAGGGGTACCGCGCGCAAATATCATCGTAAGGTTTTCATAGATTAATTACCTGTTTTTATTTCCACGGATATAATAGAAACTGTTTCGTTGGAGGAAGGCCAGCGTATTTAAACTTTATAATGTCTGACTTGAGAAAGCGATAATTTCAAAGGAGATATTCAAATATTACACTACCTCTCTATCCACAGATTATTTTGAATGGGAATGTGATGAAAAAGTATTCAGAATGCGCAGACAGTATAAGGGCTAGCGGCCCGGAGCGAGAAATTAGCGGGATAAATTCGAATTTGTGTCGCATTCATTTTCGTACTGTTAACACTGGCAAATATACGAGTCTATCTCTTGACCCTCAATCTATGGGTTAAACACCAAAGTATATTTGGCGATATAGACATCTTCGAAATCAATCAAGGAGAAGAGCAACTCTGAATCCCAAAACAAAAACCTGTCCAAAGATGGTTAAACACGGTTCACAGATACTACACAAAAAAGGCCGATAGATTTCAACAGATGATCACTATGGACTGAGTTTATCAAGAATGTCAAAATCAACGGGAATTTCATGTGAAGAAGTGTGGATTGTTCATCTGTTTTAGTAAGAGAATATTTTCTGGAAGGAAATTCCGCTTTAGAGAGTTGTCTTATTTTGTCAGAGATCTCATTTTTTAAATAAACTTTAAATAAAACTATTACTTATAAGACTGCCGGCATCTCACTTCTATAGAATATAGAACATCCACACTACAAATCTATATTTAATATCCCTGATATCAACAAAACTAACCTGCTTGTTGCCAATTAATATTTTCAATGTTCTGTTTTTGAATGCTGAGTTATTCTCGTAAATTTAACAGCGAAAAAAATGTGAATTGAACATTTAAAATGGTTATATTTTCATAGAAATCAAGAAATACAAACAAAGGAATTTCATATAGACAGGTGTTCAAATAGTTTCAACGAATTTCTTAAACATCTAAACTATGAATCTGTATATGTCGTTCCTATTTTTCGGAAAATTAGGCACAGAATATATGTATCATCAAAGTAAATATGCATTTTTGTAGCACAAAGCGGGGCCTTAATTTTTCTAAAAAAAAAAAAAAACTCTCAAAACATTAGATTTCGTTTAATTTTTGTTGTAGTTTTAAAATCATTAATATAGTAATTTTTCTATTGTAATAGTATAAATTCCCTTAAACTTGGATGATAGCGTCAGCGATGCTGATGGAAGTCTAACATTTTGTATGATTAATATGAATTGCAGCTTCGTTTAAGAGGTGTTAAAATATGCAAGCCATTTCTTGTCCCATTAAACGACTGGAAGTAATTTTAAAAAGCAGCTGCCAGTTTTACATTGTCGGAATTATCAGACAGAAGTAAATATTTGTGCCATTAGAATAAATACTTATTTGGGAACTGGTGACTTCGGGAAAATCGTTGATGAACAAAATAAGCAACGCAGATCAAAGCATAGAGAAAGATTTGTTTAAGCTAACTATTCGGACATGGACGCCACGGTTTTCAGCTTGTTTAGAAGGTGAGCATGCCAAATAATATCAAATGCTTTCGAGATATCTAAAGTCACAGTCCGAGCCGTTGTTGTTATTGAACGGATGATAGACTTCAGGAATAAACGTTAACTTTCACGGACAAGAGGCCACTGCATTCTGGCTATTATCTTATGTCTAGGAAGCCCTCCGGTAAACGATGCTGCGACATCACCAGCCTGAATTTACTGCCAGTAGTCCAGTTGTCTGTACAGATTTAACCTGAAGCCCGTCGAAATCCACTCTAATGACTGTATCTCAGCTGAATCCCACACTAGTGAGATCCGTGGAACCAATGCACCTGCAGTTGCCTGCATATTTTAGACAAAGATTTCTTTTCTACAGATTTTAGGATGCTGTATGTCACAGTGAATGGAATGTCAGCAACAAATATAACAATTATTATTATTGCAACGGATGTCATATATATATATATATTATATATATATAATATATATATATGATATATATATATATATATATATAATATATATATATATGATATATATATATATATATAATATATATATATATAATATATATATATATATATAATATATATATATATAATATATATATATATATATAATATATATATATAATATATATATATATAATATATATATAATATATATATATAATATATATATATATAATATATATATATATATATATATATATATATATATATATATATAATATTTTAATACAGAAAAAACAATTTACTCTACAAAGATGCAACTTCGTTTCGTTGCATTTAATTGCACTTAGACTGGTGAGAACCAAAATGCTTATGAACAATTCTGTTTGTAAGCAAGCCGCATGTGAAACGTCACTTCTTTTTTTTCCATTAGTTTGACAAAAAACACATGCGGCTTGCTTACAAAGAGAATTATGGTGACGTTTCACACGCGCCTTGCCTACAAACAGAATTGTTCATAACTACTTGCATCTTAGTAGTGAGTAAATTGTTTTTGTCCGTATGAAAAAATTATAATAATTAATTATTGCTCAGCTATCAGTATTGATCACTCTTCTGAATTAATGCTGTGAACGTTAAAATTTATATATTATTTTCGTTCTCATTATATTCTGAAAAGTTATTATGAGTGTAGCAGCAATGTCTTGAAATGCATTTGACAGTTATTTAATGCATTTCTCGAGAATTCAGATTAGCCTCCTTACATTAAGACCAGTGTTTTGTGAAATGAAAACACCATAGCTTCAACTGATACATTTAAAATTTAAATTTTAATAATAAACGTGTTTACCGACATTTTCTTAAAATCACCCGCATAAAGAACACATTTAAAATAAGTTTGTTTTTGCAATGCACCACTGAGAATGATCGCGGAAGAGAACGAAATTACTTGGGTAAGAAAAAAGTACAGAGCCTTCCTCGATAAATTTCTACTTAAAAGCAAGAAGCTGCTTAGAGGACAACATAGTATTAGTATAAAAATAGACATGATATGTCTATATTATTTAATGAAACATGTTATATATATATATGTAACTTAAAGTCTTATACGAAATATATATATATATATATATATATATATATATATATATAATAACCTAACTTCATACGAAATATTTGTTATTTTTCAATATATATATATATATATATATAATCTAACTTTTTGATACGAAACTTATATATATATATATATATATATATATATATATAGTTTACGAAAAACTAGGTAATCCGTATGGGTAGACCCAAGGAGGATTCATTTTTCGTTTCAACCTTTGGAAATAAAATCTGATGATCCGCTATCCTTTAAAAGGGCTGTGGTGAAATAATTTATTATATGGAACCTTGAAGTGGTCTGTTTTTATTATATATATATATATATATATATATATATATATATATATATATATATATAATGACCTAACTTTTTGCGAGAGAGAGTTATGTGTGTGTGCGTTTGTGTTTAGCATAAAATTTAAAGTTATAATAGTCTTTTTCTGTCTCCAGCAGAGAATATTTTGGTCGTCACCAAAGCCAGAATTGTTAAAAAATCGCCTCATAACTAAAAAATTTTAAAAAAAACATCAGTAAGCGGTCACAGGGAGTCCTATTAGTGGCACCCATCAATAAAGTTGCAAAAAATAAAGATTGATAAGATATAAGCAGACCGATTTTTCAACGTTTCTTTTCACTGATGAAGACTTTGCGTGACAACTGGTGGAACCGCCTTCAGAGATTGACACGTCAACAACGGGAAGTTGACATGAATAGGTAGTGAATTGGTAGCCCATGGCGAGTTCGATATTTTTGAACACACAGGTGTAGCTATGGTTTAAACCGTTGATACTAGGCACGGCAGTGCTTCGTCATATTAGCCGAAGAAAATTAATAATATATGCTTCAAAGAAACAGTTTAACTTAAGTGACCAGTATTTTCATATCGCATTAGTTCGGTTGAAAAGCTGTGAAGTATTTTGAAGATGACGATTTACATTGACAGAAAGCAATTAGGAAGCAAATATGAATTAGGTACGTTATTCTGGATTGTATGATCTTGATTCTTATGAAGAAATATAAACGTTCGCATATCAATGGCCAAATGACTAATATAAACCAGATTTGGTACTACTTTAATAGACTGGTCCCCACGTAAAAAATATAAGGGAAAAAAATATGAACAAATTTTTGCATTATCTGTCTATATTTAGGGGATGAGGTATTTTAACTATTTACAATATTTACTTTGTCCGGACTGTTATCTTCATCTTTATTGTCATATTCACGACGTTTCGGCCATTGTACACTCAAGCATTCTTCAGGATCTGTCTTTATTTCGGAGATGAGATACTGTAACTATTTTACATTGTTCGAACTGTTGTCCTCGTCTTTATTGTCATGTTCACGACGTTTCGGCCGTTGTACGCTCCAGCCTGCTTCATTGTTCTACTTCCATGTGCCATGCCTTTTCTGGATATCTCTGTTGCAGTTAATTTCCTTTAGTATCTCAACTCTTCAAATTTTTGTTCATCTCTGCTGTGGCCAGATGTTGAGCTCCCAAATCGTTGAGTCAAATACATGGATTACTCGAATCAACGCTTTTATCTACTGAGCCATGTGTCCTTGGAGACTTGAGTTAGTAAAGGGAAATAACTATAAAATGCGTGTATTATGTTTTTGTTTGTTTTAAATAAAAAAAATGGGAACATTTAACTGTTTAAATACCAAACTAAATTTGTCGTGCGTTGAAACAAAAATTACAGAATTACCACGCTTGTGCTCTAACAGAGAACGGAAAGTGTGACACTGAGATCCGAAGACGACTTAGAAGCAAAAGATCCAACACTATAGTTATATAAAGTAATCAGAGACAGACTTCGTTAGAAACGGAGAGTACTGAATGATACGTGATATCTGTCTGTATTACTGCGAATGTTAGACAATCTCCCCAAAAAAGAAGAGACTTGAAGCTACAGAAATGTGGTTCTACAGAAAGATACTGTGAATAGCATGGACCGAACGTGTGAACAACGATGAAGTTTTAGATAAAATGGCAACAAAAAGGAACATAAACGTAGAACAATGAATTTGACAACTTTAAATAAAGCACCAGCGTATGGGTAGTAGGCCAACCTAAGAGTTAAATACAATATAGGTGTCTTTAATAAATAAAGAGAATTTAGCAAAACTTCAAAAGTATCAATTGTATGAACATTAAGAAAAGAGGAACCACGCTGAATTCAGTCAAGCTTGACAAGAAGCAACAGCAATCCCAGTAGCAGGCAGGATCATTTTAGGTTTTATACACATGATAGCACCAGATTAAAATAAAATATTGGATTCGGGACTTTGGGCACACAGTTTAATCCCTAGAGGAAGCAGTGCAGATAAAGTGGAAATAAATCTGCTGTTCTTAGTCTAACGAAAACTCTTTCCCAGGTAGATTATATCAAAGTCCGGTTCCAAATTCCGTGAAGTTAAAAGTGATCAAGAATAACCTGATGAAGTCTGTAGGGCATAACAGTTGAAACTGAATGATAATGACATCAAAGCTGAGGACAATAGTCCGATTGTAATGAATGTAAATAATTATAACTCCACACCCCAGAAATTTACACAGAAATAAAAAAAAAATTCCACAACAGCTAAAGAATGCCAAAGACTTTATCGACTTCTTCTCTTTGATAAAAACAATCGACGAAGCCAAAATAACTTCTTGTACGGGTTATTGACTTCGTTCAAAATATCCGTGTCTGATTCTTCTGTTCAATATTAAGTGCTAAGAAAACCGTACATTTTTTTTTCAGAGTGTTGTTCGAGAAGGCAGAATTAATTTACCTCCGATTAACAGTCGATGTTACTATTTCTGTACTTTCTAGCACTCATCTCTTTCCCCGTCTGACTGGATAAACATTTAATACCTGCCAGACTTACGCGCCATTTTCCTTTTGGGTAATAATGACTGACTGAAGTAATGAACATAGAAGATGCTACAATAAAGAATATATGAGAATATTTTTATGACTAGAATAAATAATAGTAGACGGATAATGTTAGAAGGAGACTATTGTGTCTAATACTTGTTTATTCTCAAACGTTACCAGAATACTGAGAATCTATTGAAAAAAGCCTCTCTCTCTCTCTATATATATATATATATATATATATATATATATATATATATATATATATATATATATATATATATATATATATATATATATATGTGTGTGTGTGTGTGTGTGTGTGTGTGTGTGTGTGTGCGTTTTCAAATGGAACACAAGATTATTTCGATGAAAATGCCCTGAGCAAGCTATAAAAAATCTCTCATTCCATCTATCTGGTCTTTTGAACAGAATTAGAGGTTTATCCATTGTTTCCTGTTTGGGATTGGGTTTCCGGTTCCCTCTGAAGTCGTTTCGTTTTTTTCCACATCGAGAATCATCATGTGTCTTAATGGAGATATCGCCTTGCCTGAGGTGAACTGATTTAAAACAGACCGAACTACCTATAATCATTCTATAATCTATCTCTCTCTCCATCTACGTCTCTTTCTCTCTCTGTCTCTCTCTCTGGCTCTTTTTCTCTCTCTCCATCTACGGCTCTCTCTGGCTCTTTCTCTCTCACTCCATGTACGGCTCTCTCTCTCTCTGGCTCTTTCTCTCTCTCCATCTCTCTCTGGCTCTTTCTCTCTGTGGCTCTTTCTCTCTCTCCATCTCTCTCTCTGTGGCTCTTTCTCTCTCCATCTCTCTCTCTGTAGCTCTTTCTCTCTCCATCTCCTTCTCTCTGGCTCTTTCTCTCTCTCCATCTCTCTCAAACTCTCTCTCTCTGTGGCTCTTTCTCTCTCTCCATCTCTCTCTCTCTGTGGCTCTTTCTCTCTCTCCATCTCTCTCTCCATCTCTCTCTCTCCATCTCTCTCTCTCTCTCTATATATATATATATATATATGTAGAGAGAGAGAGAGAGTAGGTAAATATCATTTTTGCATAGATATACATGGAAATGTCTTTAAAAGTTGATAGTTTAATATATAAATATATAACACAATCTTCAGAGATACATGTGTATATGTTCCTTTCAATAACTTGCATCAGGTTTCAATTCATATCAACGTTCCTCATTCTCTAGATCTTTCGCGCACACGCTACACACAAACATGTAAAATTATTTTAACGAATGTTATTTTGATGTGTAAAAGTTCTAAATACCAGGGAAAGTGCGGGTGAAAAATTAAAATTGAACATTAATTGCAACACCGTGGAAACAAACTGTCGCCACTCGATGTTGTTCTCCCTGTCCAATATATATAGAGTTGAATTGGACCAGGAAACAGTCGTATTAAAAAGTGCTCAATACACATATAAAATGATAAAAAATTAAAATGTTGAGCTTTTAATTATAGAAAATTAAGAGATAAGTCGATTCCGCTACCTTGGTTTCAACCTTTGTGTATTTTCAGGCGGTTTCGGTCAATTGATTTTCTAACGCTTTAAAAAAAAAAGAAAAATAATGGGCGCTACATGTTTTTTTAAATATAAATAAATAAATGAATGAATAATCATAAGACGTCAGGTGTGGAAGAAGGTAAGAAGGATGAAGGTAAAATCAAGTATATTTCAAATGTATCCGTGGCGGATTAAATGATATATATATATATATATATATATATATATATATATATATATATATATATATATATATATATATAATTACTTTCTTTTCACCACACTTCATATGAACTGAAAAGGAATTTTTTACCATGTATACAACGGGACATAATTTTCCATCTCAGATTTCAAAGTTGTTTTTTATTATTTTTTTCATTCTTAAGCGAAATTTAATTTCGCTTGAGGATGAAACAGAGCTAGATACTTTAATTCAATTCAATTTTAATTCTTATATTGAAGTTTTTGGTTCTTGTTCTTGAAACATGAGAACTCTTATTTAGCGAAGGAATCGTATTTTTTTAAAAATAATTATAATTCAGGTTTTACTTTTCTATTGAGTACTGTTTTTTAAAAATAAAAACAAAAATACTAAAGAACTTCGGATTATTTACCTAAAATCTTCACTAAACAAACAAAAATTTCAAAATTTATTTAAAAACGATATTGCTTACAATTTATCAATTTAAACAATGAAACCCGTCCTCTTCTGGCGGTTACTCAATCAAAGTTGAAACGGCATTAATTTAGTTTTTATATTTTGTTTTCGTCGCATACTAGGCCAATTTGGATCCAATGAAGTTTGAAACCCACACTTCCTGCACCAAAATTATTCTAAAATTCAAAATGTTTTGAGTTATGATTTACTGAATAAAGTCAAGAAAAATATTTTCACAAACGTCAAACATCTTCGGGTATCCGTTGGAAAGCATTCTGGCAGGCTTTCAACAAAAAGAAGAATCTAGTCATTTAACGGAGGTCTCTGAAACTATTCAGCAATGCTGACTGACAATTTTTCACAGTTTATACAGAATTTGTTCGGAGAGATCTCAATGAAAGCTACGTCAATTACTGCATAATAGCGAAATTACTCTTTCTGTAACAAAAGTTAAAATTCGCTGTTAAAACTGGAAATAATCGATAACATTTTCGGATTTAAGGAAAAGGATTTTGCAAGTGATACTTTATGCAAAACGTAGAAATTTGAAAATTGTTTTAAAAAAGAACAGCCTTAAATGAATGTGTAATTCTATTTCTAATATAAGGTATCGTAATTATTTACATTGTTCGGCAGTTGTCCGCATCTTTATTGTCGTATACACCAATATGACAATAAAGATGAGGAGAACAGTTCGAATAATAATAGTAATAATAACAAGGACACACACACACACACATATATATATATATTTCCTCGGGACTTCTTCCTTTTACCCCCTGCGCCACAATTATATATTCATAATGTTGAATCTTTCTTTTTCTATTCTTCTCTCTCTCTCCCTCTCACAATGTAATAGCTGTATATCTTGAATTTAACCCGTAGTAACCTTTTCCGTTTATAATTGATTTGCAGGTCTGAAAAGATTGAAGGATATTACTTTAGCTCAGGTGAAATAAAGATTATTACCTACGGTATATTAGTTTTCCATATTCATTCATATATATATATATATATATATATATATATATATATAGATAGATAGATATACACACACACACACATATATATATATATATATATATATATATATATATATATATATATATATACACATATACATATATATATGTACCTACCTACGTTCCCAGTGCGACTGAAGTTTCGTTGTTCTACCAACTCATCAGGTACGGAGGTAGGTAGGTCTGTCTGTCTCTCTCTCTCTCTCTCTCTATATATATATATATATATATATATATATATATATATATATATATATATATATATATATATATATATATATATATTTCTTAGTTCTGTCTAACCAGAGTGAGCACTCTTTAGTTTACACCTTATGGTAAACTTAGTAAATATTTATTTGCTTACCTGTGTATGCACGATAACCCACGTAGATACGGTTGCTAATATCTAGTCATTTGATTTACCTACCACGCTCTCATTATATATATATATATATATATATATATATATATATATATAGTGGGTGTAAATAAAAACTCACATGGGTTAATTTCATTCACTGGGTAAAACGTACAAACCAATTTTGATGAAATTATCTTGTTATCATTTGTGACTTCTATAGTTGCTTGGTTTCGAGAATATTCTGTGGTCATGTTGTTACGCTATCTCACACGCGGTTGAATCTGAACGCAAAACTTTTCGGTCACCGAAATCTTTGTTTGCAAAAGATGCATGAATAGGCAAGCAAAAACAATGTAGAACACTTATTCAAAAGCAGACAACCAGAAATGGACATCGTATGTAAAAATGTATCCGCCATTATATGAACAGTATGTTTGGAAAACAAAATAAGACATATTAATACAAGTGTAATATTTTATCCCTATCGACGTCGTAAGCGTATATTCATTCGAAATATTTAGACGAAGTGACCACAACTCTTCAGTCAAGAAAACAATCTTATTCTCTCAATTACGAGTCAAATATATATATATATATATATATATATATATATGTGTGTGTGTGTGTGTGTGTGTGTGTGTGTGTGTGTTTGTAGACAATAGGAATACTTATCGATGTATTTATTTACTACGAGTTTGTCAAAGAGATTTATATTTCAGTTTTCCGGCATTTAAAGGAACATTCATGTTTACATTTACTAGTTAGAGAAATATTAATCGGCAAGTTATCTACAATCCACTATTTTTTTTAAATCTCAAATTTTTGGAAGCCCTTTATATAAAAAAATTCCTACGTCAAATGAATAAAATAAAAAAAGAGTATAGCAACAGATTTCTAAAATTCTTGCAACAGCAAAGTTTTAATATATCTAAATTGTAATTGTTAAAAAGTACAATTATACATTATATTAAAACACGTAATTACAATTTTAATTTTTGTATAAATTAAGTTATCGCCCTTATATAATGGTAGTATTTTTCGAATTTTACAGCGTTCATGCTCACACATATTCATAACTTCCGTTAATTCGTTGTTATAGCAGCTCATCCCTGAAGATGATCTTGGATCATATTGAAAGTACTTGGGAAATTAAAGTCTACATGGATAATTACAGCGTTTTTCTTAATCTGTTTTGTACTAACGCTATGAAATTAAACCTGTGAATTTGCGAGAATTGTTGTATGGCCGTTCCACGAGGAGGCCCATGAACCTAGCTGGAATTCTTAAGATGATTCCTAAAAAAACACCGGAAATTCCATGGGACCCAAGCTGCTGTTTATCTTCATTCATAGCTAGCTAAACACTCTGTACTCTTAGCATCAGACAAGCATATTAAAAGCTTAAATCTCTTTCCCACATTCTATTTGAGTAGTCTGATGTTCATGCACATGCGATAGCGTTCATGCCAACATCATATCATAATGGTATGATATGTGACATTTCTTACAGCAGAGTGTGTTCTCAAGGGATCACTAATGTAATTACTAAGAAGGCTCAAAAGCTGCTTTACTCCTTTTCACTATCACCAACTTATAATTGTTTTCAAGTAAACTCTCAGTAATATTAACTGTAATATTATGGCATATATATATATATATATATATATATATAGGAATTATCAAAATCTATTACACTTAACTAGTAATTATGTCGACTTATTTTACTTGAGTTTTGTCAAAACCATTCAAACCTACACTCTACGTTATTAAAAAGCGAAAAAGTAGTAAATGAAAATTATCTTAGTGCGTGATACGAACTGACTTCACTTTAACGTCGTGAAACTCTGTTGTCGTGAAAGCTATCCAACTGAAAAACTCCCAAATATTTCAAAAGTTCCGATCTAAAAATATGCAATTGATTTAACTTTGTTTTATTCGAATTCTCGGTGACACATCGTTAGAACAAAGCGCACACAGACACACACACACACACATATATATATATATATCTCATTACTAAAAAAGCACTCTTTCCGACCACAATATCTTTCGATGTCGCATTACTATTCGGAGTTTAACAAAAACACACTAATATGTCTACCTGATGATGGTCGTTCGAAACG
>OZ038496.1:77259591-77299591 GCA_964036315.1 Acanthosepion esculentum
TCTCTTTGAAAATGCCTATTCATAAACAGTTACTTGCTTGCCGCACCTTGAACGATGATAGATTTCTCTGTGCGTACCTTTTCGTGAGAGTCAGAAATTGACCTGTACTTCTTCTGTCTTAAATGAGAATTTGCTCGAATACACTAATAAAAAGAAATATATACCCAATATGTTACAAACATGATCTGATAGGATATTTTATTATTTTTGTATATTATTAACTAATTGCATTTTAAATGGAGGTTATTTCATTCTAATTATTTATGCCATGTCCTTTCAGGATGTTGGCGATCAAATCTACCGTCAATTTGTCATCCTTCGAAGTACATAATGAATTTTGTCTGTCTGTTATCTCTTCTACATCTTGTTCCGTCGTCCATTGACTCAAGCTTATTAGGCAGACACTATTTTCATTATTCGGACTATTGTCCGCATCTTTGTCGCAATATTTATTACAGCGTTTCGGTCGTTGTACGCTTCTTCATATCCTTGGAAATTTCGAACTGAACCCTTTATTTCGCTCACTGGGGTATCAAAGACACATGGCACAGTGGATATAGATGTTGGTTATATCCAGTGACAGGACCCAAAGTGTGTGAGTTCAATACCCGGTTAAGCCAGTGGAGAACTTGGAGAGGCGAATTAACATGAGATAACTGATAAGTGACATCCATTAAACATGGCACGTGGAACTAGAACAGTCTACTCCAGTGAACGAAATAAAGGGTTCAGTTCGAGATTGCAACCACCTGAAGAAAGCCGGAGCGTACAACGACCGACACGTTGTAATGAATATGGAGACAAAAATGAGGACAATAGTCTGATGTCTGATTAGACAATAGTCTAATGTATACAGTGTACATAATACCTCATCTCAGAAATATCGACATATACTTACTAGGAAGTTTATCTTTTGTTAACCATTGTCTCCTTTGCACTCAATCTGTCCTGTTGGAATGAGATATTCCAAACACCCTTTCTTCATTATGGTACCTAGATATTTCTACTCTATCTTCCTAATGTTAATTATAATTGCCTTTTTTTCTTGTTTTCTTCTAAAGGATTGCCGTTGCTCACATGCTCGGTCCATGATATTCTCAGAATCCTTTTGTAGAACCATATATCTCTTGTTTCAAATCCCATTTTTCATCTGTGAGGAGACTGTCCAGCTCCCATTTTCATATAGGAGGACTGATATTACATAACTTTCAATTCTCTTTTTGTTGTTTGTTAGCAATTTTTTCTTAATAATTTCCTTGGCTTTTGGGAGCCATCTATCGCTATCCTAATGCTCGTACAGTTTTCCTCTTCTGTTAAAATCATCCTAGATATTTAACTTGTACTGGTTCCATTTTGGTATCACCAATTTGCATGTTAGGCTCTCCCCTTTGCTGACAACCAAGCATTCATTTTTAATTCCTAGACTAGTGATTGCATATTATCCTTATCTCTCTTATGAGCTGATTTAAGTTTAGCAAAACCGTTTTGTCTTATTCTATAGAACTTTTCACATAGGAGACCACATTATGGGACAAATATTTGCACTGTAAACACATTATAAAATGTTGGTATGTAAATATCCTAGTGTATTTCGGTAATGTGAAACGACTTCAAAATCCGGACGAGCGTGTTGCCTTCAATTTCGCATACAATCCATTGAACAAATAATGAATCCGTCTCTCCTACACACATATATGAATGAACCAGAGTAAATTGATGCCTTAGATAGAAGACAGAATAAGAAAAGGAAAACTGAATTCGAAACAAAGAGAAGGAAAACGGAAAGCACCGCACTATCTTTCCCAAGAAGGTAAGAAAATTTACAGATAATGAAAAACTGAAAAAATATATTTGTGTTCGATTGATTTATTTCGTGTTGAAGGGATATGTATGGAAATATACTATAATTCAGAATTCAAGTCTCAAGCAAAATTTTAAGAGAAACAAATTTTATCTTTAGTTTCAGAAATCTGCCATGTGTTATAAACAAACGAATGTATTCATTTTATATAAATTTAACAGGGAATCTTCTATTCTTTTTTTATACGCTCTCCCTATAAGACATGGAGTATCACCTTTATTTTCCCTCCTTTGCAGATCTTAATAAATATTGTCTTTTTATATCTCTCCTCATACATGTTGTGACAAACATTTACACAAGATTGTTAGGTAGGTCGTGCACTGTTTTCCCTGTCTCTCACTACCCTTCAATATGTCCTGTGAGTGTGAAATGTTCGAAGCCAGATAAAGTGCCCTCGAAAACTTAAACCCTCTCTTTCCGATCTTAAGTCTATGTCTAAAATGGAGCTATACATTATGTCTATTCAACTGTCTCCACAAGCGTCTGGTCAGCACCATATTTAAAAATAATTCAAGCGATGTTATCAGTAATATTAACTAAGCCAGATTTGAAAGTATCACGACTATGGAACAAAAGACAGGAATTGATGGGTGGCGAGGATGTGAGGACATTTCATTAAGACATGCATATCTAAAGAGCTAATGGGTGGCCGATGGAGAAATTAGGAAACGCTGTCCAAAGTATTCCTGTGTAGCTGAGAGACTGACAGAATCATGGAAGAATCTCGCAAATTCTTATTCGGAAACCAGGAATGTCCGTAGATTAGCATTAACACAGAGAAAATACGTAGGAGAAATCAGTTTCATATACGTAATGAAACTGATACTTAATATAAAGATATCATAGATTATAAAAGAATATAAGTATACTGGATGCTAAATGTAAGAAAATTCGTTTTGTATTCATTATTAAACTGAAATATGTTTGTCATCTAGCAATTTGTCTTCACTCTACGTCCATATTCTGAGTATGACGGCAGCCAGAAGAATAACGTTTTTATACATGGAGTATAATTTAACCTACGCTAAATTATACACCAGAATAATAAACCACACCTTATTCCCCCCCACACACACACATATATATATATATATATATATATATATATATCAGTGTGCGTGTGTGTATGATTGAATTATATATATATATATATATATATATATATATATATATGCGTATGTATGATTGAATCAGAAAATGATAGCTGATATTCTGGATTACGCATTGTCAGAAATTCATATACATTTATATATATATATATATATATATATATATATATATGTGTGTGTTTGTGTGTGAATATACACACATATAAATATATATATATATATATATATATATATATATATATATATAAATATTTATACGCACACACATACGGACACGCACACTGCTATATATATATATATATATATATATACAAAGAAGAATCAGTAATAATATCTGATCTGGCGGATCGGTTTCAGTCATTTTCCTACCGCCGTAAGTTTGCCTCTGTGCCTTTTCTAAACATACTTTCATTGTAATTGTTCGGATGATCAATTCGCTATGGTACCTATACTTTTAAATTTAAGTGCAGTTCTACACTGGCATTGAGATCTCATCCATTTACAGTTAAATTATATGCTGATAGTTTCTTTTTTGCAGGTCTCGCTTGTAGAACTTCCTTTTCAGCTCCGTGTTTTCCAGCCAAATTTAATCTGCAAAAATTCAATGCAGTGTCACTCATTATCTACTGTCTCTCTGATTACACATTTAGATCCCGTTCATTATCAATGTTTCTGTTTCTTCCACACCCTGTAACCCCTTGTGCCATATTGGCTTTACTGCCTAGGTTGGAGTCATACCGATTAAAAGAAAATATATTAAGACATTACAGAATAAGACGGTATTAAGGGGCCGAAATCAATTAGAATTTAGGTTTATTAACGTGCAAACCAAGGAATCGGAATAAAATAAAGTCTGCAGAATAGAAACAAGAAAAGTATCTAAATTTCTGACAATTCGTAATCCAGGATATCAGCTGTCATTTTTTGATTCAATCATACACACACACACGTGTGTGTGTGTGTGTGTGTGTGTGTAAATATATATATATATATATATATATATATATATATATATATATATATATATATATATATATATATGCGTATGTATGATTGAATCAAAAAATGATAGCTGATATTCTGGATTACGCATTGTCAGAAATTCATATAACTGCTTATATATATATATATATATATATATATATATATATATATATATATATATATATATATAAGTATATGAATTTCAGGACAGATATTATTACTGATTCTTCTTTGGATTTTATCAAGGAGCTCAAGATATATGGCAGGCGCATCGGATCCTGTGTGGCAGCAATATTCTAACAGCTAGTGTTACCAGTTTACAATCTGTATCCTCTAGTTAACATTCTAGTTAAGAAAAAAACTGCTGTCCATACTAATAGTAAAATTAATAATATAAATTGGCCTTGATTTTCATAATAGTCTATTTTATACCCCGATGTATGAATAAGGCTAGTCCCAAATGCACCATGGATTTTCATCTGGACAAGGCGAAACTATACCTGAATATATTGTGAAAGGACGCGACAACGGATTTGAAACTTTTCTTTAAACGCGTTTCTATTATAAATTTTTATTTTAACACAAATCGTAATTTACAAAGAAACAAATATGCCACTATTGTAGACATAAAGCAAGCCTTCTGTTGAATTCAGGATGGAAAAAGGGAAATATCTACTAATGACAAAAGACATAAATGCTTTTGCATATGTATAGTAAGTGTAATATGACGTAAATGCCTAGGTAGAAAGATACCGCTCCATAGTGAATATTTAACATGTTTCTTTTTCCCGATAGAATACACGTGGTGGCAATTAGCAATTGTTTGTTGAACTATCCTTAGCGCTGGGCCCACTGAAGTTAATTACACTAAAGAGATGGATCATTTTTTTTATTTTTTGAAAAAGTATAAAATTTATAGATTAGTGGAATTGGTCTTGTTACTGAATTCGGTGTTCATTTTTACGTAATTGTAATAATTAAACCATTGCAAAAATTTCAAAATAAATTATAACTGCCCAAAAATGTCTAATTTTAAATGAATTGATTTTTAAAGTATTTAGATATTATTAAATTTAAAAAAATATCTTCAAATAGTCGGATTCGAAAAATATTCAAATTAAATACTTAAAAATCTTCAACACATTTTTTTTTTATAGAATTTAATGATTTTAATTTGTTTTTTAAAAATTCATATCTTCTGAAATACCAAATTTTTTTTTAAGCTAAATAGGTTATTTTGCATCTAAAAGTGTCAGAATATTGTCCAACTTACCAGTTTCGTTACAACTCTCAATGTAGAATTGGATAGCTTTTTTTCTATTTCCTTCTTATTCTCGATCGGACTTTCTGTCATGTTCACGCCATATTTGGTGGTCCATGTGCCAATCTGAAATTAGAAAAGAGATTTACTCATGAATCAAACTTTGATATTAAACTTTCCAAGTGGCTTCCAGATCTACAATTAATTTCTGTATGTTTACAAGAAATAAAAAAAGCAGCTAAAAAATCATCGCACAAAAATAAAATACCGTTTGCACGAAAAATGCAACTTCGTCAGATTTATGGAAGACAAACACACACACACACATTATATATATATATATATATATATATATATATATATATATATATATTTAAAAAAAATATATAAATATTATTGTGTGTGTGTGAGAGAGAGAGAGAAAGGAAGGAAGGCGGTGTGATAGTAGTTGAACAGTTAAAAAAAATAAAACTAAGAACAAAATTAGTAAATGATCATTTCATCGTGATACACACGCACACAGACATATATATATACACACAAATATATATATATGTGTGTGTGTGTGTGTGTGTGTGTGTGTGTGTGTGTGTGTGTGTGTTGTATAACGTTGATTGGCCAGAGCTGAATTAGACCAGCAAACAATATATAAGTTTTAGTTGTTAACCATTGACAATGTATTTCACGCTTAAGGATTTTTGAAAATAGATGCTGGTTTATTTAGAAAGCTCCCTATTTTTATCATTCTTTTTTAATGTTTTCGAAATAAATGCCTTAGATAATTAAATATATATCAAATTGAGCCCTGTTATATGTCAAATAAAACGTGTGTGTGTATATATATATATATATATATATATATATATATATATATATAAATAAGTTTATATGGTACAGAATTTAACGATAGCTAGGAATAAGCAAAAAATGTATATGGCATTTTAAAAAGATAAAAAAGGACAACCGGTCTCGTCCCAGCGTTATCAGTTTTATTTCTGTGATATAAAAAATGATTTTCTAAGTTTAATAAATATTAATGATAACAAATGGAGTGAAAAAAACTTAATCAAAGCTTCTTGTCTGTCATATTTAATCAAGCTTGCATGAAAGAAGATTTGCTGCTTAAATACAATATATATATATATATATATATATATATATATATATATATATATATATATATATATGGTTTGTGTGTGTGTGTGTATAGGTGCTGAATAAACAGGGTATTTTGTGAATAATATTTCGGCCCCTCTTGAACATATTGATTTTGCACTTTTGGGGCATCAAGTTATTTTCACACATTCTTTTGTTAAGAATCGCTCATTTATTGCATATTAATAAAAATCCACCCCCAATTATTAAGACCTCTCTTGCATTACGTTCCTGAGTGAATGCATGCAAGCAGGTGTGTATGCGTATGTCGGAGAGTGAACGTAAAATATGCTCTTCCTCAAAATCTCTGTGATTTTCTGTAATGTATGAGGATGAGTTCGCATTCACTGTATAGGATTGCGCTAGCGCCATGCTTTTGAACTTCTTCCATTCAGACAAGGCTTAGTTCCGACCGATCGCATTCCCATTGAAAACAATGTCGGCGATGGACATTTGTTAGGTTGGGTCGCCCGACTAGCCTGCAGACACGCATCTCTATACACAACGAGGATCGATACTCTATGTTCTTACGAATACCTTCTTTCAGTTTGATTAAAAATAACGCCCGTTTCTACCACAATAGTGATTGACGGGAAGTTCTCTGTGCAATTCTTTAATCAATACGTGTTGACAGTCTAATATTTCTTAGGTCATTGAAGATTTCTCCTCATCATACCAAATACCAATAGTTACGCAGTGAAAGTTTAATGACCACATCAGAAGTTCTCACCCCCGACTCCCACCAAAAAAAAATATGATTTTGTCAAAGTCACTACAATTCCTTCCCACCCATAACTGCAGCATTCAATTCGCAGTATTCGAGACTCGATATACGCGTATAACTCTGAAATACTCACCAGTTATAAGACAGTAAAATTTATTCAAGCAATATCACTGTCATAGAGATTTTATATTATCTAGCATCCCTCCCTTATTTTATTTGTTTCCAATGATAAATCTCCATTTTGAAATAATTTCTGCTAATTTTCTGTAAGGTATATCTCGCTATTTCTATGACTTCTGTATTACAATTTCCAACATCTTTTCTACATTCCCCAGGCATTTACCCTATTTACATGCAGATTATGGTACTTGACCATTTCTTTACATTACTACTCACCCTGTACAAGTCTCAAGATCCGCTCGATGTAGAGGTTTAGAGAGTAAGAAGAACAGTTTATGGGGAAGATAAAAGTTGACAATAGACACGTTATATTTTAGTAATCGGGGAAGTATACATTTGGGTGCCGTTTCCATAAATCAGGGGCTAGTGGAAAAAAGATGCCAGAGTGGAACTGACATCTAAGCAAAAGAATACGAAAGGAATCAGTGTGGTTTGCTAAAATGGGCGCGGCATGGCGTGTCATGCGGTTAAAATCACGACGTTCGCCTAGTGTAATAAGGCGTTAGTGACATAGTAATCGCGATCTCAATACCTGGTCCGGATAGTGCCAATTTTGCCTCAATGGAAACGCGGCAATTAATAACTGAACATTAGGAAATTTAAGAACTACACGAGATATCTCTAGATATACACACTGAAAGATGAACAGTCTACCACTGTAGATTATGTAAAGTGCTCAGTTCAGAATTCACTGTAGTTTATACGGGTCTATAAACACCTGATGTATGCCGGAGAGTACTACGGATGAAACATGATAACATCAAAGTTGTGGATAATAGCCCGCACTTGATTAGTGTAAATAATGATAACTTTTCATCCCAGAATTTCCGACAAAAACTACGCACTTAAATATCTGCGGTTGCTTCATATCAACCTACTCGATACAAAGCTTACAACTTGGCTTATACTTATACTGAAAGATATGTATTCCCAGCTTTGCAGGTGATCTTTTTTTCCCCACTTGCCTTTACTATGACGAGGTTGCGTGTTATTTGAATAGCAAATACATTTATGTTATTGTGTCATTCATGTTTTTAAAACTTAATTTTGAAGCAGCGTATTCGAGCCATTCACAGGATATAAAGGTTATTATATTGAATTCTAACTCCAAATGTAGGACTTAAAGCATACTTTACCTCCGGCATGAAAAACTAGAGAAAATTATGTATCACAGTAATGGAATCAATTATTAATCAACTATTTGAGACATGTAACGTGGTTGAAATATAATCGGTGAATGGATAAAGCGAAGCAAGTCATTCTAAAACAGACCAATGTTCAAAATCACTCACGGACAAATACTTCTCGATTTTTGAACGGAAATACATTCGACACAATCGCCGCTAGGTTATATTTTGAACAGTGTTTTCATTTGGTGATGCCGACATATACACAACGGGTTAAAACAATATAAGACAAATCTTATGACACATTTACTAACATAAATAAAATACATTTCTCTGAAATATTCCCATATCACGCATTCAATAATAAATTCCTCCTGGGTATGACGATAAACTACGTCCAACAGCAAGGCCTCTGATCAGGAGGTTTTGAGGAGCGTGGAACCACCTCTTAATTGCTGGTGTTCCCAGGTCCACCTTGACCCGGGGGGAATACCTGTTAGGGTCCCAGCTATGCGCAAATAGTTGACCTCGAAACTGACGTAAAAAGCATTATAAAAGTGTAAAAATGGGTTTTAATACCAGAGATACTTTGTAAAATAATTGTTACCAGAAATAAATTTTTAAGAAAAAAAAAAAAAAACTATTACCAGCAATACGTTTTGAAAAAAAAAATATTACCAACAATACATGTTTTAAAATAATCTTATCAGCTATACATTTTTGCGGAAAAAATATTACCATAAATAGATTTTTGACAAAACAAAATATTACCAGGATAAAAAGTTACCGGCATTAAATAACCCAATGAGGTTGATATGCCGTAAAACAAACCAAACCAATAATAAGATAAATCATAACTACAATCTGCATAATATCTCAAGTGGTCTTACATTTCTTATAAGCGGGGAAAATTATGAGTTACAATTCACCTCAAATCACCTCACCTCAAATCATGATTCAAAAGAATATAGTTCTGAACAGGAAAAGCCATGACAGAAAAATAAAGTAACGTTGTCTTGGACGTTTAAAGCATAATGTTTTAATTAAATGAAAAATGAAGGTTGACAGGGTTCAGACATATATGTATTAAAATAGTCAGACATGCGAGAATCGAAAACCCGTCATGTTTTATGGAAGCTTAACAAACTTATAAAAATGAAAACAAAATCATCCTATTCACAATCCTTCCAAGTCATTTGAACTGGTGTAGAGGGTCATCTCTTGCTTCCTGTTTAGAATTAGGTTTTCGTTTACTTCTAAAAATGTTCCAGTAGCACTTGCATGTCAGTAGCATTATCGACTTGCTTGGAGTGAATGGATGATTATAATTATAATAATTATTATTATAATATATATATATATATATATATATATATATATATATATATATATATATATGGGGGGGCGTGTTAAATAGTAGGGAAGTCTATAATGCTTAGCCTTAGTTAGCAACAAGTCTATGACAACTTTTTGCGGGAATTTGCGATATTCGGTTATTTTTTTACCCTCATACAAATTATTCATTTCATTATTTAATGTTTTAATTGCATGAAGCATGTTCGTGTGAGTGAAAGGAATTTAAAATATAAAATAAATTATTATGTTCCCCGTTGAGCTTGATAAGCTAGGGAACGAAACCGGTTGGTCGTTCTTGTTAGTGTTTTCATCTCTTATTTTTTATATTTCATAATGCCTATAACGAAAAAAATTTTTGTTTTCCTGGCGATATATATATATATATATATATATATATATATATATATATATATATATAAATATATATATATACACATATAAAAATACATATATATATATATATAAATAGATACATATATATAAATAAATACATATATATATATATGCACATATATATACATATATATACACACATATATATACATATATATACACACATATATATACATATATACACACATATATATACATATATATACATATATACAGACATATATATATAGATATATACACACACATATATATACATATATACACACATATATACACATATATACACATATACACACACATATATATATATATATATGCACATATACTCATATATATACATATATATATACACACATATATATACACATATCTATATACATATATACATATCTATATACATATATATACACATATATATATATATATATACATATATATATACATATATATACATACATATATATATACATACATATATATATATATACATATACATACATATATATATATACATATACATATATATATACATATACGTACATACATACATATATATACATATACGTACATACATACATATACATACATATATATATACATATACGTAAATACATACATATACATACATATATATATACATATACGTACATACATACATATACATACATATATATATATATATATACATATACGTACATACATACATATACATACATATATATATATATATACATATACGTACATACATACATATACATACATATATATATATATATACATATACGTACATACATACATATACATACATATATATATATACATATACGTACATACATACATATATACATTTATATATATATATATATATATATATATATATATATATATATATATATATATATATATATATACTCATTGTCATGCTAACGCTGGAGAAAAACTGTTTATTTATTATTAGTATATAAATATTTTTCCGACTCCGTAATATGCAATCATTCTATTGCCTTAAATATATTTACCACTACATAGGTTTCCATTATTTTCTTTAGTTTTACAGCATAAAAAATACGTAAAACAAAAAAAATACGTAAAAGAACATTTGAATCTATATATTCTCCACTGACTAATTGTTCAATTCGCCGGAGGCATAAACGCTCTCAAAATGCAAGCAATATATTTGGGAAAGCATATATTATGTGTGTTTGCACCATTTTTTCTCAGTTATGTTGGATCAGTTTTATTGCATTCCCTTTACTAGAGCATTAATTATACCTGAATATTAATATTTTTTTTACATTTATTATTTCTGGTAGGCTTAATACTTTCCACTTCTCCAACTGACATAAATTCCACTGTAAGCTCTCGTCAAAGACGGTATTTTAAGTATGTCTATGTTGTCATGTTCGGAATATAGATCGAATGACATTAGTGGCAAAATACTTTCAGATGTGCATGATTGAATTTTTCTTTAAGTCTTCCAGTTTTGACTGATTTCAATATATTTTCGAATTAAATATGTTTTGCCTCATATTAAAAAAAGAATAAAAATTCCAGACCAAAAAAAGTAATTTAAATCAAATATTACTTTTTGAAAATATTGTTTTAACAAATTTTATATTCGGGTTTAAACAAGAACAACTAAACGTTTCCATATACACAAATATGGCTATCATAACGCAGTTTTTTTCGGCATGGGAACAGGTTATATCGTGCCGTGTATAAACTTAAGACGAAATACTACCAGATACCTTTCCAGGCATAACCTAGCAAAGGTTAGAATCCATTACTTACCTCACATTAGCTAGGAATTCATAACAGGACGGACTGGGCTCTCAAGATTTGATAGGATAGAAGTCTATATACGAGAGATTTCAATTCAAACCGGCTGGACGTGATACTCGCAATTCTATATTGTAAAATCATTTACTAATACACATCAACAATACTTAGCGTTGTGAGGCTGCTTCCTCAAACTCAATAGGGGTCTTGATTCATTTGAGTTATGCTGTCTATCGACAATGTGGGTTATTTAAGGCCGATAATTATATTGGATTGTAAGAATAAAATGTTTTGCGAGTGAATATTGCAAAATCAAGTGTTTGAGAATAACAATAATTTTACAGACTATTTTTGTCCTACAATTTAGAAAATGAGATTGACTCAAATCTTTCTTAAGTGTGTTTACGCTTAATTGAGTGTCACGAACCGGAATGTAATTTGATATTGCCCCTCGGATTTACCATTCCCTATATATATATATATATATATATATATATATATATATATATATATATAGAGAGAGAGAGAGAGAGAGAGAGAGAGTGAGAGAGAGAGAGACTCACTGGAATGGTAGTAATGATAGCGGCTAGGAATGTTAAATCGTAATTATATATATATATATATATATATATATATATATATATATATATCCAGGTAAAATGAGAACAAATAGACTATAATTCCACTGTACGTAACATTTAATTTAAAAATTACATTTATACAAAATAGAGATAAATATTATTTAATTTAGGTATTAAATCTATAGCATGTTAAAAATCTCTACACGATTACAATCATATAGGAACACCACGCAATTGGGCTGATATCGCCCAAGGAACAATATTTGTGATGTTGAAATTTAATTGTATCCATGTAGCGACTTTTAGCATGTTTCTGTTTTAATATTCTAAAATATTAAAAAATAAATTTTATATACATATATACATATATATATATATATATATATATATATATATATATATATATATATATATATGTGTGTGTGTGTGTGTGTGTTTCATTAAAGACGAGTGACAAGTTACTACGATTAAGATTTTTATTTAATTTTTCTTGTTTTCGAACAATTGTCTTCTTTTTAGGACACTGTGTGTAAATACTTTCTAAATGTTCTATAATTCCGAAGGCTTTTCCTATGATTCTAAAAGCATACACACAACCACCTGCAGAATTATATTGAAAAAATTAAATTGCCTTTATCTTGGATAAAAATATAGCCTAAACAGCTCGGAATTATAGAACATTACGTCAGTTTCTATACTCTCTGTGTTCAATAAAGAAAACACCTGTTCGAACACAAAAAAAATTAAATAAATTAAAACCTTAATCATAGTACGTTGTCTCTCAACATGTATAATTGAACGATTGCTGCCTAAATACCATTATATTTTTTTCATTTTTAAAAAATATGATTCCATCGTGATACAGAAATTTCAGTTTTAAAACTGAAACAATAATTGTAAAATTAATTATAAAAAATGTTGGTATTTCATTGGTTTCTTTTAAGTGACAACAGTAAAATGGAAATTAATAAGAAAAGCTTGCGCTTGTAAGCCATGTCCTATGTCCTTTGTGCATACATAAAAAATTATACATTAAGTTTCTGAAAAACAAAAATTTACTAAATCAAAGAAAAGAAATAGCTATATTTTGTAGGCATTGTCAAATATTTTTCCGCAAATAATTATTAACGTTGAAAAAATAAAAGAAGAGAGATGAAACATCCACATGTATACTTGATCATTAATTATTTTTTTTAAATACGAACTTATATTCTAATATATTTATTTATAAAAATACTGTATAGTCTATTAGTTATTAGAAGGAGGGAAGGTAAGGTAAATCTGTAGGAATAAAGTGTAAATATTGAAAATATAACTTACTTAGATAAATATAACTTATTTAGATGAACCTATTACAAAATCTTTGTGTATAAAAATATGAATTAAGCGGATAAATAAGAACGCAAATTTTTTTGTCATTGAAAACCCAAACAACACACTGAAAACTGATGTCTCTGCTTGTGAGACGGCACCCACAGCCACCTAAACTTATCCTGACTTTCCAAGCAACATATTTGATACATAATTTGTCTAGGGAAATTAAAACCCAACCACTCCTAATCAAAATAGATTGAATTTTCTTTAACCCTAACAACTTCAAAAATTATGATTGACTTCGCTTATGAAAAAAAAAAAAAGGTTACACCTAGCATCGCTTGACAATGGAACAAAACTCTGGATTTTATATTTAATTATTATAATTAAATTTACAAGCTTATTTTTAGTTTTGTAACACAGAAATTTCTGTGTCGCGATCGCATCATATATTTAAAAAGAAAATAATTATAATATTATGTTCTACTGTTTGTATTGAGCATTGTTTTTTTAGAAAATAATGGTCAAGAACACCGGATTATAAATCTTACTTTTCTTTCTTATTATATTAATATATATATATATATATATATATATATATATATATATATATATATATATATATATATATATATATATATTATTTTAATATATATACATATATATATTATTTTAATATATATATATATTATTTTAATATATATATTATTTTAATAAATATATATATATATATATATATTATTTTAATATATATATTATTTTAATATATATATATATATATTATTTTAATATATATACATATATATATATATTATTTCAATATATATACATATATATATATATTATTTCAATATATATACATATATATATATATTATTTCAATATATATACATATATATATATATTATTTCAATATATATACATATATATATATATTATTTCAATATATATACATATATATATATATTATTTCAATATATATACATATATATATATATATATTATTTCAATATATATACATATATATATATATTATTTCAATATATATACATATATATATATATTATTTCAATATATATACATATATATATATATATTATTTCAATATATATACATATATATATATATATTATTTCAATATATATACATATATATATATATATATTATTTCAATATATATACATATATATATATATATATTATTTCAATATATATACATATATATATATATATATTATTTCAATATATATACATATATATATATATATATTATTTCAATATATATACATATATATATATATATATTATTTCAATATATATACATATATATATATATATATTATTTCAATATATATACATATATATATATATATTATTTCAATATATATACATATATATATATATATTATTTCAATATATATACATATATATATATATATATATATATATATATAGAGAGAGAGAGAGAGAGAGAGAGAGAGTGTAAACCACACACACATATATATATATATATATATATATATATATATATATATATATAAACCACAGAGACTGTTTCGAAGTATCACGGTTCCTCAATGTGGCTAGACGACGGATTGCTTCAAGGCGTGATCAAAACTCGACTGATTTGATATTATTCAGATATCTCACCTGTAGGCCATCGTCTCAATGCAGAAAGGAAGGGAATTTTAACGTATTTCTTTATATGAAATACGATTCGTTCTGTATATGAGTGTACATCTCTGTTTAAGCACCCTTTTACAAGCATATATATAAATGCTAACTAAATCTTAAATGCCTCCACGTTAATGGCTTAACTCATAAAGCAAATTAAAATAAAAAATAAAAGCAGAAAATAATACAACAAATAATTAGTATTCATGCTACACAACCGTAAAAAGTAATTAAATCTTGTAGCTACTGTCCTAATTGTTTCTGTAAAATTTTCTAAAAATAACAAAAAGCTCTGTATATTTGTTGTTATTCATATAATTCTTTCCTGCTATAGTACTGTATAGGAGAACTAAAACCAAACCACATTTATGACACATGAAATTCAAAACCAAAATGAGCTTTTTTGGCATTTTGAAACGAGCATGCTTATGAATCAATCGTGATGATGAACTGGAGGTGTTTTTGCAAAGAAGAATACATTTCAATATATCGTCTTGGTCTCAACGACATTTTTCACCTTAAGGCCTCAAACATTTTTTTCACATTTCAGGAAACCATTTTCTTTCATAAGTGCTAGCTGGAATCTGTACTTCTTCCCAACAGCTATATAAGCATCTATAGTCTTTTATTTTTTTCTTTACCAACGAAAGTACATTTAACCTTGTATTGTGGCTATGAAATTATTCAAAGTTGTTTGGAGTTCGTGGTAAACAATGAGCGCAAATATGTTTTCATGGAGACGATAAAGCGAAGAAATAAAAGAAAAGAGAGACCAAGAAAAAAAACGAAGAAGAGAAAAAGGAAGATTTGCCAGAAAGAAAGAAGGAAATGTAAAAGTAAGATAAAAGAAATGAATCGAATGAGGTTTTAAATAAAGAATCATGAATAACAGGAAATAGCAAAGAAAATAATAGAAACGACGCAAAAATAAAATGGCGGAAGAAAAAGTGATCAATAAAAAAGATCATATGAGAAAGCTGTAAATGATAAAAAAGATGACGACAGAAATGTCTTGAAGGTCGTAGGGGCAAAATGACAGAAAAAGAAGAATTAAAAGGAGTAAAAATTAAGTCCTGTAAGAAGAAATTATATAGAGGGAAGTATATAAAAATAGTCGGAAATAAATAGACATGATGATAAAAAAAAGGAGATGAATGCGGAATAATAAAAAAAATAATATTGAGAAATCAGAAAGAAAAAAAAAAGGAAAATATCATAAATTATTGAAATAGATGCGAAAGAGAGAAATAACTGGGTAAATATAAGAAATAACCAACAGATGGCACATATATATATATATATATATATATATATATATATATATATATTATAAATATATATATATATATAAATATATATATATATATAAATATATATATTATAAATATATATATATATATATATATTATAAATATATATATATATATATATATATGGCCAGATGATTGCATCTAACATGAAACAGACTGTCACCTCTAAGTGTTGACTTCTATGTTCACTTTTATATTTACACACTCTCTATCTCTGATATTGAGTACATTGCCCCATAAATATAGCACACTTTAAGACGATATTTCTTCATATATATATATATATATATATATATATATATATATATATATATATATATATATAGCATAATGAGAAGCCACGTATACTTTCTTGATATGTATATAATATGGATAAAACACCTGAAAAAAATTGGGTGTTTTTTTGCGAAAGTATTTATTTATAAGTTTTTATATATATTTAATATTTCAGACCACCTCGGTCCTTCCTCAGAAATTAATTGAATTCATTTAATTTCTGCGGAAGGACCGAGGTGGTCTGAAATATTAAATATATATAAAAACATATAAATAAATACTTTCGCAAAAAAACACACAATTTCTTTTTTCGGTTATTTTATCCATATTATATATATATATATATATATATATATATATATATATATATATATATATATAAAATTATAGAAATAATGTGTCACTTCCAAACTAAAATTATTCATGTTATTAGGTTGGAGCTTTGAATCTAATAAAGAAAGGAATTCAAAAAGAAATCAACAAAATCATTCTCTCCAAGAAATTACAACACATTTTTCAAACAAGCACAGCTCATATCCTGAAAAGAGCGTTGTCAATTTATGTTGTTGTTTGTTAAGTGAGAAGTGAAATAAGAAAACCACATCCTTTGCATGGTTTAGGTCATACTCAGTATGTGATTATAAAAGTAATGTCAAAATTATGTTTTTAATTTGCAATAATAGAATGATTATGGCAAGACAAAAATGATATAATTTATTAAACTCCGCCAACATACAATAGAATATATACCCCGAATCTCTTTCCATCTCCCCCCTCTCTCTCTCTCTCTCTATATATATATATATATATATATATATATATATATATATATATATATATATATATATATATATATATATATATATATATATATATTAAAGACGTGAAAATCGCAAATATTTGTTATAATTTGAACGACTCTACTTTTAAATGTATAGCATACTTTCTTTTACAAATTTCTGCTAGACGGGTTTCCGTTCTCGCGACCTTCAACAGGCAAAGTGTAGTTATTCCAACATATTATTAAAATGTATTAATTTTCCTTATATGTTCGGTGTTTAACCATTGTCTTTTGTCTTGAGGAATACACAAAAAAAAATCTAGTGAAAAGTCAATCGTTTAAACCGATGTGAATACAAATGAAGAATTAAATAAATAGAGAGAAAACCGAAATACAAAGATAAGTAGAAGGATACATAGCGAAACAAACGTGGGTTAGGATTGATTTGAATTTGAGAGAAATATCAGGAGTATCCTGCGATTACTTAAAAATCAGTTTGAAAACGAAAAGTTAAACAACAAGCTTAAAAATACTAGAACACAGAATACAGAAAGGAAAACGAAGACATTTTATACAATATCGTTTCAAAAAAGCCAATTAGAAAATATTTTCCTCCTGTCTAACAAACAGAAAATTTTCAGATTTAAATAATAAAAGGAAGAAAAAAGTTCTTATGTGATATACAATAACGCTATTTCTATATAACAATGGATGATGTACAACTCTTTCACTGACGCAGAAGAGACAGGAAACAAAATATTTCGTTATAGAGAAGGGTACTGAGAATATCATGGACGTTTCTTGGCACCAACGTGGAAGCTTTTAAGAATATAAATGAAAACACTATATCATTTACATTTTGAACGAGAGCGTGAAATTTCAAAGATACAGGTGTTGGACAAAATAATTGGAACAGGTGAAAATTCCACTCCTATATTTCAAAGACCTATTATATCAAGAACTTTAACAAAAACTTCCTAATTGCAGATTATATCTATTGTAAATACGTTTATTTATCTAATTTATTGTTTTGTCTTATTTATTTATAGAATTTATTAAAATTTAAGCTAAATGTGTGACCTCTCTAATTTTTAAAAAGGGCAAATTGTTGGAGCTTGCCTGGTAGGAGCCTCGAACACTAAGGTTCCTGAACTGTTTGGTTTTTCAAGAGCTACCATATCAAGAACTACGACGAAATTCGAGAAACAGGGCAAAACCTCTAGCAACCGTAGCAATTCGGGCTGGACTTGCAAACTTCCTGACAGGGACCGACGTGATTTTGAAAAGCAATGTGGCCAAAAATCATCGGACTATTGCGGCCAAAGTGATTGCTGAGTTGAATAATCATCTGAATAGCCCAGTTTCTACTAAATCTTTTCATCATGAGTTCCATCAGGCTAGATTTCATGGAAGAGCCACCGTAAGGAAACCTCTTATCTCCACTGACAACATTCAGAAGAGGTTGAAGTGGTGCAGTGATCACAATGCCTGGGCTGCAGATCAATGGAAGCAAATCATATTCTCAGACGAGTCCATTTATTTTATTTTCTCAACTTCAGGGCGAGTTCATGTATGGAGACAGCCCAAAGAAGCTTACAACCCTGACTGCCTTCTTCCAACAGTGAATCACGATAGTTTGGGCTGCCATATCATGGAAATATCTTGGTTCAATAGTCGCTCTACATGGTAGAATCAACAGCAATGATTACCTCAATATTTTGGAGATGATGTTTATCCAATAGCCCAGACTTTATGCCCTGATGGTGACTGCATCTTCAAAGAGGATAATGCTCTAATACATACCGCTCGAGTGGTTAAGAATTGGTATGAAGAGCATGTAATTGAGCTAGAACATGTGGAGTGGCCTCCCCAATCTCCAGATATCAATATTATTGAACATTTGTGGTGCATTTTGGAGAGACAAGTTAGGAGCCACTATTCTCCAATGTCGTGTCTTAAAGAGCTGGAGCAGTTTTTAATGGAAGAATGGCTGAACATTCTTCTGGATGAAGTCAGGAAGCTGTATTATACCATTCCTAGACGTATTAGAGGTGTATATGGGGCTAAAGGAGGACCAACTCCATATTAAATAAAACATTATTTGAATTTAACAAGTGTTTCAATTATTATGTCCAACCCCTGTACATAATGAGGAATAGCGACATTGAAAATTTGGCACTCAAAATTCATATCGAAGGCAAGGGAGTCAGAGTGAAACAAAATGCAATCTAAGTAACTGGTGTAAGTGAATGGCTAACAGTGAGTGAGATTTATAGTAAAAAGATAAACATTTAATTAAGATTAATGAAGAAGTTTTAAAAAAGCGAACGTTAAAGAAGAAAATAAAGCCATGAAACTAACAATAAAAATAATTTTATTTTGTTACAAAAATGAGTAGTCGAAATTAAAATGAAGCTATTTCTGACAAGGGGGTCTCTGGTTGGGAGACGGAAGGTCTTCAGCAGAAATTCAAGGAAGTAATAATAATAATAATAATAATAAACCACAAACAAAATAAGTGCCACCTTATTGATATGGCAGTCCCTGCAGACTGCAATGTATCTTTGAAGATATTCGAAAAACTGTCAAAATACAAGGACCTTGAAATAGAAATCTCAAAAATGTGGCACATGGGAACATCAACAATCCTTGTTGAAGTGGGAGCCCTTGGACTGGTTGGAAAAGATTCCAGTAGGCTGATTGAAGGAATCCCTGGAAGTCCATGCCTCAAAGAGGTACAAAAAATTGTTCTGACAAGTACAGCACACACTTCACGAAGGGCTTTATCTATGTAATTATTTTTTTATTTTATTTATTTATTTGCTGTGGAAAGTGTCATGATGCCATTTCTAACCTTAGGTCCCTGTGCGGGACCCGGAAAGAAATGTGTAAACGCCAGATATCAAATGAAATAATAATAATAATAATAATATGGAAGTAGAATAACATTAAAAATTGAACACCAAAACCAGAAAAATGCTTATTCAGTTGAGGATTCACGACTCGAAATTGGATGTTGGGAGGCGGTACGTACCAACGGTTTAGCGGTCCTAGGTCTAATCAAACTTGAAATGGCTCTTACAACTACAACAATCGGATGAATAGCATACCTCATAAGAAAACCAATGTCCTACAAATAGTAAAACACCAAATCTTCTGAGTCTGTCTATATATCTGAGATGAGGTATTATGTACAGTATTTACATTAGTCGGACTATTGTCCTCATCTTTGTCGCCATATTTGTCACAAGGACACATGACACAGTGGATAAAGGCGTTGGTTAGATCCAGTGACAGACCCAAAGAGTGTGAGTTCAATACCCGGTTCAGGCAGTGGAGAACTTTCAGAGGGAAAATTAGCAGGAGATAACTGATAACTGACATCCATCAAACATGGCTCGTGGAACTAGAACAGTCTACCCCAGTGATCGAAATAAAGGGTTCGTTTCGAAATTCCAACCACCTGAAGAAGGCCGGAGCGTACAACGGCCGAAACGTTGAGACAAATATGGCGACAAAGATGTGGACAATAGTCCGACTAATGTAAATACTGTACCAAATCTACTCTATCAACAAAGAACGTCAATACTTCAAGATAGAGCTTAATATACACGAAACCTTGCAACCAAAAAGAAACCCGAAGAGAATACCATCTAGGCCAAACGAGTAAAACAAAAATTGAAAAAAAAATGTCCAAATTAAATTACGCAAAAAAAAAGCTGGAAGGACAAGGCATGGTAAATACCTAAAAAGAACGAAATAAACAGATGTAGACCAAGAAGAAAGACATCAGTGGCTGTTGAGTACTGGGTTGAAAGCCGAGACAGTGTGCGTAATTATTGCAGCTCAGGACCGAAGCCTCGCAATTACATCCTATAGCTGTCACATAATCAATGATGGGACTAAATAGAAATAGACGGAAAATATGCTGAAACTGTCGTCCATATTATCTCGTAATGTCCGGGACTAGTAAAAAAAAAAAAGGAATATACCCACAGAAATAACAAGGTAGCGACATACTTGTACTAGACGTTATGCAAGAAGCAAAAAACCGAAATCATTGTTAGATGATATGAGCACAGACCAAACAGAGTTAGCTAAAATAACGATGTATCTATGCTCTGGGACATGCCAATTGAAGCTGGCAGTCAAATAAAAGCCAATAGACATGATATTATCATACAAGACAAGAAATTCAGGAAGTGTGTGCTTATTGACATAGCAGTACCATCCGAGAGGAACACCGTCAGGACATTGATCAAGTAATTGTCCAAATACAAGAAATTAGAGATCGGGATTAACAGGATGTGTGAATTAAAACTGTGACTGTACAAATAGTAATCGGAGCTCTGGGCCTCGTAAGAACGGGAATGGACAAGTTTACTAACAGTGTCCCAGGTAACATCAACATACAATTTTCTCAGAAGATCGCCCTATTAGGAACATCCCATAAGAAGAACGCGCTATAAATAAAATGACAATTCTACCATAGGGCCTAAGAACCATAGTTTGAACCTGTCTCAACAGGATGGAAAGAGGGAAACATAACACACATAATAATAATAATAATAATAATAATAATAATAATAATAATAATAAAAATAACAGCAACAACAACAACATCGCTGTGATGTTTTTTGAAGAACTGAGCAAATACAAAGATCTGGAGATGGAAAACGAAATAATGTGTCACTTCAAAACTAAAACTATTCATGTTATTAGGTTGGAGCTTTGGATCTAATTAACAAAAAAGAAATCAACAAAATCATTCTCTCCAAGAAATTACACCAAATTGTTCAAACAAGCACAGCTCATATCCTGAAAAGAGAGTTGTCGATTTAAGTGGTTGTTTGTTAATAGCTGTTCTTTATTAAGTGAGAAGGGAAACGACAAAACTACATCCTTTGCATGGTTTGGGTCATTTTTAATGACTCAGCATGTGATTATGAAAAAAATGCTAGTCAAAATTATTTCTTAATTTACAATGATAGAATGATTATTGCGAGAAGAAAAACTGTTATTTTAATTTATGTAACTCCACCAACAAAACAATAGAATATATACTCCGAATCTATAGGTTTATTTCACTCTATTTTATTTTACGTCATATCAACCTCAATGGCTGATTTAATGCCGACAACATTCTTTCCGTCTGGTAATATTTTGTTTCGTCAAAAATCTGTTTCTGGTAATATTTTTCCTTCAATATTGTATAGTTTGTAATATTTTTTTTCAAAAAAGTATTGATGGTAATAGTTAAATATCAGCCCATAACTGGGACCCTAGCAAGTGTTACTACCCTTGGTCAGGGTGGACCTGGGAACACCAGCAATTAACAGGTGGTTCCACGCTGCTCAAAACCTTCTGATGAGAGGGCTTGCTGCTGGATATAGTTCATCGTCTTCCCCAGGACGCGGATGTAGTTTAACATCTTACCCAGGACGACCGAATCTATAGGAATGTTAACCTGGTTAAATTTTTAATACTCTTTCAGGCAAAATACAATTGACTGTAAGATTAAATAATCTCTTTCAATCCTCATTCCCAATTATAGTGATTATTTGATAAGATAAACATATTATTCTCAAATAATATTCTCTGTAGTACAATTATTTTCACTATTTACATTATTCGGACTATTGTCATCATCTTTGTTGCCATAATTATCATAACTTTTCGGCCGTTGTATGCTCCGGTGTTCTTCAGGTGGTTGGAATGTTGAACTGAACCCTTTATTTCGCTCGCTGGGGTAGACTGTTCTTGTTCCACGTGCCATGTCTAATGGATGTCATTTATCAGTTATCTTCTGTTAATTCACCTCTCCAAGTTCTCCGCTGCTTTAACCAGGTATTGAACTCACAACACTTTGGGTCCTGTACACTGGATCTACCCAAAGCCATTATCCACTGTGTCATGTGTCCTTATGGAATAAATGCAATGTATATAATACCTCATCTCAGACATACAGACAGATACAATTATTTTGACCCAGCAATAAAAAATAATTGTTGGCTTATTTTCCAGGTAGAAAATTCCCACCGGTTTATCAACTTCCAAACAAAATTTGTAGTTGATACAAAAGAAAAATGGAATCAAATATAAAATCTACTTATATTTTTCACTCGATACATAAAACTGACCTTACATCACCATCTGCAGAACAAATAACAGGAACTATGTGAAAACTAGAACACGTTCGACGAATGGCATGTCATTAAGTAATCCACCAACCATCGTTAGAATACCTTCTGTTATTATTATTATTATTATTATTATGATTATTATTATGATTATTATTATTATACAAATATTAATGATGTTAACAAAAATGTCTAATCGCAGGTGTTTTCATACTTCCCGCCCATTTGTAAAGATATCCTTGCAGACATTGGACAGCTGGTACATTGGGAAAACTATTTACAAGTGGAATAGAAGAATTATTGTCTCAAGGGAACTAGAGAATTATATTTTCGGAAAAGGTGGAAAATCTTTAGGAAGCGAGGTATATGTAAGTTGAATCTGACTGCTGAGATTCTGTAAGAGTCTAGATGCTGTCTCTTCAAGTGCTATGTAGCCATCGAACTGAAAGTTGTGAGAGAAACAGCTAAGGGGAAATAGACTCCCCTGTGTAGTTGGCTATTAACACTGATTAAAAGGAAATGCATATATAACAATTACAGAGAGAGAGAGAAGTAGTGAGAGAATCAACGCAAAGAGAGAGAGAAAAAGAGAGAAAAAAGTGTTAAAAGAAAGAGGAAAGCAACTGCAGATAATATTATCATCCTTGATTCTCCAGAATTCAAATAAAAAGTTGAATTACGTGAAATACATGCCAGCCAGATGCTAAGCCTAGTTCAATGTCACTGATTGGCTGGCTTCGAGCACAGGTGTTCACTTAATATAAACAGTAACGTATACCTTAAATCACTTTCCTGTTTCTTTTTTCACTGATGTTTCCGGGTTTTTTTATGTACGGCATTCTTCCTCTGATATGTGTTATGTATTTTTCTCATGTTTTATTTTATTCTTTTGTATTTCAGGTTTATCACATTTCCTTACTAGCTTTTTTGTAATTCTTTCATTTTCTATTTCTTCATTCAATTATTCAACGTATTTTTTTTTGTTTTCCTTTCGTTCATTTCTTGTGTTATATATTATGTTCCTAATTACGATAGATAGAAAAGTTTCCAAGATCGTGTTCACTGTATGTGATTCCTCCATCAACTAAGAAGCAACTGACTATTCTTACCAATATGCTGCCATGTGAGGCTAAAGGGCCACTTCTCGTCAAAATGCAGATAATTACCTTCTGCATTACTGCAGGAGACATTTCGAATATTTAATGAGATCGGATGAATTAATACTGAGAGGATTCCTATGAAATTCCTGAGAGCATTATTACGAAATTTTTTAAGAATAAAAGACAAGGAATATAAAGAACAAATGAGAGCAAAAACTGTTATGAATATTTTTGCAGGACTACATAATCTTATTTGAGTAATAAACGTACTCAATTAAAAAAGCATTTTATAACAAATCATTAATAACGAAAAGGAAGACACGCTCTCTGGGAGGAATTGTGGGTTTGTAAACAGTGACTATTACTGCTAATAATGCAAGACTCTTCGGTAAATAGAATCGAGTTTTCTCGGTCACTGTGTGTTTATCTAAAAATAAATACGCTTAAATTCTCCTTATCCCTGCCGTGCGCCAATGGCTTAGTGGTAGAATCGGGATGGGTTTCGATCCCAGATAGTGACAACCGGACGTCTAGTTACACTGATGAGCTGTGATACAGCGAAACAGTCTGTCTGTGGATGACAATATATGTATATATACATGTGTGTGCGTGTGTACGTATGTGTGTACGTATGTATGTGTGTGTGTGTGTGTGTATGTATGTATGTATGTATGTATGTACTTTATTTTAGGGTATTACATCGAAAACATATCAAAATCGCTACATAATCACAGTCGTGTTTCGATGTGCATACAACGCATCTCATCAGGCTATTGAAAATTACCGGCGAGTGAAGGATTTAATCAGATTTGAATGCAAAATACAGACTCTTGTTCCGAAAAAAGGAAAAAAAGAGGAGGGAGGTTATATGGTTGGTGGGCTTTGCTTAGATCGACCAATCAAATAAGATCTACGTTAAATTTAAATAGTGATGAAAGAAGCAAACATTAAGAAATTATTTTCCTTAAATGGGTCATGACCCGTAGGTTTGAAATCAATGACAAGAATGGACGCCAGACAGTAGCTGGTTTTGATGTTGCACATGTAGACGATGTTATTTCCTAAGAAAAATTAACTGGTAATCTAACAAAATGCTCGACAAGTACGGGTCTAATTTTATTGAGCCCCTTTTAAAATTAAAAGTTACGAATGTTGGAATTGTACTCCATTCGTTCACAACTTACCTGCACACACACACACATATATATATATATATATATATATATATAATATAGAAAAAAGAACTAAAAAGTTGCAAATTAAAAAATTAATGTTTTTTTGTGAAAGTATAAATATATATATATATATATATATATATGATATTTTAGATCGGCCCCTATCATTCATCAGAAATGGCTGTTTTCAGAAGTTTGTTTACATTAAGTAGCGTCCGTCGCGAGACGCGGACGTCACGTGATATGGAATGCAACTGTGTTTGAATATTTCTAACGTAAATCTAACTGTAGTAATATTTTAGATGTTGTTTAAATTGTTGTTTAACTATATCTAACAAAATTTTTTTGTTTAACAATTGAAATATTTATAAAGATTTAAAATACCCAAGTCTGTATTTAACCCTAGTTTATATGTATTTAATTTTAAAATCCAGTATTTTTCTTTACTTCTGCGTGTGTATGTATCTATCAATACACATTTACAGTTTTCTAATGAGTGTCCTGGTTGATTAAAATGTTCAGCTATGGGGGAATAAGGATTATTTTAACGTATGGTTAGGTTAGGTTTGTTGAAGCGAAATTTATTTCCAGATTCACCAATATATCCACTATTGGGACATATTGTGCATAAATATATATATATATATATATATATATATATATATATATATATATATATATATATATATATATATGGGAGTGTATTATGGTAATATGGTATTAAAGAAATATAATAACGATTAAATACAGTTAAACAAGTTTATCGTTCCTCTCTGATAGTAGAACAAATATCAACCACGCTGAAAATATTGAAAAGCAAAATATTTATTTAAATTTTCTCAAAAAACGATGTGCGTCAACGAAAAAATATATTAATACAAAAAATGGATTAACCTGCAAGAAGCTTTTCCGACTCAAGCCTTGGCCGCCACCTCGCGTGGAGATGAGGTAACATATCTTTTTTTCCACTTAGGCCTTGGGCCACCACCTTGCGCGGAGGCTAAGTAAAATCTTTCTTTTTCTACTTACACCAATATGTGACCTCTCACAGATGCTGCGTTTACCAAATTCTGGGAACGCGCTAAGAACAATACACGTACGTACGAACACTCACAACACACACACATAATTTCTCCATACAAACACTATGTAACTATATATTAATAACTTACACAAAGACATGAACTATTCATGTCATTGTGTAACTTGTTATTAATATATATTTGTTTACACATGTATATCGGTTTTGTTTGTTTTCTTTGTCTTCTGTTGGACTGTAATTAAAGTCCAACATTTCCATGTAGCTGGACCGGCTAGCAGGAAATTTTAACCTTCTGATATCTCTTCCCATCTTCACCACACGGTCCGCTACATAATGGTGACATCCCAACGTGATTAAATTTCCAACTCCTGCGAACACACACAAGACGCTATATATGTACAAGCAAATTTTTATACAGACCTTCCAAATGTGAGTCAGTCAAAACAACATAATATTGGAAACTTCTTTTCTATCCTACGCAAGCCGTACACTATTAACGAAAGAACTTTTAATTCACTACAACATGTCTACAAATCAATTTGCTCCTGCACGGCAAAATGAATTTCTCCTACAACACGTGGAATGGCAATTACTACTATGAGACGAGCCATACAATTCTTTCTCCCCACTGGTCTATATTTGCTTGACCTTTTCTTTCACTCGGCGACTTTTGACCTCAATTTCACCCGGCTTATCAAACGGAAAACGCAACGCCATTTTTAACTAAATTCAACTCTCTTCTTCTGAACTGAAATAGATAAAGTGTGAAGCACATCTCAAACAAAGGCGACTCACCGTCCTTTATCTTACCCTGCAATGATGCAACTCGAATTATCTAAGAATTTGCGAGAACGATATTCTATCGTCAATAATAGCAAATTCTCTCAAATGCATTCGACACTCGGTAGAAATTCTACATCAGCGCAACTTGGCCCCGGGGTAGAGCGACGCGCTGCCCCCTCTCACCTTCACTTGGCCGACCCTCGTCGCTGACCACAAGAAGCAGCCAAGCCTAGCAGCAGCAGCCACCAACTTCGCCACAACGCTGCTACCATTAAACCTTGTACGCCAATATTATCCACGCATCCCAAACAAACAACCTCATCATTCAATTTTCCTATATTCGAAACTATGAAGATACATATTCGGATCTATGTGTTTGGTTTTAAACCTCAGTGTGCAAAGTGCGCCAATCGCTTTCATTACGAAATAGCAATGTCAAAAGCAGTACATACATTTAAAATATTTCAGTATATGACGAAATAGGTGACAGGAAACGTTTGGAACATTGCCAAATGTGCCTGTCAACAAACGGAAATATTTCTTTAGAAACAATGTAATGTAGGATGGACTGAAATATACTCCATTCTTTAGGGAAGTAAATGTTGAACAAATCGCAAACCACAGAGATTTTCCAAGCGTAGCTTAGATGTGGAACAAGGCCGAATGCAGGGGACACCCAGTGAGGATCGAAATCACTACTCAGTTGTAATTGTTCTAGCGAGACAAGCTTACTAAACATTACACTGCCTCGAGATGCCGACAAATCGCAAACCGTATAAGTGGTGTTAGATATTTTAATATTAAATTTAGCTTAGTTAATACACCAATTGTCAGGTATGTCAGTAAATATTGGATAAGAGTAGACTTGAGGCAACAGAAAAGTGGTTCTATAAAATAATGCGGAGAATAAAATTGGCAGAGTATATTAGCAACGAGGAAATTTTAATGAAGCACAGAGTTGAAAAGAAAGTCTTCAATTTTCTGAGACACCTAACGGGGAAAGTGGATTTGAAGAATTTGACATTCACAGAATATATCGGAATTAATATACAAGAGACTTACCTAACATACTTTCAATATGAATAGTATAACAGGGGCTGGAAGGGATTTTAAAGAGACAAATATTGCTTAGAGTTACAAAGTTATTTATGGTAACTCATAAATGCTTACGCCCGGAAAGGACATAGCATATTAAATAGGTGCATAAATTATATTACTCATACTGTGTTGAACCATTTAAAATAATGAAAATCAACGCGTCACTTTCTACAAAACCGCTTTCAGAGTTACGGTTTCTGTAAAATTCAAACAAAAAAACTGACGGGATGAGAGAGCTCGCAACCGTCCCCAAAATTAGTGTTTCAAAGAGAGTCTACAAGTTAAAAATATGTACCGTTTGACAGAAGCACATTTCGTAATCGAACACGGTATGCTAGTCTTTGTATAGCATTACATTGTCACTAAATGTAGTGCGTAGTTAAGGAAAAAAATCATGTCTTCACATTACTACTTGCTGTTGTCAGCCATCTTGTTAATGGCATAATAGACGTCGGCAGAGAGCTGGAAATGTGTTGAAGAGGGCAAATGTATTATTGAATTATACAACAATTATACAACCGGATATCATTTATGACGTCATCAGTTGCGCACGCAGTTTATTATTCATATTTGTCCTCTCTATATATTATTTTTTTTGTTTTATTAACACTTCATATCTGTCTCAAATCATAAAACAGTTCATGATTTGATTTAAGGCTTTTTAGGTGTATTTGGAGGATGAGCATTTTCAGATTGTTTTTCATGTGATATTATTTTTTTTGGATGTGTTTGGTTAATCAGTTGTGAAAAGATTCACACGTATCACCTCGGTGTCTTGGCAAATCTTATCATTTATTAAAATCATTTTTCAGTCAAGATAATTGTTTTATTTTTGCCTTTGTTTCTACGCTTCATTTTCTAATAGTTGCAACACTTTTTCTTTTATTATTTTATGGCTTTCGTATTCTGATTATTTTTCTACTTCCCAAGGTGCGAAAGAAGAGATTGGACAAAAAGAAAATCTCATTTCCGAAACCGGTGAAAAAAAACTTAACTTATATTCGAAGTAAAAAAAATAAAAATGTCTATATTTCTGAGATGAGGTATTGTAATTATTTACTTTATTTACATTGTTCGGACTGGTGTTCTCACGAACATTGCCATAATAAAGAGTTCAGTTCAACATTCCAATCATTGAAGAAGGCCGGAGCGTACAATGAACGAAACGTCATGAATATCGCAATACAGGTGAGGACAAAAGTCTGGACAATGTAAATAATGTAAATAGTCCTTATATTTCTTGTCATATTCACGACGTTTCGGCTGTTTAACCGAACCCTTTATTTCGTCCACATTGCTAAGTTGTTCTAGTTCCACGTAACATGCCTCTTCCGGATATCTCAGTTTCAGTTATTTCCCTTTAACTGAACTCTCCAACTTTTTTTTGTTCACCTCTGCTCTAACTCTTTGGGTCAATTCACTGGATTACAGACGCTTTTACCCACTGGACCATATGTCCTTCAGGACAACATTGTATATTTGGTGACTTATAAACCTAATGGTTCTTTTTCAGTTTTTTACCAGAGTTCATATTAAAATTTGTTGTTATTGTTTTTCTCTCAAACTCCGTATTACTGATTCCCATATCGTATTCATGGCTAAAGATGTTTTATTTGTCATGGGAACAATGCAATGTCATATTTTCTTATTTTTGTTAATATATTATCAAGTATATTTTATAAACTGAACCAATATATGTTGAAATAAAAACAAAATGGGTCTACCGTACACGGACCAATAAAGCGGATTTTTGATTGATTTTATTTTCTATGGCTTCGCAAACATTTGGATGTTATTTAAAGCCATAAAATACATTTATACCGTAATATATTTGTGTCGATAATAATCATTTTCTGATAAGTATAGTTCACCTATATGCGGGTTAAGGAGAGAAGAGATGTTTTCATACATGTACAATTGTATTCGTCCGCCTGTGACTATAACGATCCGTCTGGAAATGGAACACGGTTTTCCAATTTCCATTTCCGTATCGTTATCCATTGCATCACGCTCACATCCAAGCTTACAAAATCTAGTAAAACCAAGCATGTCACTTATTTAGGCACTGACCAGAATCGACGTTGCTTACGTTCGTAGGAGAACAGGTGTTTCCACATGATATGACCGTAAAAATCAATAATGTGATAGAACGAATGCGATATGAAAACTTATTTTTTTAAATGTAATAATAGTATTGCGAAAAGCGTAACTCTTAAAAAAAAACATTGGAGAAATAACAGGTGATCTTTAATTCAAACAGAATTTATATTTTACTTATTTTTAAAAAATTTAGCTAGAGAAATATGAAGGAAGCATAAAAGAAAGAGTTCCGACAATGTGGACATTTTGAATCAAATTAATGAACAAATTCTAAAGAATATAAACATGACCGGTTAATATTTTTACCAATCGACAATTGATAAGAGAAATGAGAAAAATTAAATTATAAAGGGAAGGATTAAGCGGGAAAGTAAAATAGATTGCGTATGTTATAAACTATCTGCTTATGGAACTTGATTTTAGGTGGGCGCAACTACAAACCCCATTAGCATTTTATAATGAGATGATATATTGTTATTATATATTTTATGTACATTGTTCAGACTGTTATCCTCATTATATAAATGTTTTTTTCGAGGCAAGTTTTATAAATATCACAGCAACACGATGCAAACATCAAAGTCGCAAAAAATGTATACGGAGCTGGATCGAGGGATTATATATTGTAAGAAAATAAAACATAAAAACGATATATATATATATATATATATATATATATATATATATATATAATTAAACATAATGAGCCAGACAAACCTACCAATGTTTCACCTACGCGGATCGTCAGTTTTCCCTGACAATCCGCGTAGGTGAAACCTTGGTGGGATTGTCTGGCTCTTTAGGTTTAATTAGGTTTGCTCTACATAGCGTATTGAGCACTTTATTTAGTCATTTTACTTACTCGTATCGTGTTTTTTTTCTTTGTACTTTGAACTTGGATGCTAGATGATTATTTTCGCCTGACGTACATGTTACTGTTCTTTCTTTTTTTTACTATTTTTTCCCTTTGGTATTGGTTTATTTATTTACAAACCAAGGCACCAAAGGTTTTAGGACGTGTATAATTTTTTATATTTATAAAATTATTACTATTATATATATATATATATATATATATATATATATATATATATGTATGTGTGTATATATATATATATATATATATATATATATATGTACGTATGTCACGTGATTAGTGTCACGTGGTATGTGCATAAAAGTCAGCGGCTCTAAACAAAAATACGTTTCCTTTTCTGTTTCGTGAAAAGCCGCTGCCCAGCATGTATATAATTTTTACGGAACATTCTTAAAAAGCAGTTAAACGTACTAGCATACATACACACGAATTATTTTTATTGGAGTGAAAATAAATGATCCTAAACTGCTCCTTTTTTTTATAAGCTCTCATTGTTGCTGACGCACTCTCATTAATCATTTTTCTCTAATAATAATTACATGCTGATAGGAAAGTTTGAAATCCCAAAGATACATATTCTTTAAATGGGAGACATTGCTCAAATGCTGAGCTCACATCTCAAGTTTTGGATAATGTGTCAATAATTTGAACAAACGTGCAACCTTGGTTAAACAACAAAATGGAGGCAAAATTGAAACCCCATTTCATATCCATTTGTTTCAAAATATTTACAATTGCTTTCACAATTGATTACTTTGCATTATAACGGTTTTAAAACTGGAGCTCAGTTATTTTCGCCCAAATGGAAACAGAGCTGGCTCGAGGGAAAATATCAACGAGTATTATTATTAATATTATTATGAATATATTTGCATGTGAAGACGGTGGGTAAAATTTCTAATTTGTTAGTTTCTGAGCGACGTTACACTAGTATTATCTTTCGTCATTAAATAACCTAAAATGGGTCGATAACCCGTAAAAATAAACATCATAATATGAACATTAATACACAATATAGACAGTTTATTATCTCTTGAAAGAGCAAGGAACATTCTTTTCCTGTTATGACATGTGCGTTACGAAGATATCCAATTTTTATTTAAATAGATAACTGATGTAAATATATATACCAAAATGCATAAGTGTATAATTGTATAAACACATTCTGTCTATTAGGAACACAAACCTTTATGCAGATGGAAAAGTTCAGTGAATATACAGAAATATGACAACGATTCATTTTCTCAAATGATTTATTTAGCATGTGCCGTTAAATTCTCGCAAGACAACTAGATTACCTACTACGTTATTAATCATAACAAAAGCTATAAGAATGGGAATGTTTGACGGCAGACGCCGATGTCAAATTGAGTGAACGTTAAATGAAACCTATAATGGAGAGCGACAGAAAAAGAATAACTATCAACTGCTAGATGATATAAAAGAAGATCACTAGAAAAAGATGCAGCTCAATGTGTGAGCTATATATTCGTGTCGTTGATAATAAGCAAATAGAGAAATATAACTACAAAACGGTAAACGTGACAATGAGATATGATCGCCTAAGTCTTGTAGGGACACGGCACATAAAAGAAGAAGAAATAAAGATAGTTAATCGCTGTTTAATCTCAGACAGATGAAAAAGGAAGAAAAGAAAGAGGCAAAAAGAATCAGTAAGAGGAAAGTAAAATGATAAAGATGATCACCAGCCCCGTAAAAATTTAGGTTGCTAGTGCCACAGCATATACTATATCAGTAGCAGCAAATAGTGGGTATGTCTTTGAGAAGATCTTCTGAAGAAGCCCAGCTTTCTTACTTTCGAATTTAGACCTATTCTATTCTTAGACTGGTTAACCTGCAAATCTAAATTTCTTAGTATGTCCTGTTATATATGAAGGTTTGATTTCGGAGATATCCTTCTCATAGACGATAAACTACGTCCGCGTCCTGTGTAAGATGATAAACTACGTCCGCGTCCTGTGTAAGATGATAAACTACGTCCGCGTCCTGTATAAGACGATAAACTAGGTCCGCGTCCTGTGTAAGATGATAAACTACGTCCGCGTCCTGTGTAAGACGATAAACTACGTCCGCGTCCTGTGTAAGATGATAAACTACGTCCGCGTCCTGTGTAAGACGATAAACTACGTCCGCGTCCTGTGTAAGATGATAAACAACGTCCGCGTCCTGTGTAAGATGATAAACTACGTCCGCGTCCTGTATAAGACGATAAACTAGGTCCGCGTCCTGTGTAAGACGATAAACTACGTCCGCGAACTGTGTAAGACGATAAACTACGTCCGCGTCCTGTGTAAGACGATAAACTACGTCCGCGTCCTGTGTAAGATGATAAACTACGTCCGCGTCCTGTGTAAGATGATAAACTACGTCCAAATGCAAGGCCTCTGATCAGGAGGATCGAGGAGAGTGGAACTACCTCTTAATTGCTGGTGTTCCCAGGTCCACACTGACATGGGGTGGTAGCACCTGTTAGGGTCTCAGCTATGGGCAAATAATTAACCAAACCGGGATCAAAACACTATGAAAGTGTAAAATTAGGTTTTAATACTAGAAATATTTTGTAAAATATGTAAAATATGTCGCCATATTTATCACAACGTTTCGGCCGTTGTACGCTCCGGCCTTCTTCAGGTGGTTGGAATATCGAACTGAATCATTTATTTCGCTCACTGGGGTAGAATGTTCTAGTTCCACTTGCCATGTTTAATGGCTGACAGTTATCAGTTATCTCCTGTTAATTTCCCTCTGAATGTTCCACTGTGCCATGTGTCCTGACACATGACACTGTGGATAAAGAGTGTGAGTTCAATATCCAGTTAAGGCAACTGAGAATTATGTAATAATGTACTTACTACCATATAAGGAAATCGATATCGCATATTAATTCAACTTCGTTTCTAACAGTTTTTTCCTGTTTCTCAGCACTTAGCGATTGGGATTGCCTTATTCGCTCGTTAAATACGCGTTTGGGGTTTAGGTGTCGCGTTTACCATCCTCTGTTAAAATATTTTTAAGATATTTTACCTTCTACTGTGATTTTCTAAGCGTAGCATGGGACATCCAGTGAGGATCGAACTCAGTCGAAATTGTTCTAGCGAGACAAGCTTGCTAACCATTACACCACCTCAAGGTGCCCAATATAGCAATTTTCCAAGCGTAGGATCGAACTCACAACTCAGTCGTGATTGTTCTAGCGAGACAAGCTTGCTAACCATTACACCACTTGAAGTTGCCCAAATTTTACCTTCTATATTTGCTTCATGTTGACATCTCCAAATCGTATCTCGCCGCTTGGGCTTTTCTCATGCTGATGATAATATCGTCTTGTACAGTGTCACCCGGATATAAGAGAAACCCAGATATAAGAGAGATATCTGGTCCCAAATTAGAGCCTGTGTTAATGTATATACAGTGGAAACCGGATATAAGAGAGATTTTCTCTGGTCCCAAATTAGAGCCTGTGTTAATGTATATATAATAGACCAAACCCGGATATAAGAGAAATCCGGATATAAGAGACTTCCTATCCGGTCCCGACAACTCTCTTATATCCGGGTTACACTGTATAACAGTCCAAACCCGGATATAAGATACTTCTCCGGTCCCGACAACTCTCTTATATCCGGGTTACACTGTAGTTGATTGTTAGTCCTTTTTTCTTGCTTTCCCTTGTTATTCTGTCTAGGAAGGTCCTCTAATTTTTCCCCACTGTCAGCCATCAATACGATTTCTTAAAGAAGAGTTAGCTGAAGTTCCTGGTACACATAACGAGGGAGGAGGGACTGGAGAATCTAATACTTACAGGTCGAATAGAGGGAAATAGATACACGGGAAAACAACCCATGACATACCTAGCGGTCTTAAACAAGTGGATGACAGAAAGTTGTCTGGAGGAGGTGGCAGAGGGAAGGAACTTGTTGAGAGCTGTAAAGGAGGTGGAGAACCAAGATCGCCAACGGCCTGAAAGGACATGTCACATAGAAAGAAAGATATGGTTAAGATTACGCCTACACTCTATTAGGTTCAACAGATCCGTTAGGGTAGCCTAGCTGTAGAGGTTGAATAAATGTCGGGACAAGGCATATTAACTGTTATGGGTCCCTACCTATAACTACAGAATGAACTCTTCCTAACACTATGTATACTACGCCCCTCAAGAGAGAGGGACGAATCGAGTCGAGCCGATAGTAGTTCACTCCAAACCAAACTGACAGTCATACTAACACCTTCCACATCTTGTATTATTATTCCGTGTAATGTAACTTCGTTATTTCTACTCTTGCGTTCATGTTGTTCTTCCTTGGTCCTAACCTGGACCATAACATTAACCCTTTAAGCCATGACCACCGCTTTATCGGTGGTAGAGAAAAATGCCGTAATGCCCAGCCACCGGTTGAACCATGGCAGAGGAAAACGACTTACAGCTACAGGATGAGTAGTTGGTAAACACTTGTAACTATTTTTTACATATACCGTGAAACATTACATACCAATTATTTGCGAATTTTAACTAAGGGGCTCAGGCAGAAGGGTTAAAATTGTTCAGGAACGCAAGGCTCATAGGGTTAATACTTTATGCTCTTTTCTATTTTTGTGGAGAGGTTAAGATAAGGTAAAACGATAGTTATGCTTTAAAAAGAAAACAATAATAAATACTAGCTAAATACCCGCCTTACGAACATTATTCTTAAAAGCAATTTAAAAATAATTCAGCAAAATTATTTTATTTTTTGTAACTGGATCTTTGGCGATTGGCTTATTTGGTTTATGTCGTTCGATATTGCACGTCTGAAAAACGGTGCCTTTATCGCAGTCGCCATAGCTTCTCGATCTTTTTAGCTGGGTAGCATCAGCCTTCGGACGGATAGACTGCATTTTAACTCTCATTTGTGTCTATCAGCGTACAGTGCGCAAATGAAAATATTACTAAGTGGTACTCGGTCTCGGAAAACAGCTGCTCGCGGCAATATATCCCTCACTGCACTAAAGAAGGCGGCGCAGAACGGCAGTAATACTGATGCAAGGGCAAGCTATAGTTACGGCGGCTTGGCTATTTTGGGACCTAGCCCGGGCGTACGTGCAGTTGTTAACCACATTAAAGTGACATTGTGTCAGATTCAGCCAGCGTGAGGTGGCAATAAAATACAATCGCTTCTTGGCATCTTGGCTTAGATCAAAGAGTAGTATCTATTATTTACTACTTAATCTGATTCTTTCTTTCATTTTCTCACTGAAACCAAGTAGGGTATCGTCCTCTCTTTCTACGTGATCAAAACGAAATAGATCATTATTTATTAATTATTGGCAGGACGTAACGGTTGTGCTTACTAACAAAGGGAGGGGAACAAGTAATTATTATTGTACGATATTTAAATTTAGGAAAGGAAAGAAAATGGTTGAAAAAATAAATGGAGAAGATTTAGAGAACTCAATTTCATTGAACACATTTTTAAAACGAAATAAGTGGGAGTTTCTTTAGGTGGAGAAATAACTTAGTTTTTACTTGTAGTGTTGTCTTTGTACAAAATAATCGAGAACTAAGAAAGCCGTAGTTAGGGAGAGTATTGTAGGAACAGCAGACGAGGTAGAGGAAACAAAGAAGAAGAGGTTTATTAAATATTCATGCATAGAACGGAAAAACTTGAGTAAATATACTACTACTCAAATCTTAATCGAATGTGGCTACTTGCCGTATTTGTAAGTAGGAGCAGATCACTGACGCTGTAGCCCATTGGCACGGCACTGTAAAACAATTGCTTTTTGGCATCTTCGTTATTTCTTTCTTTTAAGCATTTCATCCAGACGGGCGTGCCACAAGCACGCAGTAGGTTACAGAGAGTAAAACTGAGAGAAAAGCCTGGGTATAGGGGGTGGATTGAGCAAAATATGAAAAATGAACGCGGACAAAGGCAACGGAAGATGGCGATTGACGTTGCATTTACATTTTTGAAGATTGTAATTTTCAGAGAAGCAAGTATGAGAAAGTGAGTTCGACTGTCGAGATGTACGAGAAAAGAAACTTGGAGTAGCAGTGGAGATTTTCAATCTGCCACAAGCCTACGAAAACGCGGTTTACATTGCAGAATAAAATCCCTAACCGAATACATCGATATGAGTGACAAGTTACTTTTTTTTCTTTTGTAAGAGATGTTTTTTTCTATACTTTTATTATTGCCTTTTACACTTTTAGCTAATTTCGTTACATTATGAGCTTTATATATTTTTTTTTCTTTCTTCACTGTGTTATTTAATTTTCTTGGTTGTTCTTTCTCATTTATTTTATTTCTTCTTGTCTTTTATTCTTTCCTTAATTTCTCTTGAACGCTTGTTCCAGTCTATTTTTTTTTAGTAAATTCATTTTTTCCTTCAGAGTTGACTTTTCTAGACTTTTAAAAATTTCTCTTTTTCTCCGTCGACACATTTTTCTCTGTTCACCGTTAAAGTTGCATCTTCGTACGCCACTCAATCTGCGAGTCATCACACATTCACTCAAATATTCACGCTTTTTATTTTAATTTCTCACTCTCTAATTCGTTTACATTTTCATAGATTATGAATTTCACCGTTTCCTTCTCGTGAATATATTATTCATAACATCAAATGTATTTTAAGATTTCTTTTTCGACTCTTTTTTTTTCTTCCCGTTTCTTTTTCATCCGCTTTGATTTGCGTTCATTTCGCACCTCACACTTTCTTCGGCCATTAATGGATATTACAAATGGCGTGGGGAACAAATTTGATAGATGCATCGTTTATATGTTATTTTATTTGATTTCCTTTGCGGAATTTTTTACAAATTTTTAGATATTTCTTTTTATTTTTAATCTTTTTTTTGTTTAGGCTCTTTCTTTAATTTTTTCTCGCAGCTACAATTTATCAAGATTACCGAAGCTGAGATTTTGTGGCAGTACAAGAAGTAGGACATGGGAAGAATTAAAATAAAAGGACAATTGATCAATGATCCATACAGAAGAATTTAATTTTTAAAATAATCAATTCAAAAATATGATTTGTGCTTCTAGCTATCGCTCCTTACACTGCCTACTTCTACATACTTGTAAAATATATATTCTAAATTTGACAGTTAACCGTCAGTAAAAGTATGAACCCGAAATGCGATTTCCAGGTCGGGAACACTAGAATCTAGCAGACACGACAATTTAAAGATCTGGAAAGCTTTTTGACAGAGGGCGACACTGAGATCCATAGAAGCATTGGAATGGCCAAGGACGCATTCCAAAAGCAGAGGAGGATTTCTTTGGTAACGAAGAAAAATACTGAGCTGTTACGTGACATCTGTCCTTCTTTACGGCAGCGAAATTTGGACGATTTCCTCATAGATGAAGAAGAGACTCGAGGCGACGGAGATGTGGTTCTACAGAAGGATGCTAAGGATATCATGGACCAAGCGTGTGATCAACGATGAGTTCTTAGAGTGGATGCAAACAAGGAGGATACTTATACTTAACATCAGGAAGGGGCAGCTGAAATTCCTGGAACAAAATGAGAAAGGAGGGCCTGGAGAATCTGAAACTCAAAGGTCGAATAGAGGGAAAGAGAGACAAAGGAAAACCACGCATGACATAGCTAGCGGCTTTAAACAAGTGGATGACAGATGGTGGTCTGGGGGAGGTGGCAGAGGGAAGGAACTTGTTGAGAGCTGCAAGGGATAGAGGTCGGTGGAGAGCCATGATCGCCTACGTCCTGAATAGACACGGTACATAGAAAGAACCGAACGAGGTTCGAGCTTAGTGCCGAATAATGCATTCAAAGATAAGTTTTCTAATTACGGTTTCGCT
>OZ038496.1:77307091-77309591 GCA_964036315.1 Acanthosepion esculentum
TGTCTTCCTAATGTCTGAGTTGTACTTATCAAGACAACTTTTTGTATTTCTCTTAAGCTGTGATTTCTTTTTTATTCAGTGCGTTATGTGTTACTTCTTTATTATTAAAAGCTCACCTACTATGACTGGTAATATTTTTGTTTTCAATTTCCACATTATTCTATTTCAATTTCCTGCTCTTTATACTTCGAAAGATTTTCATATTCTTTGGTTGCTATGTTGCAGTTCGCTGGGGAAGACATTAAATAGTAGGCACTTTTTTTTTTCTTTTCAGTTTTTGACAATTATGTTCGGCCTATTGCTTCAATCTTCCTGTCTTTAAAAATGTATTATTATTATTATTATTTATTTGTGTATATTATATTTCCTGCTTTGTATCCTGTCGAGGCATGTGCAAACTCTGATCCTTAAGTCCTATAGAAGAATTGTCATTTCATTGATAGCACTTTTCTTAGTAATGTTCCTAGTATGGCGATATTCTGGGTAATATGTATGTTGATGTTATTTGGGACACTGTTAGTAAAATTGTCCATTGTTTTCCTCAAGAGGACCAAAGCTCCGATTACTTTTTGTCACAGCCTCAGTCTTCATTCGCAACATCCTGTAAATCTCGATCTCCTTGATCTTGTATTTGGACAAATTCTCGATAATTTTCATGGAGGTGATTCTCTCAGATGGTATTTCTATGTCAATAAACATGCACTTACTGAATTTCTTGTCTTGTAATATCAGGTCTGTTGGCTTTTATTTCCCTGTCAATTTGAATTGTGTAACCGTGTCTGGTTGTTGCTCATACCATCTATCAGTGATTTCGATTTTGTGCTTCTTGCATTTTTTCCAGTGCACACATGACGCTATCTTGTTATGTCTGTGGGTATATTCATTATTGTCATTATTATTATTATTATTAATATTATCATGACCCTTTCTGGTGTATAGACGTTTTCTTCCGGGTCGCAACCAGAGGTCTATGGTCAGATATGGCTTCATGACATTTTCCACTGATCATTTAAAAAATAGATCACACAGAGTTTACATAGATATATCTCTTAGATAGATGGGAGTTGAACTTGTGAGTACAATTTCTTTTTGTATTTCTTTAAGGATTGGGGTACTAGCAATTCCTTTGATGAGTCTATCGAAACCTTTTCAAATCAATTCCAGGGATCCAACTACAACTGGATTTATTTAGGTCCTCATGCACATCATTTCTGAGATTTTCACTTCAAGTTCCTTGTAATTTGATAGTTTTCTGAAGATCTTCAAAGATTATTATTATTATTATTATTATTATTATTATTATTATGTTATATTCCACACCAGTAATTTCTTCTGGATTTGACATCAAGTTCTATTACTTTTCCAGCCATTTCCACAATATTTTAGCAAAGCTGTCATTCGGACAGTTTTGATACATCCTCTGATTATTAATTTTACAATCCTTTCTGCAAAGCTTTTTTTCAGGTTGATTTGTTCCTGAATGTGATCGGTCTTCGTCTTTGAGCAAGATAAAAGCCTGGCTTCTATTCTCTCCTCATTTTAAACGAGAGAAGAAGGCGTTTGATTCCGATGAATTCAAAACAGTGGCAGCACATTACTCATTGCACGAAGAGAAGTCGTGTCGATGTCATATCGACGCCAGTGTGGAAGTGTGCGATGGGATTGGACATTTTTTGTTCTTGACACATATGAGTGCAGATGGAGCACTTCGACATAAGGTAATGCTTAGCAAACTTGTCTCGATACATCAAGTACGGCTTAATAATGAGTTCGGTCCTCACTGGGCGTTCCATACTTTCGGCCTTGTGCTACATCTAAGCTATATTTAGTACATTTTGCGGGCATTTCGATGAGGTGAAATGGTTAGTATGTTTTTCTCGCTAGATCAGTTATGAATGAATAAGGTGTTCGATTTTCACCGTTTGCGTCGTACATTCGGCTGTGTGTCAAATCTGAGCTTCGTTCTAATAGATTGGCAGCTAACCATTGCCGTTTTAATCTTGAATTAGATCAATGGAGATGTCACTTCTATTCTAATACTTCATTTCCTCGCACTACTTACCTGCTGAATTCCTGATCTTTGCTTCTCTATCACTTACAATCAAATTTTAAATACAACGGCCATAGCCATCTTCTTTCTTCGGAGATATTTTTTCTTGATTTTTCTTTCTTTACGCCTCCACACCAAAGACTTTTTTTTATCTCTTTCACTCCCTGTGACCCTCTATGCCCGAGGGGCATTATCGCCTTGCTTGGAGTGAAACGATTAATAAAACAGAGGCAAAAGAAAGTAATGAAAACGCTAGAAGAAAACAGTGAGAGACTTGCAGAATAAAAAAAAAGATTGAAGAGACTTAATAAAAAATAGGATATGTGAATATTGTAACCAGGGAGATATATATATATATATATATATATACCTGTAATTTCTCACAATAATTCTGATAAGACAATTTGGATAAAAAGAACATCTAGAAGGAGGCTTACACAAAAGCATTCC
>OZ038496.1:77314591-77327091 GCA_964036315.1 Acanthosepion esculentum
TGCTTTTCGCTATCACCCACTACACTCCGCGTGTTTACGTCTCTAGGCGTTTCTCCGCCAATTCGTTATTTCTTTTTCTTAACTTAGTTTCTTTGTTCTTGATTTTTGGTCCAGGCGCCATTATGCATTATGCTAATATCGGGCCTCCTTCTTTTACACGATCAGTACTTTCTAATCTTAACCCTCTACGTTTCATTTCCCTTCGACTCCCTTTGATCTGTATTTATGTTCTTTCTTCATTTTGCTATCTTCGTATCATAATATTTAGTTTCGTTTTAACTCTTCCTAACACTACCCAACCTTTTTTCATCTTCTTTTCCCCCGTGACTTTTCTTTCTTTTGTTCTTTCTATTTCGCGTCTGTATATTTCCGCCTCGTAGTTCTTAACAACAATTTTCTTTCATTATTCTTATTCATGACTTTCTTTCATTCTTTTCATTCTTGACTTTTATTTATTCTTTTTATTCATAACTTTCTTTTATTCTTCTTATTCATGACTGCCTTTCATTCTTCTTATTCGTGATTTTCTTTCTTTCTTTTCATTCTTGACTGTTTAATTCTTTTCATTCATGGCTTTTATTTATTCTTTTTATTCATGGCTTTCTTTCATTATTCTTATTCATGGCTTTCTTTCATTATTCTTATTCATGATTGTCTTTCATTCTTCTTATTCATGACTTTCTTTCATTCTTCCTATTCATGGCTTTTTCATTCGTCCTATGGCTTTCTTTCATTCTTCTTATTCATGACTTTCTTTCATTATTCTTATTCATGATTGTCTTTCATTCTTCTTATTCATGACTTTCTTTCAATATTCTTATTCATGACTTTCATTCATTCTTCTTATTCATGACTTTCATTCATTCTTATTATTCATGACTTTCATTCATTCTTATTATTCATGACTTTCATTCATTCGTCCTATGGCTTTCTTTCATTCTTATTATTCATGACTTTCATTCATTCTTCTTATTCATGACTTTCAGTCATTCTTATTATTCATGACTTTCATTCATTCTTATTATTCATGACTTTCATTCATTCTTATTATTCATGGCTTTCATTCATTCTTATTATTCATGGCTTTCATTCATTCTTCTTATTCATGGCTTTCATTCATTCTTCTTATTCATGGCTTTCATTCATTCTTCTAATTCATGACTTTCATTCATTCTTATTATTCATGACTTTCATTCATTCTTATTATTCATGATTTTCATTCATTCGTCCTATGGCTTTCTTTCATTCTTCGTATTCATGACTTTCATTCATTCTTCTTATTCATGACTTTCATTCATTCTTATTATTCATGACTTTCATTCATTCTTATTATTCATGACTTTCATTCATTCTTATTATTCATGACTTTCATTCATTCTTATTATTCATGACTTCCATTCATTCGTCCTATGGCTTTCTTTCATTCTTCTTATTCATGACTTTCATTCATTCTTATTATTCATGACTTTCATTCATTCTTATTATTCATGACTTTCATTCATTCGTCCTATGGCTTTCTTTCATTCTTCTTATTCATGACTTTCATTCATTCTTCTTATTCATGACTTTCATTCATTCTTCTTATTCATGACTTTCATTCATTCTTCTTATTCATGACTTTCATTCATTCGTCCTATGGCTTTCTTTCATTCTTCTTATTCATGACTTTCATTCATTCTTCTTATTCACCACATTCATTCATTCTTCTGATTCACGATCTGTATTTCTCCACAATCACATTCTTATCAATTAGTTTCTGTCATTCTTATTATTCATGAACATCCGTCTTTCTTTCTTTCTTTCTTTCTATTTTGCGACCAGTGTTCATCTTCAATCTCTTTCTTATTCATGACTTCCTTTCTTTTCCGTTCTCAATGTCTACATGATCTCTTTCTTCTTTAGCTTTATTTTTCTAATTTCCAGCCTTACTTCTTCATATTGTTATTATTATATATTTTCCCAGAATTTTCTTTACTTCTCTCTTTCTTGCCAGAATAACATCGTATTTGCCAAAGCCTAACATATAGTTATTTTCCACAGTTCCTTTTATAGAACGCCTCTCAAAATATATACACATATATGTATAACCTAAATTATCAATCATTACACAGAAGATTCTTTCGTAGTATAAAGATGAATTGCCAACGGTGAGATGAAAAAGAATCACAAGCCCAGTGATTAAGTGCCGTCCCTGAATTTTGACTTTGGAGTTGATTTCCTGAGTCTGCTATATTTTAGAAGATGACAATAAAAGAACCTAATCCGGGGTTTGCTTTATTTTGCATTATAGTGTAGGTAAATATTGGGAAACTAGAAATACGTCGCGGAAGTTTCTGACTTTTGTTTATGATTGTCTAAGAAGAAACGGGCAGACATTGTGAGAAATACAAGAGAGGCTGATTCATTATTCAATCTGTACTGGCTGTGCAAGGATTTTTTCTTATCGTTATAGATGATAGGCCGAGTCAAACAAAACATAAATTAAATGGAGACCATAATACGTATATCAAAACAATATTATTAATACTATTAGTAGAAGCGTTACAGTAGAATATCAATAATGCGCATCCGACCTATAAGAAGATGAAGAATTGTAAAATAAACTTTGCAGTATTTATAATAAAAAAAATAAAAGAACCAACCAAAATTGATTTCGAATGAAAAGAGATACAAATGAAAAACAAAGTATGCAATATATATATATATGATATGTTTAACGTTCTTTTTATACATACAAGTATTTAAGCAAATGCTCTGTTTATAATAAACAGTATTAAATAACATTTACCGGCCTGAATGTCTGAGAAATTTTTCGTTCTCCGACAGGAATCGAACCTGTATCCTATACGGAACACATCACTTCGCATGACGTGCCTTAACCGTTCGGCCACAGAGAAGCGTCCAGTTAGCAAGGTCGATTTTACTATCTTTAAAATTAATTCTTCCATGAATCTCTTCTATACATATCTGCTCTTAGCGTATCAAATGTAAACAAATGACGTCATATATTTTGAATTGGACAGAGTCCGACAATTTATTTTAAAGACATTTTTGATATGTTTAACGTTCTTTTTATAGATACAAGTAAGGCACCTGACGCGAAATGACGGTTCCGTATAGGATACAGGTTCGATTCCTGTCGGAGAACGAAAATTTTCAGTGAAAATTTCTCGGACATTCAGGCCGGTAAATGTTATTTAATACTGTTTATTATAAACAGAGCATTTGCTTAAATACTTGTATCTATAAAAAGAACGTTAAATATATCATAAATGTCTTTAAATAAATTGTCAGACGCTGTCCAATTCAATATATATATATATATATATATATATATATATATATATATATATATATATATATATATATATATATATATATATATATAACAACTGTTAAAGGATACAAAATACAACGATAAAACATTCCGATATTAAAAAAAAATATTCTCTCTGATATAACGATTTCAACGTCGATAGAACCGAACGATATAACTGGTTGAATATGTAAGGCTAAATACAGAGATGCAAGTATTTATGAAGGCTGCAAAAATCTTATCAGAAATGTTCGCATGAAAATATTTGTGGAAAAGACAGAGGAAAAACACGTCCTGTCTGAGACAAAGTAACTGACGTCGAGGTGCCTGGACAGGATCGAAGACATTACAGATATTTCTTTAAATTTTGTCAAGTATCTCGATATAAACACCAGGATCTCCAGACCAGATATGGAAGTAGTACTCGATGTACGGACAAATGGTATAAATCATAGACTAATCCCTGTATTTAATCAATGCTTTTGTAGATATATTTACTGTTGGTCAGTCGGGAAAGGAGCTGTGTACTTACGCTGTGTTTTGAAATCCTTACTAAACAAAAAGCTTATATTTGTTCAGGACTAAAACTTTATAGTAACAGTGGTCAGGTGATAGGTTTATCAGGTGATCTCTGAAGTTGCATGAAAGCAGACGAAATGTACCAATTGTTTAATATTAGTTTTACCTTCTATGTTATCAGACGGTTATACGTCGCGGGAAAATGGCAATATATTTCTCAACTCAAGGTAAATGCTATTGCTTTGTTTTCTTCTCTCGAATTACTAGTGACTGTTCATTTTGGGGATCGGGAGAATTTTCTCGGAACTTTTTCTCCTTTTTGATCTGTTATTCTTGTTTTCATGTCTTACCCTTAAAGATTCTGAAGATTACGCATTCAATTTCTTCATTGGCCTCTACATCCTTGTTCCTCTTTTAACCTTATTGTTGTTTTTCTTTTATTCCTTTCACATTCTTTAAGTTTTAAACGTGCGGGTGGTGTCATGAATAACGACACGTATTGAGAAATCAGAGAGCCGGTTTCAAATTCTTGCAGAGATTCTTTACATTCGCTCATTCAAAATTATCATTTCGAAAGGAATGAATCCATCATTTCGCCGAGGCTTTCGACTGCATATTCAAGGCACTCTGGTCTCATCACTCTTTGTCGACAACCAGTGTATAAAAGGACACTATTGATTGCAAATCCTATGTCGCCGGAGCAAGCACATGCTGTGCAGCTATTGAAAGGATATTGGTGTTTAAAATTACTCTGTTCGTGCCCGCGTTCTTTTAATTCAGTAGTACTTTCATGGTAATTGCTCCGAGGAGTTGCTTTCGCTTGTCCCTAGGCCTCATGAATTTAAACGTCCTACGAGGCTGGCATCCCGTTCCCACCCCTTCACCGTTGAAACTGTTAGATGTAGACGTCTCTTCTACTCCAATAGCTTCATGTCTCGCACATCTCGCCTATGGAACTCCCTTCCCTATTACTGTTTCCCTGACAAATACAATCTCCAACGGTTTAAGTGTAGCGTCAATCGTCATCTCCAGTTGCCTTGATCTATCCACTTCCCTTCTCCAAATCCTTTCACCTTTCATTCCTATCTGCTCTCGCTCCAAATCTTCTGTAACCCCCTTGCCTTGATCGATCCACTATCTTTCTCCACATCCTCTCCTTTATCACTCCTATCTGCTCTTCCTCCAAACCTTCTGTAACCCCATGCGTGATAGTGGCCACCAGCCTTGCTTGGGGTGATACGCTTAAAAAAAAAAAAAATTCTCATCTGGGGTCTATATGGACGCTGGTGGTTCATGTAACATACTGGTGGGGGGAACACAAACAATAACAAATTTTAGTGGCCCATACAGCAATTCCACTTTGCGATGATTGTTACAACTGATAACTGGACCTTCTACAGTAATCTACGTCATATTAAATTAGTAAAACACAGAAGACAAACTCTATAACTAGCAGAAAAAGAGATCAAGCGATATAAGTTAGCGTCCCTTTTACTCTAACGGATGATTTGATTGTAAAAGTTCAATAAAAACTGAGAGGAATATATAAAGGAAAATTATATAAATGTTCCTATACTTATCTATTAGTAAAGAATTCTTTTTTTCATCAAACGTTTATGGAAATAGGAGTAGAAGTGGTCCATGGGTAAAACAAAAAGTTGTGTACCACTAGTTTAATGAAATACTACGTTTTATTATACAAACTAACATCATTCTGACTTATCTGGAATTTTTGTACAAACACCAACGACTCTGAATTTTATGAGTAAAAGTAATTTAAGTAAGGAATATGTATTATATAACACAATATAATTTTTTATCAATGTACTGATTTCATGATTAAGTATAAGCTGAACATTGTCGAATTATCAGTTCAACAGGCACTTAATAAAAGCATAAAATGCTGTAAACTATATAGGCACTCATCTATCTATTAGCCATTATGTATAATATGTATTGTTGAAAGCAATACCGTGCATATATATATATATATATATATATATATATATATATATATATATATATATATATATATATGAACATTTCTCAAATTTAACTTTTAGAGAAGACAATATTTGTAAATAAATGACAATAAGAAAACAGTAATTGCTGACGCGTTTCGTCCAATGCGGACTTTTTCAAAGCAAGTAACGAAATGAATTTAATCAAACAAAGAAAATTAATCTACGCCCAGTTTTTTTCCCTATTTCACCTTTCCTAACAAAATTACTGCTCTCACAAACAAATGTACGCAAAAACATATTACAATCAAAAGAAAATGGTTGAATCCATCAACAAAGATTAATGAAATATTCTTCACACGTTACATTAACTGACGTCATTTTCAGTTAAGAATATGAAAATAGCGTTTCCTACATTCCCGTTGCTAAGAACACTCTGTTTTTTGTTTTTATTAATTTTCTTTGTTTGATTAAATTCATTTTGTTTCTTGCTTTGAAAAAGTCCGCATTGGACGAAACGCGTCAGCAATTACTGTTTTCTTATTGTCATTTATTTACATATATATATATATATATATATATATATATATATATATATATATATATATATATATATATATATATATATGTATGTTTGTGTGTGTGGGCGCGCGCGTGCGTGTGTGTGTGGGGGGGGGGGCGTGCAGCTATATACAGGGTGAGGCAAAAGACGTGCCTATTAGGAGTTATTAATTACTAATGTTTAAATGTCTAATTTGTTTTTATATATTCTTCTTGTGTGGGACCATTTTAATCAGTTGTTTATCAGACGCGTTACACGCTGTGTTGGTCCTCCCAGGCGAGCTCCTTGACAATCGACGATATTGAAATTCATAGCATGTTTAGCGCATTTGCGTTCTGAACAGCCGGCCCTTCGCCAATTATACATGTGTTCACTTTCTTTATCATTATTTATTTTGAAGTTATGAAACTTGTGCTGCATTAATTATAATCATCGATAACGTTCGGTGTGATGTTTTGTTTCATTTTTTTTTTCTATTTACATTTTTAGTTTCTTTTTTGGATTTGTCGAAGCTAGTGTTGTTCATTGGTTATTTTATTCCCGCCCCCTTCACTTCGTTTCGTATATTTTTCTAACAATCATTCTTTATCTGATTTCTATTCAGTTCCTCATTTTCATTTGTTTTACATTATTTAACATATTAAATCCAACTGTCATATCTTTCTTTCTTCTTGTAACTTATGACGCTCTCTCACGTTACACACACATTATGTGTATATATATATATATATATATATATATATATATATATATATATATGTGTGTGTGTGTGTGTGTGTGTGTGTGTGTGTGTAGGATCCACCTAATCTGCATAGGTGACTACCAACTATATAAATAATGGTTGGTACCGGAAGACGAGAGAGGAGAGGAATCACGAGATCCAACTAGAGACTCTGATCGACTGCGACTAGTCAACACATTCTCCAGGAACGTCTTCCCAGAAATATACAGAAATACTATATGTACTTATTGTGTACATTTTCTTGTTATAATACATTCTTGTTCTAAGTACATTTTGTGTTGCATTATTATTCCATGCATTAGGCGAGATTCAACATTGAGTCAAGGCTCAACAATGGCGACGAAGATGAGATTCGAACTCACGCGGGGATACCCTCCATTGTTGAGTCTTGACTCAATGTTGAATCTCGCCTAATGCATGGAATAATAATGCAACACAAAATGTACTTAGAACAAGAATGTATTATAACAAGAAAGTGTACACAATAAGTACATATAGTATTTCTGTATATTTCTGGGAAGACGTTCCTGGAGAACGTGTTGACTAGTCGCAGTCGATCAGAGTCTCTAGTTGGATCTCGTGATTCCTCCTCCCTCGTCTTCCGGTACCAACCATTATTTATATAGTTGGTAGTCACCTATGCAGATTAGGTGGATCCTACACAACAATATGTAATAATTTAGCTCTTGAAAATACATTTCAATTGAGCACTGTTGAGTGATAAGCTAATTCTATAAACAACAGCCACCTGCACTAATGCAAAGCTCTTCAGTAAAATGAATGGAGCACTTTGGCTGATGGCATTTGTTTACATTTGTAAAAACAATACGCTAGATTTAGTTGTGTAACTCTACCGAGTGAAGATAGCTCTGGCTGACACAAAATTAGTTGTGTTTCAATCCTGGCTTGAGGCATTCGGAAGTCTAGTCGCACTGAGGAGCTGTGATACAGCGAAACAGTACTGTCTGTGAATTATATATATATATATATATATATATATATATATATATATATATATATATATATATATATATATATATATATAATGACATTTTTATGTTTAACATTCTTTTTATAGATACAAATATTTAAGTAAATGCTATGTCTATAATAAACAGTATTAAACAACTTTTACCAGCCTGAAAATCCTAGAAATTTTCATAAAAAATATTCGTCCTCCTCTGACGGTTACCTATAGGATACAGGTTCGAACCCTGTCGGAGCAAGTACTATTCGTGCGAATGTTATTCAACGGCGTGACTGTAGTTTGTATCCGCGATTACAAAGTCTCTACTACAATGGGCATTACGAAAGTGACAAAGAATGTTCGTTGACATCACAAAACGAACACAATAATTAAGTAAAAGTTTAATCGCAGTGCCTTGTTAGTGATATATATATATATATATATATATATATATATATATATATATATATATATATATATATATATATATATATATATAAAACCTTTAACATTTTATTGTAAATTCTTTCTATCCATTCTCCTTTTCACTCTTTTAATAGACCGAAACTTCTCTGTCTTTCTTTGTTTCTGTCTGTCTGTCTCTCTCTCTCTGCCATCATATTTCTTTAGGTTGGCCTTTTTTGTTCGAGATCTGTTTTGTTTCATTGCAATACATTTGCATATTGTTTTTCTTTTTCTTCTAACTGTTTTCCTCTTCTATTTCTCTGCTATTAGGCTCTTTACAGCTTCTCACATTCTATTCTTTTTAATGTTTTCATTACACTGAAATACGGTATACACAAAAAAAAAATCCACTGAAAGCCAGATCAAATTATCCCCACATCTCCCATCGCCGGCCCAGAACAAACTGTCCTCTTGTATTCCCCAAACGTTTGGACTAGCGCATTACTTCACCCACCACCCGAAGATGGCATCTAAACAGCGACTATTTTCCCATGCCCCTCAGGGTTAGTAGGACATACACAAAGATTTTGGTGAAGGTCACCTACACACCTTGCTCACCATAGACACAGCCCCTCACTGCCGAAAACACAATGGTCACATCTTTAGACTTGCAGCTTTCAACACATTTGATTTATCTCATCAGATTCTCCGAGGGAGAATCATTCAATTGTGTTTAGCCATTGTAGGCTTTGCAGTCATTTCAAAAGAGTTGTGCGAAAAGTGATCTATGAGTGCATTTAAAGTAAGAATGGCTGGGTGATGCTAGCTTAACCCGCGATGGTGAAGGTTATGTCTTTTTGTTTTGAGTTCGAACGTTAGACTTTCTTCGAAGATGGTATATATCTGGCTCCTACTAGTGGCTAACAAATAGCATTAGCTTTTTTTTTTAAAAAAGTCGGGTCCTCACCAAACTCCCGGAACGGAATCTTATTTTTCTTTTTTTAATTTTTCTCGAAATTTTTCTTCTAATATCAATCGACATCTGACAACCTGAACTTGTTGCCGTCCTTTTCTGTTTCCTTACCTCAAACACGTCTCTTTACTCATTTTCTCAATACTCTGTAATTCCTTGCGTTTTAGTGGTACTCCTGCTTTGCTTTGAGTGAATTGCTTTAAAAAAAAAAAGAAGAAAAATAAGGACACATGGCCAAGTGGATAAATGATTTGGTTGAAGCAATCCAGTGACTTGACCCAAAAGATTTGTAAGTCCAATAGCAGAGGTGATAACTTAGAATACTGAGTTACTAAACAGCTAAATCTGACATATCCAGAAAAGGCATGGCATGTGGAACTAGAACACCCTACCTCTGTGGAGTAAATAAAGGTTTTGTTTTGAAATTCCAAAATATATACGCTGGAGAAGGCCGGAGCATACAACGGCCGAAACATCGTGAATATGAAAACAACGGTCCGAACAATGTAAATAGGGCAAATAATTACCGATAAAGCAATAAACATTTGAATTCATATTTCTTTGAATGTTTTCATATGCAAGTTAAAAAAAAATAGGTAAATGTTCCGATAAATAAAACTGAATTAATAATAAAACACATGGAATCATAATACTTCAACTTAGGATTTTAATCCCCATCCTCACTATGATTCTCATTTGCCTTTTCTGTTATATCTCGGTTATGGCTCTCCGCAACATCCTATCCCTTATAATTCTAAGCACTCTCTATCCCATTTTTGTTGCTGTTATCATGTTACCATTTCGGCTATTGTGAACTCCGGTCATCATTAGTTGTATATCGATACGAGTAACCTACACAGGGTTTCGAAATAAACCTTTTATTTAATATAAGGAGGTAGATTATTCTCGTTCCACTGCCCATGTTTAAGGGAATCTCGTTTAGTTCTTATTGAAGTTCGGCTCAGTTATTGATCGTTCCGTTTCCACTGAGCCGAAGTACACACTGCCCGGATCAGGGACTGAAGTCGCAATTACTATTATGAAATACACGAACAAACGGTTTAATCTATTAGGCCCTTGCCCCGTGTAAGGAAACGTTGCATAACAACAACAAAGATGATCGATTCATTGATCTGTTTTACAGCAGATCAACCACAGTGCATCATTTAATTCCGAAGAAGGATTTCAGGTGAGTAATTTGAGTTATTTTTTTTAAGGAGCAGATGATATATAGAGGAAATAATTTTCTTTGCATTTTCTTGTTCATTTCTTTTTCTTTTTTTTTGGTGGGAGAATTGTATATTGCCTAAAATTGGTTGCAAAACAATATAGATAAGCAGGTTTACTAAATAGTTCTTTTGTTATATATTTTTTATATTTTCCTATGGAGAAATAAATGTCATTAAAGTAATTAGTACTTTAATGACATTTATGATTTTATTTGGATCAGTATTTTCAAAAAGGTCCTTTGTGTTAACCGAATTATATTAATTCTTTTAGGTTTGCTGAAAGTTATAGCAATTTAATAATCTGTGTTTAACAGTACACTATTTACATTATTCGGAATATTGTCCTCATTTTTGTCGCCATATTTATTACAACGGTTCAGCTGTTGTACGATCCAGCCTTTTCAGGTGTTTGGAATGTCGAACTGAACCCTTTATTTCGCTCGCTGAGATATACTGTTCTAGTTCCACGTACCATGTCTAATGGATGTCAGTTATAAGTTATCTCATGTTAATTCCCCTCTCCAAGTTCTCCACCGCCTTAAACCATTAGACATGACACGTGGGACTAGAACAGTCTACCCCAGTGAACGAAATAAAGGGTTCAGTTCGACATTCAAAATGCCTGAAGAATGACGGAGGGTATAACGACCGAAACGTTGTAATAAATATGTCGACAAAGATGAGGACAATAATCCGAATAATGTAAATAGTGTACATAATACCTCATCTCAGAAATATAGACGGATAATGTTTAACAGTATACGATTCCTGGCATGAGACACATACTGGCGGTTTCTAATTTTTTAGTAGATGTTGGTGGGTAATATATGTGTGTCCTACCCTGAGTTTGGCTAGTACCACCTCTCCTCTCCTTATCTTTCTGTAACTTGGTTGTCTTTCACTAATTATTGGCTGGATATTGTGTAACTTGTTGTTTTGACAATTGTTCTATAATTGATGTCATTTTCCTTTAATGGTCATATATATAGTAGGCCATATATATAGTAGGCCGGAAGTCAGTGTGTAGAACCTTTGTATTTAAAAGGGCCATGTTCGGCGAATCCTTTACCATTTCCATAGCTTTTCCATTTCCTTGTAAGCCTATATATTTGTTAACCGGTATCACCCCATGCAAGGCAGTAAAGACACTAAGACAGTTACACAATGTGGAATAATTAGGAAGAGAAACATTAATAATGAGCGGGAAGAGGAAAAGTAATCAAGATGACAATAAATATCAATTGACATTGCATTTAAATTTTTTTAGATTAACGTTAGCTGGAAACTATGCATTTTGGAATGATGTTCCACACGCGAGAATTGCGAGAAAAGTAACTGTTTGCATAGAATTTACAGTTACATCTAGCCAGCTCAACTTTAAATTGACGAAATCTACGCCCAAGTCTAGTACTACGTTTAAATTTTTAAAATGTCTAGGTACCATAGTAAAGAGCTCATCCGAATAATTACCGTGAATGTATTTATAGGAAAGACACAGAGAGGCAACCTTACGGCGGTGGGGAAATGACTGAAGCCGAACCGCCAGTTCAGTACCCCACATACAATTATTACAGCATTGTTTTTCCTGCAAATTGTATCAATCCTATTAAGCAATTTATTTATTAAGGGGTTTCCCATGAAAAAAAGATAAGGATTCAATATTCAATATTCTGCATGTCAATAATGTAAATACTGATGACCGACATACAAAAAGAAAGAAATCTATTTATTTGTCTGCGATAAAAATTAGACAGAAACCTTTCAAGCGTCATCCGATAAATTGTATGATAAATTTGAAATTTAATCAAAAGTAAGAAAATTATTTA
>OZ038496.1:77329591-77349591 GCA_964036315.1 Acanthosepion esculentum
AGATTGTTTTACTAAAGGCGACATCTCATTAACGGCTGACTGGGTCGAATTATTTATGACTTTGGAACATTATCGAAGTGAAAACAAATATTTTTTTTTTAATAACTTCGGAAGTTTTATGTTTGTTTTAATTCAATATGTTTATAGCGTTTTTTCTCCGTTTCCACGTGTATTTGTCAGTCAATTCGTCTGTTAGTATCAAGTATTCGTTGCGATTGTTTGTTTGTTTTTGTTTTATTATTATACCATTTTTATTGAATAATTTTAATTATTATTACGACTTTTCTACAGGAGATTTGATGTGGTCTAGGCTAATTACAATATGCATTAATCATCTTATAGAAATCCTTTTCTGTGCGAAACAATATTCAAGTTATCTCCACTACTTTAATCAACTAACAATATTTTTTCTTTCAATCCATTACAGACATTTGTATAACACAATATTCAATAACTATTTTACATCATCGCCCTCATAGGAAAATAACTGTTTAGATATGCTGTTTTAAAATTATTAACACATTCAATCAGAGATTATTTTAAACGGTAAATGTTTAATGGGAAATTATACGGTAGGTAAGTTGGCCTATATATCCTTCTACCAATTAAAATACGAAAATGATCATCAAGTGAAGCTTAGAAATTAATTTCAGTTAGTGATGTGCCATGCGTAATAAACGTTTAGGCGATCTGTCTATATTTCTGAGATGAGGTATTATGTCGAAAAGTCGTAATAATAATTAAATCTATTCAATAACAATTGCAATCTGAGCACTGATAAAAATAGATGTTGAAGAGATTAGGTTTATAATACCCAGAAATTCATACACAGATATCCTCAATGACACATGGAACAGTGGATAAAGGCGTTGGTTAGATCCCGTGACAGGACCCAAAGAGTGTGAGTTAAGGCAGTGGAGAACTTTCAGAGTAAATTTAACAGGAGATAAGTGATAACTTGCATCCATTAAACATGGCACGTGGAACTAGAACAGTCTACCCCTGTGAGCGAAATAAAATAATAACGACATTCCAACCACCTAACGGCCTAAACCGTGTAAGAAATATGGGGACAAAAATGATGACAATAGTCCGAATAATGTCAATACTGTACTTAATACATCACCTCAGAAATATAGACAGGCAATGTACTAAGATGACCGATAAGGCAATCTTTTTCCAGCAGTACATTGTCATTTCTTTCTGGAGTAGACCATTTGCCATAAAAGACTATACAACACGGTCTGTCCTGCTATTTAACCATAGCTGGTACGAGGAGGATTCATACCTTTCCTAAGGGTATTAACACGTAAGTGAACGTAATAGATTCGATTGGAATTCGAACTCGACTCTCCGATCCCGCAATCCGAGCCTCCAGTTTTAATTCTAAACGAATAATTTAAAAATAGTTATAGGTAGGTCCAGCAAGTACCTGATACATCGTGCTCCCCTGTGTCTTAACAAAAGCCAGATCGCCGCTAAAATGAAGTGCTGCTGTCACATTTGGATAGGAGTTGCCCATTCCTCACATTGCTGTCTTGACAATGGCCAAAATCTTTTCCGATTCCTTGTTGGTGACAATATATTTTCCGCCCTGTAATCTATCTTTGTTTAAAACTATAGCAAACATATCTAAGCCTAGTAAATATTAATCATACTAATAAACATAAGAGAAAATTTGGAAAGGTTCTTGGCACGACTTACCTAAAAGAAACGGTAAGCAGCAAACGTTTCTTGAAGGGACTGAATATATTTTAGTATCGGCACTTATCTCTGCAGAAAGAGGCACGTGTTCTATCTAGTGCATATAATAATTTTAAAATTAATTTCACAAATGTAATGATTATTCAAGGGAAAAAATTAAATTCACCTTCACTAATTGAAAACATTCAGTGGCATTCAATTTTAATTATTGGTTTTTAGTGATTTTTTTTTATAAATGCTGATTAATAACTTATGACATCATTATAGAGAGACACCGATACGAAAACAACCACAAGAAGAGAAAAAAATAAATCTCTCTCTCTCTGTTTTTCTCTATTGTGGTGAAATTAAATACGATAGCTGAAAACCTCCTGACCTCATTCCAAAAAGAATGTCTAGTCTGGGACGAGTAATATAAATTATGACATACAACTTTCTTCCTGTAATAAAAAGTATTTGACTGGATGTAGTTATTGTGGTCAAGTTATCACAACTATCTACGAAGAGGAACGTCACATGAGCATAATTCTTTCGTGGAATTAAATAAAACCACATTATTCTTCAGTTTTTTTAACAATTTCAATTTGTCTCTTCTTCATAAACCGGTGAACTCTGATTTGAATCAGGGAAGCAATCATTCATCCATTTTTTTAGATATTTGTTTTAGTTGATACAGCCAAATCGCGCATAAGTTGAGCAAAAATGAGTGAGCATTTTACTGGAATTCTTTATTTCGATTTTGTCTTATATCACTTTAACTTTAGAACCAGTAAAGGAAGTTGTCTTCTTGTTTTTTTTGTTTTTTTTTTAATTATTATTTTTTTTTATTGTAACTCGTTTTCGTTTGGTTATTTTTAACTACGAAATCAATTACAATAAACAACATTTTGAATTTTCTTTATCATTTCCCAAGAGACAAAAAGGACAAAGTTGTTTACGAAAATTATGGTACAGAGATATCTATTTCTAAGCGAGTAGAAAAGAAACGAGTACGAAAATAACTAATAATAAGAAAAATTGCTCTTTTCTTTTTTAATTAGAACTGAGGTGTCAAAAAAGTTTTTGTCGACAATTCCTGCACGAAAATGTTTCGATTAAGTAATTGATTATTTCTTCCCGTTTAAATCTGAAGCTCTTTGAAAAACAAGTACGAAGTAAGAAAACATTCCAGTATCCTTCTATTTCGTTTGGACATAGTATTTTATAAGTTACCGATACTGAATTTAGAAGAAGCAGTTGACATTAATGATTGGTTTGTTTTGTTTTACGGCATATCAAACTAAATGGGTTATTTAATGCCAAATGATTTTTATTGCCGGTAATATATTTTTTTTAAATGTATTGCTGTTAATATTTTTTCCTTCAGAACTTTATTTCTGGCAATATTTTTCTTCAAAAATGTATCGCTGGTAATATTTTTATTTATTCTCAAAATGTATAACTGGTAATATTTTTTTTCCAAAAACGTATTGCTGGTAATAATTTTTTTCTTCTAAAATTTATTGCTGGTAATAATTTTTTACCAAATATTTCTGGTAGTAATGGCTATTTTTAAACTTTCATAGGATGTTGAGCACAGTTTGGGAGTTAACTATTTACTCATAGCTGGGACCCTAACAGTTGCTAGCAGCCAGGTTTAGGGTGGACCTGGGAACACCAGCAATTAAGAGATGGTTCCACGCTCATCAAAACCTGCTGATCAGATGCCTTACTGTTGGACGTACTTAATCGTCCCACCCAGGACGTGGATGTAGTTTATCGTCACACCCAGGACGGTTGACACTCATGTGACATAATGTGGAAGAATTGACTCGAAATTATGACATTCAGAGTGTATATATGAAGTGTACAGTGGAACAGTTATTAAGCTACCAAACGTGCTCGTGTAAATGAGTGGCAGAATATGGAGTGTGTGAGAGAGAATACAATGGCAAATATTACCAGAATTCATTGAAAGAAAGTTGTGGAGAGCCATGTTTGGCTGTAGACTGAAGGGGACATAACACATAGAAGCTTAAAGAGAGACCAATTCTAATACGTAACATTTGATGCTATAGTTTATGTGCAGCATATAATATCTTTAATATGATTTAAATGACTACAAACATAACAGAAATAGCGGACGTATTATACTAAGTACAGTTCAGCACGACGTCATGATCAATGCATAACAAGTGAAATTTGTGTATCTCTTTAAAGCGTAAGAAATTATTAGTGAAATATGGAACGCAACTTTTAGTAGAAAGTTACATAGCCAACTGCGTATAATACGTTCCAATTTGAGATCGTTTTCAGTGGGAAAAGGGAATAATATATAAAGTATTAAACGTTTCCTCATTAGGAAAAAAACGATATTCGCTGTCGGTTGAAATTTATAAAATCTTTTTCAGGAAAATTTCTATCTTATGTTATGTAACTGTTATCTTACTTTTCTGTGCTAATAGGGATTTATATTTTAATCGGTTCTTTGAAAAGATGTGGAACGTCAGCATCTTGATTGTGCCACAAATTTAATTTCGGGTTATATGTGATATCAATTTTAACAGCTGCTGTTTAGTGTTTATTGTAATATTTTAATATGATATTTCGTGCATATATATATATATATATATATATATATATATATATATATATATATATATGTGTGTGTGTGTGTGTGTGTGAACATTGAAACCAACATTTAGAGGCTCTAAATGTTGACTTTTATATAAATGTTCACTTTTATATTTACACGTGATCTATCTCTGATATTGAGCATTTTATCCCATAAATATATCACACCTTAAGACTATATTTCTTCATATATATATATATATATATATATATATATAAACAGGAGATCAATTAAAATACTCGACCCTGATTTCGACCTAACGGACTTTCGGGCGATACTTTAAAAATTATTACCGATTTTTAAAATTAAAGGCTCAAAATATTCTTTTTAGTTATGTTTTTTTTCTCTCACGTGTATTTAGCACTTCATAATACTAATGTTTCCTGGTCTGATTCAACTCTGCCTATTAACCATTTATATATATATATATATATATATATATATATATATATATATATATATATTAAAAAGAAGAGAAGTACCGCAAACTTTTGGGGGTTGTAATGTGGATCTTTAAAAAATATATATATTATCCTTTATTTTTCATAATTTTACAACACGTGTTTCTGGTCTCGCAACCGTCTTCAGATCAAGGGTGGAACGGTCGCGAGACCAGAAACACCTGTTGTAAAATTATGAAAAATAAAGGATAATATTTCAGGAAAATGGCTTCAATAACTATAAACAAATGCAAGCGTTAATGGCAAATATGGCTATTACATGTATTAAGTAATTGAGATCCGAATTATTTTTAATATAAATTGGCATATATAAATCGTTGAGTCACCGCATAACACAAGTGTTTACGGCCACATCACGTTGAAGCACTGGTTCTGCACGCTAAGCGAAATTAAACAACGTCGAGTCTGGTCAGTGTATATGTGGGTGACCGCTTGGGAATATTAGGTGCTCTAATATTGGAATTTTAGGTGGTCTACTAGATAATGGCGTGGAATTGTTCATCGAGGAGGCGAATTTAAATTCCAGTTAGTTTCGTTATATTCAATTACGCGCAAATGCTCTCTTCTTCCTCCAGGTATGAGTGAGTTAGACTTATATCGCTAAATCATTATTAGCTCAAATAATTATCACAACCTGAAAATATTTCCTCGCTTTAAAATAACCAGCAAAGTAGAGTTAAGACGTAGAAAGCATTTGAATCAATCGTACGACACACAAGACCTGAAGAGTGCGTTTGGTTGTGCGGATGGTATACTAGACAATGGTTGTTGTGATGCGTCTAGTGTGGTAGTGCTTGTCGCTTCTCACTTTCAGTTACCGACGCTGGCTAGCAGCAATGCGAAAAGGGGAGTCGAGTGCGTAATTCTTCCCGTGCCAGTATATAGCCTCTCCATCATCAAGCCGTATGTAGTGCCTCTTCATGGGGACAAATGGCAACCGATCACCTTGCGGACTCTGGCTAAACTACAAGGGACGGTGGAAGAGTTTGGCTCCCTTAACATTCAGCATGCAGGCCCACCGGTGTGTGGACACGCCCTGGTGCCCATGAATCAAATCCCAGCTATGGGTTAAATAGCTCCACTGTATTGTGGAAATCTTCGGGAGGAAAAGGCTAAGGAGTAAACCCTACACAAAACAGAAGTGGAGCCTCTAAGGCAGATAGACGGCACTCTGTGCTACCTTCCGGCAACTATTGCAGCCGCGCTGGTACCAAACTGTATTGGTTCATCCCCTCCTTTGGAATCTGTTAGCAAGTTCGAGAGGGGGAACTAGACGTCCGGGTATCCCTAGTTTTCCATACATTCCGCACAAGCTCGTAGCGCACTGGAGAGGACACTCCAGCTTACAGCGCTACTCCATCGTCTCCCGTGACAGACGGGTGCCAAACGAACGGTACTAGATAATGGCTCGGAATTGTTAATCAGCGAGTCGAGTTTTAATTGCATTTGGTTTTGTTATATTCACTTCCGCGCAAATAACCTCAGAAGTATGAATCAACTACTACTCTCTCCTGCGAAATTATTATTATATATAACAATTATTACAATCTAAAAATATTTTTGGCTTCAAAATAACCAGAAAGGGAGAGATAAGCTGTAGAAAACATATCACTCAATCAATCGAACAAAACACAAGGCCCGAAGAACGTGTTCAAGCCACTTTGTTTCAAAAATGTATTATTAAAAACAGCTTTATAAATGCCTATATGATATTACATGTAATGAAAATAAAAAAAACTAATTTCAAATGAAAAACTGATGCAACCGATTCCAATACTTTGTGAACTTTTCCCATAATTTCTATTGCTTTCCCTAGTTTTGTCTTACACACACACACACACTATACATATATTATATATATATATATATATATATATATATATATATATATATATATATATATATATATATAATCTGCTTAGTAATATTTTACCCTGTTCTTTCATTGTTTATTGGAAAGTTTGTCAGTTCCGTTTGTTGGGTGTTTTTGCCAATTACACTTAACCATGATCAATTACTCTAAATTATGTCCTCAAGGCGATAGTATTTTTTAAAAATGATTAGAGAATTAAATTTCATGATTTTCCAACATAACAGATATTTGTGAACAGACGTGCCCACAGACAGTGTCGCAATGCTAAGACAGATGTGGATACCTCTTTCAATATTTTGGCGATGCAATAATATTTGGTGCAGAAGAAGATAAGGATAAAAAACGTACAACGGTAAAACTGGGGAAAAAAGAGAGATAGATTGAAAGTAACAAAGCAATCGAAGGCTTGTATTAAAAATAAGGAAAGGAAATAACCAAGAATTAATTATATAGAGAGGAAACAGAACGAGAGAAATAATGTAAAACTGGCGGTAGGAAAGGAAGCAAAAAAAAATATGAATGAATGTCTGCCAGAAGGAAATTTTGATGGACGATGGAAGTAAATTAGAAAGAATTTGAAATAGAGATAATGAAAACAAATAAGTAAGAATGTATAAAAAATATATAATGTATATCTTCTGCAGAATGTTAAAAAGAAAACATGGCTTAAAGAACTAGAAATTAATAACTGCAGGATATGAGCAAAGAAAGAATTAAAAAAGATAGAAGTGAAGAATAAGTGCCAATGATGGAAAAATAGGAAATGAAGTTTGGAATTAAGAGGAAAAAAACAGCGAAGAGAACCAGATGAAACGAGGAAACATTGAAGTGAAAATATAACAGATAGAAAGAAAAAAAGTAATGTAAAAATCGAATGGATAGAAAAAGGGAAAGAAAAATGAATCAAGAAATGAAAAAAAATATAGAAAATGAAAGAAAATATCACCGAAAATAAAGAAGGAAAAAGAAATGATTAATACGACAACGTGAATAAGATTAAAAAGAAAAAAAGAAGTAAAAAAAGAGAAGAATAAAAACTAAGACCAACGGGAAAAATAAACTAAAATACATCTTTACAAAAGATGTTAAGAGAACCAATTCAACCAAAAGAATGATGGCGTCACAATACTACAATCGACAAAAAGAGAGAACGAACAGAAAAAAAAAAACAAAGAAAAAAAACGAAATAAATCGATGTAAAAAAGATTGATATTTTGTGTGCGGTTTATGCATCAGCAAAATGAATGATGAAATAGCAGGACCATCAGCCGCTTGCCTGCCTTCAACTCCCTCCCTCCTCGGGTCGTCACCTCTACACCTTACTGACCAACCACATTCTCGTACGTTTGTGATTCTTTTGGTGAAATCATATTATCAGATGACTTATTAAGCCATACTGTCATTAAATCAGCCGAGCGGTTGTGATGTATGAGAGTTGGGCTACCCTACCATTCAGTTTTCTTATTCTAATGTAATTAGTGCCGGTATTAAGTACAAATATTCGATATTCTTGGGCAAATTTCCAGAGCCGATATTGGACACGTTTATGAACTCTTCATAAAATCAAAATCGTCAAGCTCTCTCTTCCCATGCTTTCAACAATCTTTCATTGTCGATGTTAATCATATGATTAGTTGTTGTCTATACACGTCATTCTGTGTACACGTGGTATTATATATACGAAGACAGACAAAAATAAATACATGTGTAAAAAAAAAACACTTCCGATGACGAAGTCCACTAATCCCTGATGCCACGCTGCTATATATTAGTACTATACAAAAATGGACGCTTTAACTTATTTAAATGGCACGGTTTGTCTTACGAAATAAAGGTAGAGTGCTCTTTGGTCAAAATTTAGTCCTTTGGTGCTGAAACTGGTGTGACGTCTCCAGGGCGCTGACCCGAGCACATGTCCCTTCCCCGGGCCGGAACTAAAATCAAACAAGTACATTAAATAGCTGGGAAGTTTTCTAACAGAGGACAGAAAGTGCGACACTCAGATCCGAAGACGTATTGGGTTGGCAAAATATGCATTCTCAAAGCTAAACAGAGTATCATGAGACAGAAAAGAAATTTCCGTTAGAAACAAAGAAAAAGTACTAAAGTGTTATGTGTTTTCTGTCCTTCTATATGACAGCAAATACTGGACAATCTCCTCAGGGATAATGAAGAAAACTGAAGCAACAAAAATATAGTTCTACAGAAAGATGCTAAGGATACCATGGACCGAACATATGAAAAACGACATATAAAAGATGGAAACAAAAAGGAGAATCCTAGTTAACATAAGGAAAAAGCAGTTGTAATTTCTGTGGCTCGTAATGATGAAGGAGGTCTTAGAAATTCTGAAACTTACAGGAGAGATTGCGGGTAAAAAGGATGGAGTAAAAACAGCGCGCAACATACTGACGTGTTTTAGCAAATGGATGGCAGAACAGGGTTTAGGTGAAATAACAAAAAGACAAAGCTTAATAGGAGATAGATAAAACCGGTGGAGGGACATGATCGTCTACGTCATGTAAGTCCAAGACACAGGAAAGGAAAAAAAAAGGTTATTTTCTTTGTTTCTAAAGATATTTTCCTGTCAATAATTTTACTTATTTTAATGAAGACATCTTTCACTAAACTTAGGCGCGTACAGATTACTTTGTCATAATGTCTATCTTTTTATTCTCAGGTAACACGATATTTGAATTTCTGTATCTTCGTGATTCTGAGACAGATCGATAGCGATAAGACCAAAACTGAGAAAAAACACAGAGATGCGCAAATAAGTGAATATTCTAAAATGGACCGAAAGTGTTTGGGATTGAAGCAGATTCGGAAATGGAAAATAACATTTGAAGAAAGAAAACAAAAAAACAATGAAATTAATACACAAGAACACACACACACACACATTATATACATATATATATATATATGTTGTTGTTTACATGGTACGTCCGCGGTATTCTAAGATTTTTTTATCTGTCTCCGTTGATTCAAGCTTCCCTTTCATTCGTGAGAAAACAGTCCAGCACTCACTGCCATATAGGTGAAAAACTATTATATAGCGTTTCATTTATTTGTTTTAAAATCTATTACATACTTGTACATCATCCGATTTTCGAAGACCTAATTCTGAAGTAAATTTTAAGGGATCGGATCATGCAGGAGATATAAAATTAGCGTATCTACTGCTGGCTCTGGCTACTCCGTGGACCAGACTATATATCTATTTACTGTAGTCAAAATTACAGCTGTATTTAAAATAAAGATGGCGTGTTACACGGATATATGCGCATATGTGTGTGTGTGTGTGTGTGTATATATACATATATATATATATATATATATACATATATATATATAGTCAAACCTAATGAGCCAGACACACCTAACAAGGTTTCACTTAGGCAGATCGTCAGGTTTGCTCTACGCTTGTATTGAGCTCTTTAGTTAGTTGTTGACTCGTATCGGGTTTTTTTCTTTGGGCCTTGAACCTGTATCTGTGCGATTATTTTCGACAGACTTTCATGTTCCTGGCTCTTTCTTTTTTTAAAACCTTTTTTTCCATTCGTGATTGATTTGGCTATTGTTAAATCAAGAGTTCGAAGGTTTTTCGACACGAGCATAGTTACCTATATATATATATATATATATATATATATATACATATATACATATATATATATATATATATATATATATATATATATATACACATGTGTCTGTGTAATACACATGTGTGTGTGTGTATATATATATATATATATATATATATATATATATATATATACTCACATATATATATATACACACAAACATATATATACACACACAAACACACACACACACACAAACACACACACACACACATATATATATATATATATATATATATTAGTGTGTAAATAAGAAACGTTTCTTTTTTTTCTTATCGACAACTACTGCCAAAGCCCATGTCACGTTGCTTTCCCCGGGGAGAAGCAGAAAATATCATCTGTACCAAGAGACCGAACGGTAACTTGTTTATTATTCATGTTTCGTCTCGGTGCGAAATATGAAAAACTGTTCTCTTCCGTGTCACTTGCTCCGTCTCATTCTCGTCTTCTTTACTCAATATACGGCCATTTTCCTGAAGACTAAATTATTTTTTCGTATAAATATTTACTATCCTTATGTGGCTTCTTTGAAAAAAGTATTATGTCCTATGAAAACGACTTATCATCATGTAAAATCATTGTATTTTTTTTATTTTTATGACCATACGCCATAACCTTTTATGCAGTTACGTCACTATTTTTATGATGCAAAATTATGAATATATATGTATGTAAATCATAGATCATAAATTTTATCAACATATATCCTGAATATTTATGAAATGATATCAACGATCATAGCTTTTTTAACTTGCCGTGTGATATTTTCTGAATCACGTCATGTTTTACAGTAAATTAAATACGAACGTTCTTACTCAATGTTTAGGAATGTACGTCGCGACCTAAGTTCATAAAATTTACGATATGCATCGCAAGATTTATCGACTAACGCCACCAATTCGTATGCATATATTATGAATTGTTAACTAATCCGGTGTTCCTGCTGTCTATTTAGAGATTCTTGATAAAATCCAAAGAAGAATCTGCAATATTTTCTATCGTAACCAGGCATTTCAGTGTCTTTTCAACCACCGTAATGTGGCTTCCCTGTGACCTTATCCATAAATAATTTCATGGTAATTATTCTGATTAATTTTCCGCTATGGTAGCGAGACTTTATGAATTTAAGCGCAGTAGATTGACGACTAGGTCTCATCATTTTACATTTGAAAAGGTTAGATTTAACCGTAAGTCTTTTGCTAATCGTTTATTCTATCTCACTTCCTGCTTGTTGGATTTACTTCCGGCGACTTGCGTCCCGGTCACGTTTTATCCTTAAAAATTTAAATACAATGTTAAACGTTCACGCCAGTCTCGTTAAATCTTGTTCTTTGATTGTTGTCTCTACTTAATAGATTTTATTTCTCGTATTTTATAACACTCAGTAAATCTTGCGTCTTATTGGATTTATTGCCTTACTAGAAGGGAAATGATTAAGAAATACAGATATGAAGTTTTATGAAGAGACGTCATACATCTTAACATTTTATTACTTTTTCATGAAGATAAGTGATTGTAATTCTATGAATTTGTGTCAATATATTTCATGAAGTAGGTCATTACACGTGTGAAGTTATTTCACATAAGTACATTATACGTCATAATGAATGAAGAGGGCTGCGCATGACGGACATGCTACAGTAGGCGCAACGCGAAATTATAACAGCGTTAGTGGCCGTCCGTTGCAGTTTCATAACTGGATTCTGCATGTTGTATTCCATATGTGCCATAAAGAAGATCATGAAATCAAGTCTGTGGGTTGATGTCTACCGTAAAAAAAAAAGTTACAAAATTTACGCCATCTGCACTTTCATCTACTCTTATTTTGTTTCACCTCAAACCAAATCTTGCAAATCTAAACGGCAATAGGAAATGCATGATGGGAACAGGTTTTGGTGGAACTGGATGGTACTTGTCCTGAACTTGCATCTTGGTGGCGAATGTAGTCATCAAAACCATTAGCATAAGGGAATCAAAGTGGAATTTAAATTCTTGGATAAGAGATAAAGTCGACGACGACGTCATAATAATCCACAAATTGATGGCAGGATATGTTATCATAATACTACATAATTATAAGGGGAAGTAAACCTAGGTTTTAAACGTCAGTGACCTTGAGGCCATATCCTAACACGAAGAATTCTGTGGAAGTAAACCCAGACAGAAAATCCGGAGTGAGGCCCCGAAAGCTGTTGATTGTCAATGCTGACAGCTTGGCTTCAGGAGTTTCCGGATAACCATCCGGAAACTCCTGAAGCCAAGCTGGTCCCAATGTAATTCACTCTATTCCTTTGGATCTTAGCGGTTCGGCCGAGAGGTGGCGCATGTTTATGGTCAGCGTATGTTAGCTACAATACAACGTCAAGATCTGCGCCCTGGAAACGTCCAATCTAATCTCACCATCAGAGGACTGAATTTTGATCTTACAGAGCGCTACCATTATATCGCAAGACCAATTAATTTCTACATGAATTTCCGTAATGTTATTGTATGAACATACATAGTAATGTTAATGTACATCATAGATTATGAACGTATGCAATAAAAGTAATGAAAACACAAATATTTATGAAAGTAAAACGTTTACCTTTGAGGATAGCCATAACTTTTCCTTGAATTTGGTTATTCCATTGAGAAAAAATACCGTATTTTTAGACGATAAAATCATTGAAGATTTGAGTACCTTGAAGTTCTTCGAAAAGCTGAAAATTGCGTGGCACAATAAAAGATATATATATATATATATATATATATATATATATATATTAGCCTCTGCTGTCGTTTCCGACGCATGAGGGTCAAGTCAAGCAGTTCAGTTCTTAGAATCCAAGAGTTAGACTCCCCGCACATATCATTTGATTATAGTGCTAAAACCAACATATTTTGAAGAGATGACGACAGAGAACTGTTTCAAGGAGCTAAATCGACCCTACGAAATTTTAATTCAGAATTGTCCTCCTCCGAATCCGTTTTTCACCAAGTGTCTTCTGCTATTTACCGATAAGAAGAGATGGCTTCATACATTTCCAAATAGTATCAGCACGTAAGTGAATGTAATGAATTCGACTGGAATTCGATATCAGATACCTGTAGAAAAATCTTGGATAATATCTTGTATATCAGTGATGTAAAGAATATATTTGGTAATCTACATAATTTTTATAATCCAAAAGATTTGCTGTTTCTCATCATTATGGGAGGGACACCCTGTATATATATTTCCAAAGAATTAATGTTTATAACATATGAATTAATGTATTTTTATTTTGGAGAGAATTATTCACCTCCACTTACGAAATTACTAATAAAACTGTAATACCTCACATTTTCATGCAAAAATCATGTGCTTCTTTTTTCACATATGCTTAAAAAATGGATTTGCAATAATGGATAATAATGCCCATAACAAAATTTGTATTTTAATGTCAAGCAATAATATAAAAAACACTAGATAAATATTTAAAATTTATGCTTAATTATAACCTTTAATTATATTTGATAGTTCCTTGCTAGAATTTAAACTTTTATCTTATCTTATTTCTTTCTTGTCAATAACTTGTAGTGCCTCCAAAATTGAAGTCCTTTTCTCTCTTATTTTTTTCTTCCAATATGTCCATAAAATTTCAATGGGTTTTAAGTCAGGACTTTTTACGGCTTACGCCAGTGCCTTAATTTCCCTTTAATTTAATTATTTTTTAAAAATTTGCGCAGTGTGTTTCAAGTTATTGTCATGTTGGAACGTCCAGTGATGCCCCAAACACAGATTTCGTTCGCATTGTTTGATATTATTTTGAAAATAGACAAATATTGCTTTTTATCCATGATGCCCTGTAGGCTCACTAGTTCTCCTTGCCCCCAAAACCGCAAAATATCGCCAGAGCAGAGTACTCCCCAAAATTTTCTTAATTGTAGGGAGGGTATTTTTTATTTTATTTTATGAGCTTTATTCACTTTCCACCACGCATAACGGGATTTCATGTGACCAGATAATTCTAATTTGGTTTCATCTAACCATAAACCAGAGTTCCAATATTTATTCCCATATTCTAGATGGCATCTAGCAGATGATGATCTGCATTTTATATGTTTAGCCTTAACGAAGGCAGATTTCTGTGGGCGACAGGCTGAATGTCCTGTTCGATGCAAGCATCTAGTGACTGTCTTGGCCGATACATCCAACCCTGATGTCTTTCCATAATTGACAATATCCTTTGTCGTTAAGTGAGGATTCTTTGAGTTATTTGTCGTTAAGTGAGGATTATTTGAGTTCTTTGTCGTTAAGTGAGGATTCTTTGAGTTCTGTCGTTAAGTGAGGATTCTTTGAGTTCTGTGTCGTTAAGTGAGGATTCTTAGAGACAACAATTTTCCTTTCCATTATCTTAGAAATTAACCGTTTTCCGCCAGTACTTAATTTATTCTCAACACATTGAGACTTGTATTTCTTGATAATGCTACGAATAGGGACATGTAGAATCATGGAAAGAGTTATATATCCATCACATTCGAAGCTTCTTGTCAATATCAGGCGTCTTCGCCATCATTGAAGAACGGATTTGTTATCGCGGTACGATATGTGTGTGTGTGTGTGTGTATGTGTTATACACACGCAGAAAAAAATAAAAAAAATACTGGATTTTAAAATTAAATACATATAAACTAGGGTTAAATAAAGACTTGGGTATTTTAAATCTTTATAAATATTCCAATAGTTAAACAATTTTTTTTTAGATATAGTTACAAAAAAAGTTTTTTAAACAACATCTAAAATATTATTACAGTTAGATTTACGTTAGAAATATTCGAACACAGTTGCATTCCATATCACGTGACGTCCGCGTCTCGCGACGGACGCTACTTGTAAACAAACTTCTGAAACAGTTATTTCTGATGAAAGATCGGGGTCGATATGAAATATCAAATATATATATATATATATATATATATATATAATATAAATAAATACTTTCACAAAAAAAAAATCAATTTTTTTTAATTTGCAACTTTTCAGTTGTTTAGATATATATATATATATATATATATATATATATATATTCACAACACAGTGATTTAATGGTCTATGTCATTGTCTGTTTGGGACGATAGTAACATATTTGTTGTGAGTTCAAAGTCTCTGCTAGGAATAATTTAATAATTAAGACAGCTTATCCAGAAACATAACGAGTGAGCTTAGGACAATCTCCCTGCCCAGATTGAAAAATCATGCTTTCAGCTTAAAATTGTGCAGTTTGCACGGATCGTTGGGCACTTGAAGAAAGTCGGAAGGCAAAAGAGGCGAAAACTCGTGATAGATACAGAAAAAGACGAGGGCATTAATCAAATAGTAAACAATGTATATAATAGCATTCGGGGAAATGGCTTTGTTCAAATTATACCAACATATATGTATCTAAATTTAGAATGACCAAATTGTTTCACTCAGCGATGTTCGGACAGACTATCCATGTCTTAGTTGACTTATTTAAAATACGACTCTCTTGCGCCATAATATTTAAATAATACTTGCCATGTATACATATAAATGGAATTTTATTTTACAACTCCAGTATATACGATTTATTCCGGTCCCACTACAAAGATTATATATGTTATTGTGAAATGTTTGGAGTAAATGAAGAAAAGAAAAAAGGTTGCTATAGACTACGGAAGTCCTTGCAAATTGGACTGATAAAAACGTATAGTATTTCCTTTCGATTTTTATGTCTCCAATAACTGGCATTAATAAATGTTTAATCACTTCCTGGCATCTTTAATATAAATTACGTCATATAATGATTCCATTTCACAGAGTAAATAAAAAAAGAGACAAACGAACAGAGAAAACTTCTAATTAAATTTATTTACGATCACGTCTTCATAAGCGTCCATAAATGTCAAATACGTTAAAAGCAAATTGAACAAAACAGGATTCTATTCAGTTCTAAACTTTACTATCCTTTATGTTCTCGGAAACAGTTTGGAATCATCCTTTTAGCAAATAAGGTGCTCAGTAAGATTAACGAGATGCCGCTAGTCGGACAATATTTAAAGAAACTTGCAAGAGTTACTGCGTGTTCTTAATTCTCAGGAGAGATAGAATCTGGATGAATTGTTGAGAAGAAACTATGAGATTTAAAGACAATTCACGAGACATGTCGTGAAGCAATATCTAAATACTGGCGCCGAGGATACACAACTATTCAAAAGATTGAAATGTTTACACCTCATACATAGCAACGTTGGAATACAGCAGAATTGAATACTTGTATTCCTTAATTCACGTGTCAGGTGTTCTTTCGAACATACGATAACATTATTTGTAATTGTTAAGGTTTTCCTCTCATTTCTTGCTATACTGCAATTATAATTTAAATTTTTAATTTAATTTTTGAACGGATATCTATATATCACTATATTGTTAACTAAAACAATTTCACAAATATTAACATCATCTTTCACCCGGTTTGCCAGGGCTGAAATTAAGAGTCCGGTTCACCATAATGTTCGCAAGGTTGAGTGGTAATCAGTCAGTTATGTGCCATACGTGATACACGCTTAGGCGATCATGTATCGTTCGATACATTACTGACGAGGCAGATTTTTTTCCCCACTGTAGGTTGCCATTTCTTTCTGCGATACACCAATTGACATCTAACCTGATCTGTCCTGCTATTTACCCATAGTTGTGGGGAGAAGAAGATTCCCGATGATTTTGGCACGTATAGTGAATGTAATTGATTCGACTGGAATTCGAACTCAGATCTCCGATTCCTCAATCCGAGCCTCTATCCATTACTCCACCGTATAAGCGGACTAAACTCAAAGGACGTAAATATATTTTTTACTTCGCCCATTCTTATTCACAATGATCTGGTAATTAAAAGATAAGTCCAGTCTCTCTTTCCCTTCGGGGAAACAGCAACTGGTGAGCCGGCCTCTTAATTTCAGCCAAACCACTTTCATCTCTCTCTCTCTTACTTACTTACAGAGAGAGAGAGAGAGAGAGAGAGAGAGAGAGAGAGAGAGAGAGAGAGAGAGAGAGAGAGAGAGAGAGTAATCACATGATTGCTTTACTTTCGTTTTTTTAATATAACCGCACATGTACATTGTCTCGCCCCTTGAATTATGTTGTTCTATGCATAAAGTACCTATAAAGTTCTGCCAATTTTAAATTTATTTCGAACGTTCCCAATCGAAGTCTGTTTGAGCTAATCACCCTCAACATTACAAGTGGTTAAATATATATTTTTAGTCCAATGAAACTAGTACCAAAAATAATGATTTGTTTTTCTTATAATGATAAGTTATTGACTGTTAGAGTTTGTAATAAGTGAAGGATTTTTAAATAATTCATGTTTAACAAGTCTAATTAGTTTTTCTGTTTGAAAAATTAAAAAAAATATATAAAATAAGACACAAAAGCGATTAAAATAATCAAATTAATAATTATATCGACATTCGGAAATCCTTACCAAATTCACTCGTTATTTCCGCAAAATGAATGTAACTTTTTGTTCTCGTTAAAATCCTATCATTGTTGGCCAGTGTCCTTTTTACTGTCTTTTTTTAATCCAAGAATTGATGGCGGCAAATCCATCATTGTGTTTATCCGCCATGTCCAAATCTCAAGGCATCAGCCCTAGAAGCAACTGTGGATTATTATTTTTATTATTTTATGATTTTATTTAATTGTACGATTCATGGAGCCTTCGGACGATTCCTGTTGTGCGTGCTTTGGATTTAAATCAAGTGTGTAATCAAATAAACTAGCGAATGACCAAATAGCTACAGGTTTTAAAAATGGCGCACAGCCAATAAGAAGCACACAAATCAGTTTTCCCCTGATAAAAACAAAATGATAGAAACGAAATAAAGAAAGACTGACCTTTGTCAATCCAGTCTCTTTCAGCTTCAACACATTCACTGAAAAGTCAGACCGCTCTCCGTTTGAATCAAACATTATCTTTCCAGACAAACCATCAAAGACTACCTGCAAGCAATAAAAACGCACCCTGAAGCAAACATCTTCTAAGATTTCTCATGGGTACAATATGTTATTTATTTTCAACTGTTCATGTGTGTAAGTGCGGTTATGTGTGTGTGTGATTGCGAATAAATACAAAAACGGGGAATAGACGTAATAAAACATATAATTAATATGTGATTTCATTAAATAACAAATTCATGATTTAAATGTACATTTAACTTGTAAAAATATTGTAATATATTTTATAAGATTAACTTGAAATTATCATTCTTTTATGCGTCATGTTCTTTCACTGATCATAGATCTTCGCAATTTCCTGTTCTGTGTAGATCTTCGCTGTGTTTGATTTTGTTACTATCTTACTCTCTTCCCGACCTGATACATATTTGCATGTTTTCACCGCCGTTTATCTCACTTCTCTCCTGATTTCAATATCTCACTTGAGTTATCAAATTTTCCATGCCATCTTTCAAATTTATGTCTCAGAGTAATTTCAATTGTCGCCTTCTGATTCTTAAACTATCCATTTGTTTCGTCTTCCTTGTTGTTTATATTCCCGTCCGTGGTATTCTAAGATTTTTTTTATCTGTAGAATCACGTCTCCGTTGACTCATGCTTCCTCCTCATTCGTGAGAAAATTGCCCAGCTCTCACTAACATATAGCTGACTTTTTATTGCATGGCATTGCATTACTCATTTATTTGTATAAAATTACCGTATATACTCGCGTATCATGCGACTTTTGAAGATTTAACTTTTAAGCTAATTTTAAATGGGTCGCATCATACACGAGACATAAAAAATAACGTATTTGCTGCTGGCAGTGTTTACTCCGCTGACCAAATTATATTTTCAGATACTGTGATCAAAATTACAGATTTCAAATAAACATGATTTTAATTATGTTTATGGCTCTATGCGTTTAGTTACTAACGATACTTTAAGGATTCTCTTTAAAAATTTTAACCTATTTAACTAGAAGATGGGATAAAGAGATAGAGGTAAATAGGTTAGTCTCTTGTAATTTGGTCTCTCAAAGAAGTAATTCGTAAGATACACGAGATACATGATGCAATTATTTTTTATGAGTTAAAATAAGGAAGTTCGCACGATAGGCGAGATCGCGCGTTTCACGAGAATAAGCAGCAAATTTTTAATAATTCTTCCTACTTTGTTTAACACGTGGAAAGCATATTTTGGGTATTAAAATTCACCTTCGGATCTCGGTGTCAGGTTTTCCAACATTGATTCATTGATAATTTGTAGCTCGGATTTAGGGCCGGTCTTGCTGATAATACTGCAATCTGTCTTTTTGACATCTGATGGATATTTCTTAATTTCTGCTTTCCTCTACTAAATTCTTCAGGGATCCTGGGGATTCCTTTCTTTGGCTACCATCAAAATGTTATCAATTACACATTCTACGTTTTTAAGAGGGTGAATATCAACAATACATCGAACAAAGACGTCTAGTTTTCTTAGGGTTACATCGCTGTATAGGTTGTATAAATCCAGCGCGAAGCTCATGCTTGTAATACGTCTTTTTCTTCTTTTCTTGTGTATTTATTTATTTTCAATCCATTTGAAGTTGGATTGCTACCGGTATATCATTTAGATTCGCAGAATGTACTAGAAAACTTCCATAGAAAAAAGCCGGGATTGGTGCGGAAATATCCTTGCTTCGAATAAGTACATTTTCAAGAAATATCTGATT
>OZ038496.1:77357091-77384591 GCA_964036315.1 Acanthosepion esculentum
CTTGTTCTGTAAAAAAATAAAATGAAATAAAAAATTAAAACATTTTCTCCTACGGTGTAAAGTTTTGGGTGGGGGATGTTATAGTGAAAGACACCTAGTCTATAGGTAATGGACTCTCCCACCTATTATAAGTAGGAGTCAGTACTTAGTCGAGCAGAGAAGGAGTAGTGTTCAGCGACCACAACTCGATTTCTTTGCGTAACAGTTTATTACAAGTTCCTAACGTTTCTGTACGTTTAACCCATTTAGGACGCATTTAGTCCAACTACAATTTCTATTGTGGAAATAACTCCACAACAAGCTCCTTAATAAATTCCAAAGAAGAATCAGTAATGTTATTGATCTTTATCTGGCGGTCATTTTTCAATCATTTTTCCACCGCCAAAAATGTTTCCTCTCTGTGTCTTTTCTAAAAATAGTTTAATGGTAATTGTTTGGATGAGCTCTTCATTATGTTATTTAGACTTTTTAAAAGCTTTAAGCGCAGTACTAGACTGTCGTCAAGATCTCGTCAATTTATAGTTGAAATGGCTTGATTTAACCGTACATTCTATGCTAACACTTTCTATTCTCCCACTTCTGGCTCCCGGAAATCCCTTCCCACTTCATGCTCTCCAGCCAACGTTAATCTGCAAAAACAATAAAAGCAAATTCAATCGCTGTCTACTGTCCTCCTTATTAGTCTCTCCTCTTCCCGCTTATTATTAATGTTTCCGTTTCTAATTATTATATAACCTGTATCATAGGGTGATATCAATTTTTTTTTTAAAGCTTGGAATTTAACTCTTATGAGCCGAGAATCGAAGGAGAAATATAAGTAACAAAAACAGTCCTGTATACTTTCAAAGAAATACAATTTCAATAGCAAACAATAATTTCAATAAATAGCGAAGTAATAGACGAGGGAAAGTCAGAAATTATCCACACTCATGACAGACATGTATGTTAGGCCGAAAGTGCAGATAGCTTTTAACTTCCATTTGTATTTTGTGCAATATTATATGCCTAAGGAATTAATGTGATCTTTTTATCAGATTACATAAATTGGTGTGACGAAAAGATTGTTAGATGCAAGCATTTAACTGGATATTTGATTTTCCCTCGAATAAACTTTATTTTTATAAGTAAAACAATTTTGATATTACTAGAATGATTTTGCAAAACGCTAACGTGTGTTGAAATCATCACTGTTTACTATTGTTGAAGTCATCGTTAACATTTTGTGTCGAGATTTACAAACTGTACGTTTCGTTCAACTTCGCAAACCAATCGATGAAATTTGAATAAGCTCTTTTGTTTGAAATATACTTAGACAAAAGTCTACTTCGTATTATATTACAATGCAGTGTACTTTGCAAATTATTACCTGTTTGCCCTTCTCGCCAAAATTTAGTTTCGATCAGGTGTGATGGACGGGCAGACAAACGGACGTAACTGAATTATATATATATATATATATATATATATATATATATATATATATATATATATAAGTAAAGAAAATCTTGGTAATCCGTATGGATAATCCCAAGGAGGATGAATTCCGGAGAGCTCAATATTAAGTCAGAGCGAATAATTTAGTTTAAAGAAAAAACAGACCACTTTAAGGTTCCATTAGTTATAATTTATTTCACCAGAAAAGCCAGAGAAAAATAAAATCTCTGGTGAAATAAGGTATAACTAATGGAAAATTAAAGTGGTCTGTTTTTTCTTTAAACTATATATATATATATTTATATTATATATATATATATATATATATATATATATATTTATATTATATATATATATATATATATTTATATATATATATATATATATATATATATATATATATATTTATATTATATATATATATATATATATATATATATATATATATATATATATATATATATATATATTATATATATATATATTTATATATATATATTATATATTTATATTATATATATATATATATATATTATATATATATATATTTATATATATATTATATATATATATATATATTTATTAATATATTATATATATATATATTTATATTATATATATATATATTTATTAATATATTATATATATATATATTTATATATATATTATATATATATATATTATATATATATATATTTATATATATATTATATATATATATATTATATATATATATATTTATATATATATTATATATATATATATTTATATATATATTATATATATATATATATTATATATATATATATTTATATATATATTATATATATATATTTATATATATATTATATATATATATATTATATATTTATATATATATATATATTTATATTATATATATATATTATATATATATATTTATATTATATATATATCTATTTATATTATATATATATATATTTATATTATATATATATATATTTATATTATATATATATATATTTATATATATATATTTATATTATATATATATATATTTATATTATATTTATATATATATATATATTTATATATATCTGTGTGTGTGTGTGTGTTAAGAATATCGTTGTGGACAGATTTTTTGTAATCGTGCAATAGCAATGCATACTTTGTTCAGTATTACAAATATATTTTGAATATGTGATAAACTTTAAAAGATCTGGGCTGTGAGCTAAATCGCATGTCTTACGTGAGAAAAAATGTTTCCTAGAAGCAGCTCTGAAATAAGGCTGTCTGCATTTAGGCTGGTTGAAAAAAAAAAAGCTTCATGTTCAATCAAATGGTTCATTTTCCTACGGCACCAGAGCGCTTTTACATTTTCGAATCGCGGGAGACTATTTCTGATTTATTGCAGTCGAGATTTGACAACAAATTTGATTAAAAATTGGACAAAAAACATTGTATGGATATACGCATGAGACAACAAATTATACGATATCATTGATAATGTAATAACATAAATAATTATTCGGCTTCTCCACTGTACTGTGTCCCTTCAGGATGGCGGCGAATATGGCTCTCTACAATTTCATTTCTTGTTAGCTCTTAGCATCTTTCTTTTCTTTTGTTCAATTCCTGGATTGCTAACTCTATAGACATGTACGTTAGGTAGATCATTTGCTGCGTTCCTCTTTCGCGCTTGCCTTTATGTCCTCTGAATGTTTAATTCCCCAAGCCCACTTTCTTCATTATGTGCTCCAGAAATTTCAAATATTACATTATTGCTGGCAATATATTTTGACACCAGTTTGGGGGATAACTATTTGCCCATAGCTGGAACCCTGAGAGGTGCTACCACTCTGATCAGGGTGGAACTGGTAACAACAGCAATTAAGAGGTAGTTCCACGCTCCTCAAAACCTCCCAATCGGAGGCCTTGCTGCCGGACGTAGTTTATCGTCATACCCAGGAAATGCGTTCATCTTGACGTAATTCCCTTAATCTTTTTATTCTACCAGGTCGAGGTAAAAACGGTGAACAGTTTGCGATCTCTGCCCTTGGGGAGGTGCGGGGCTAGAATGTATTTCTGAATTCAAAATCCTGAAGAAGACAACGGAATTTCCCTATCAGTCAGGAAAATCTACAGATGATAATAATGAAAAAGATCCGCGAAGAGTCAATGTCTTGAAAGAACATAGCATTAAATATACCTGACCTTTATTGCTTTTCAAAAGAATCATCAACTGTTTATTACCTTTAGTAGAGCTTTAGATTACTATTTTTGTTACATCGTTCTCCTGATATTCATTTTCATGGCTGCATTTGTATTAACATGAAGAGGAATGTGCATTTGACAAACACACTTAAAGATACCGGGATGGTTGTTGAGACATCAGTGCGCGGCGTCCGCATAAAACTTTTCTCATTAATCCTTTTTTCACATAGGAATAGCATTCAGACAAGTGTAGAGATATCAGTTTAACAACATTTGTTTCAAATTAACCCAGATGTTTTTAAAGTTATATCTATCTAAAATTAATAACCGTAGGATCGATAACGCTTTGTCAGTGTTTCTCAACATTTTTAAGCAACGGCACACCTAGAAGCAAATGAAAATACCATGGCATATTTATGAAAATCTTTAAAGTATATACATTTAAATGTTATAAAATTAAACCAGGGGTTTTACAAATTGGAAAACTATAAAATCGACTGCTCAATGCTGCTTATCGGAAAATTAAACAATATTAATTCATAATACAATATAGCTTTGTAAAAGAAAGACAAGTGAGAGAGAAGAAAGAGCTAGCATAGAATTTACGGTTATATCTTGTCATCTCACCTGTAAATTGATGAGATCTTGATGCTAGTCAACTACTGTGATTAAATTTAAAATGACGAGGTACCATAGCAAAGAACGATATTTATCTATAATTATTTACAAAATGTGGCCAAAAAAGGGAATGGGGAAAAAAAGGGCGGTTTTCATCTGTCTTAACATTAAACTTAGTTTGCCACAAACACTGACAGAAATATACCACAATCATCCTAACACGAAAACAACGCGTTCTTGCAATTCTTAATACATACACCATAATAACTTATTGTCTCGATTAAAGTCCTAATTTGTCTCATATGTGAAATTCATTTTCTGTGGTAGGTGGGTGGTTGTTAAAATAACAATTTAAAAACTAGTTCCAATGAATATTTACCATAGCAAAGAACTAATCGAAAAAAATATTTATAGAAAAGACACAGAGATATAACCATACGGTGGTGGGAATGTGACTGAAGACGGTTGACTAAAAGCGTTTATACTATCAATAAATAAATATGAAAGACACATGTTAAAAATAATCTTGACAGAACAAGAGAGTATAGACGGGAAAAAATTTTTATGTAGCATTGTCGTTTTAATTTAAACTAATTTAAATTCAGCGAAATATGAGGTAGGGGATATTTAAAATAATTTAGTTAACGAGTTCTCAATGAATGAACGAAGAGATTTTGTAATCAGACTTCATTAACATGTTATGTGGTTTACATATAAAATATATGTAATAAATCTTTACTTAAATCTAAAACTTAATAAACCATTTCCTTTCAGAATGACGCCAGCAGAAGACATTTTCTTTAACTGCAACCGGACGAAATTATGTGGACATTGTTTATTTCAATTCATTGCATCGTTTCAACAGAAACAAAACAAAGAGCTACTGACTGGGATCGAAAACGAGACAAAAGAAAAATGATTACTGATAAACTACAATAAAATGACCTGAATGAAGGTGAACGAAGAGGACGATTGAGAATGGAATTAAATTTCTGAAGACCAAAGATGAGTAGATTTCAAGAAACCGAGGGAGCGTTCCATAAGTGTAAAGTGCGAGAGGAGAAATTATTAAAATCAGTCTTAGCGTTACATATAAGAAATTTAACAGTATAATGACAATACAAAAAGTAGTGGGCTTAAATTCGTAAGTCAAAGAGAAAAGCGCCTGAAAATATTTTTTTGCAAAGCAGAGGCAAGTCACGTTACGACGGAGGAAAAAATGATTGAAGTATAAATACCTGGCCATGATGGAAAATATTGCAGATTTTTATTTGGATATTGTCATGAATTAATAAATGCGTAGTAGATGCATCTGACCAAATGTCTGTGACTATATATATATATATATATATATATATATATATATATATATATATATACGTACGTTTTGTGTGCGACTTTAGATTTGTTGGTAACCCAACTCGTCGCACGCAAGTTATAGGTTATATTTTTACGTCAGGCACAGGATATACGGTAGCTTATAACTTGTTATGTCATTTTCCTAAGCCTATATATATATATATATATATATATATATATATATATATATATATATATGTGTGTGTGTGTGTGTGTGCAATATAATATACACATTTATAAGTGTGTATATATATATATATATATATATATATATATATATATATATATATACGTATATTTATAAAGATATATGTATATATATATATATAGTTAGTTAAGTCATACATTTTAGATGCATCAAGGGTGGTCTTCAGTGATGCACTGTTCTCATCGCTGATTTCGGGTTTTACGTCATATCGGCTCCAACAGCAACCCCGACCTGATTCTAGGTGAAACAGGCCGCCTCCTTGAAAGTGTCGTGCTACGCACCGCGACATTGCAAAAACAGAAATTCACTAGAAATTCATATATATATATATATATGTACGTATATTTATAAAGATGTACGTATATATTCATATATATATATATATATATATATATATATATATATATATATATATATATATATATGTATATATAAATATATATATGTATATATATAAATGTATATATGTGTGTGTGTGTGTGTGTGTGTGTATATATATATATATATATATATATATATGTGTATGCATATATATATATATATATATATATATATATATATATATCGCTTTTCTTTTCCATAATATATATAACATATTTGTGGGTCCAGCATGAATGACTTTCTAGCTATGTGCTGTAATTGTCATGTTACAATCTAGAAATGTTAATGCATAAATGTTGTGCGTTGAATCATTATTTATTCATCAGTTACTATAACATTATATACAAATATCACATTAACATCAGTTGTCTGGTAAATGTATGGTTTTATTTTTTTATAATACTGAGAAAAATTAAATATCATTTTTTTTTATTATCCCTTTTAACATTCCACGTCACTCCAAGCAATAATTTAGGAAAGAAACCCCCACCAATATGGGAAAGAGATGAAAACGCTACTGGGCTTGAGAAACCTGTTTTTACTAAAAAGGTTTTTGAAGAGAAATATTTTAATGAAAAACTGTACTGAATGCTCGTTCAATCAATGCCAAATTATTTCCTTGTAGAGAAACTGCTAATAATGCCATTATCACTAAGATAATTTATGATTAAAATGTATACTTAAACATGGTAACATATGCAGCTGACCTTGTCCTAGCTAAATTCGGTGCTGTCAATAAATCCGTCGACATATTTCAAGATAGGTTTTAGCTAACCTAACGGACATTGAGAATTTTTTTCCTTCTTAAGTCTCTTCCGAAACACACGCTGTAAAATTAAGAATTCTATAGTCGGTTATAGCAAAACATGGCAACTGTAGGAAAGTGTACGCTTCCCAAAATTAGTACCGCCACTTCTTACCCTCTATTGCTATCTGGTAGTTTGCCTGTTAGGATTTGATTATTTTCCCCACCCCAAATAAGCAGCTTCTCTTCTTCAATTTCAGAAGATGATTCCACTTGAAATATTACTGGGTTTTTCTTTTTAGGATACTTTTATATCTCTGTGGAGACGTTTCTTTCATAAAAAGAATTCCTTTGGCACTCTAGAGGATCACGTACTCAATCACGACATGTAATATCTTTACAACTTGGCCCCAGTCTATGCAGGCGTGGTTGATTTCAGCGTCTCTCCGTTTGGTGATGACGTCACTCCATAAATTGTGAATAAGGCGAACTCGGTATTCGATAGAATTCTTCCCAAGTGCCTTTATACATAATGTCTATGAAGCAAGTAACATTCACAGAAGAACCGGGTGCTACTTGGGTCATACTTGCTGCGCTGGTAATTGAACAGTTTCCCATTTATTTTAGCGCATACTTTACCTGACTTGTCCAACGACACATCCAGACCCCGCTACTTCATTCTTATCTAACCCAAACGAACACGATCGCACCTGCAACACAAAGAAAGAGGACAACGGCGCTGGCTGCTTTAAAAGACCACAGTCTTTGTGCCTGACGTCTGGCGATTACAGACAAGCTGTGTTCTACGGGCGAAATCGATGGGCCTGATCTTTGTGCCAATAATAACTACAAGATGGCTGCCGAGTGTCTTGAAATAATACCAAAGAAAGAGAATTGGGAGAAAAGAGGAAAAAATATTATTACAAAAAGAAAGAAGTGTTTGGCCGGTGTTAAAGATGAGGCGTTTAATGGCTTGCGTTTAAGCAAAAGAATAGACAATGCAGTGATTTTCTAAAGGAAATTTCCAACTTGAGAAAATGTGTCCGCTGGGCTGGTCTGAAGGATCGAGTGAATAAACTATTTGATGATCTTTGGTCTAATTATTCAGAGATTCACCTCCTCAGAATTCTTATGAATTTCCCAAGAAGATGTTGATGCGCATGCGTAGTGATGTATAAAATTTAAACAGCTATTTGCATATGTTTTAGAATGATTATCAATCATATAATAGCAAATAAGTCTTCCATAATTTCTCCTCAGAAATAATCCGATTTACCAGATTTTCAATAAAATTATATAAATCATTCATAATGATTTTCTTTAGCAAAATGTTTTGGAAAAGGATTTCTATTGTGAAATCATTAATTTATAATTTACGCACACAAATATATTACAGTGTAACCCGTATATAAGAGAGTTGTCGGGGCCGGAGAAGTCTCCTTTATCCGGGTTTCACTTATATCAGGGTTTGGCCTACATTTGTTTAGGTTAGTATGGCTCTAATTTGAGACCAGATAAAACCTCTCTTATATCTGGGTTTCTCTTATATCCGGGTTACACTGTATATATATATGTGTGTGTGTGTGTATGTAGAGAGAGAGAGAGAGAACAGTGAATGCTGATAACAATAAAACTGACTTAAAATAACAGAGTTATTATATATATGTGTGTGTTTATGTGGGCGTTAAATTTCTCAGAATAGATCTGTAAAGAAGACAAATTAAATAAAACAGACAATCAGAAAATAGTAAATTGTCTTTACCGACGCGTTTCGTTATTTGACTCTGTCAAGGCATGTGATGGTAAACAAAAGCGAAATGTTGTGTAGTTTCGTGAAATTCAAAAGTTAAAATACGACGATCCTGTGTAAGCCTCTTTTTGGATGTTACTAATATCCCCAAAGAGGCATACACAAGAACGTCTTTTTAAAATTTCTGAATTTTACGTAACTACACAACATTTCACTTTTGTTTATCATTACTTACCTTGATAAATTAATGTGTGTGTATGTGTGTGTGTGTGTGTGTGTGTGTGATGGCTGTCTTTTCGTTATCAAGCGCTGACATCACTCAACTCCGCGCAAATTATTACTGGTGCCGTGCAAAGACATGACTTTTACGCCTGGACAATGATTGTTATTTCAGGCTACAACCACTCGTGAGTACCACTCACTAAGATCCTCTAAAATATCGTGCATGAATTTTTCAAAGTGAAGAAAGAGGGGGCACATGGCCGATCCTACTCTTTGAGCGACATAAGTAACGATCCGAAAATAATATCATCTGTTGCTAGTGTGGCGCCAGTGTTACATCCGAATTTTCTTTCTCCCAGAGAGATAACCAACAAAAACTATATAGGTAGGTGGTGTTTTTTTTCTCTCTCTCTCTTTCTTTTTCTCTCTCTCGTGGTGCCGACGAATGTCTTACATTCACTGAGTCCACTGACTGACCATAGCTGATACCCTAACAGTTACTACCAGTGGTTCAACGCTCTTTAAAACCTGCAAAAACCCATTTCTATGCCTTCCTGCCGGATGCATTTTATCGTCATACCTAGGATACATAATGGCTAAATAATGTAAGTGAAAATTATTAACAGTTTACACATATGATTAAATTAATTTGATCTATGATACCATTTATATATTATAAAATATAATTCAGATCGCGAAAATACCGGTAACCCTCGTTAAAATATTTTTAACTGTTTGAACAAACGGTTTTCCAAGCGTCTGTTTCTGTTAGACACGCGTAACTACCCACGCATGCGCGCTCGTTCACAAGAAAAATACTTTATCTCGTTCGCTGTATTTATCTATGTCTTTATAATATATGGATGTATATGTGCGTACCTTTCGAATGAGAATTCGACGGAATAATAAATCTATGAGATAATATGTTTCTGAATTAATGTTTGGCCGAAGAACCAGAGTCATCAGAAAATTATTAATTTTATTTCAAGAAAATCTACATTATCGAGACAAAAGCTGATTGGAGGTAACCGGCAGTATGCTTGACTTTTTTTCATTTTTTACCGTTATAGAAATTAGATAATAACTAATTACAATTCAACTGATATATCTTATAGATCTGTGGCTATTTATTTAACGATTGGGGGCCTAATGCTGATCTTGTCGCATGATGCAACATTGGTGAAATTGAGATTTTCGTGATACAGTGACAACATTGCTGGACTGATAATGATGCTAAGATGAATGACGACAGGATTGCTGAGGTCCTAATATATAGCCATCTTGACAGTGAATAAATGAGCGTCACACGGCCGTAGCTCAGGTATAAAGACAAGCTAAAAATGAACCTTTTAGCTGTCAATGTGCCTAACTTCGAGCGAGTTGTCCCGCATAAAAATAACTGGAGATATTAGTGACAGAATGGTATCAGAAATTTTGAAAATAGTCGTATTTATCAGCTAAGAAACGAAAAACAAAGCTGAAAAGCGTCAGCATATATTCTTGTTGCTATATCCAGTGATCCTCGCCGTTACACATTATATCGACTTGTATATAGCTCACTAACGGTACTGACTAAGTGTCACATACGACATAAATATAACTAAATGGCGTTGACGGATCGCATTTCGTTGAGAGTCTATAATATATCCGTATGTTTATATATATATGCAATTTAGGTCTGAAAAGTGTCATTTTGATAAAAGAAACGTACATATAAAATAACCAGATGGAAATATATTGAACGTTCTGTACGAGGAATATAAGAACTTATCGCCTGTTCAAACTTAATTATTTAAAAATTTCACTGCTATAAATTCACTTTTTACGAAATCTGCCATAGCCTCAACGAAATAGTTTTTTTTAATCTCAATAAGTTTCAAGGCGTAGGGTAGTGTAAATTCTATCAGTGCGCAATGTGGAACGGGAGAACTGTGTTCAAATTATGTAAGATACTGGCGTTTTTTTTTTTTTTTGCTTATAGAAGCATGAATACGTATCCTAAACACCCAATTATGGAGTAATTAACAAGGTATATCTGTCTCTCTTGTTTTGGATAGCAATCATTCTAAAAGAATTAAAGCCATAATTCTCAGAAGGCAACAAAAATTCACTCCATATTCTTTCTCGGGAATAAATAGGAAAAAAAAAAGGAATCTGTGCAGAGACCTGTGATGGCATATAGTTTAAAATATATTTTGCGCTTGAATGAACACAGACATGATTGAATCAATAATTCATCGAATTATAATGAGTTTGTTACTATATTTAAAATATATATGAAAAAAACATTATTATAATCTTAAATTTATAAAGCAACCTTTTCCGGAAGGTGCTACAAGAACATGTTTTATGAATATAATTTCCAGTCTATTCAATTGTATGTTAATTGTCTATTGTGTCTACTAATATATACATGGTCTATCTAATTGCAAATAATTATTCTTGCTTAGAACAGGAATAAAATTTAGATGGCTTATATATGTTAGGTTAAAATAAAGAAAGAAATAACATTTTTTATATTATATTTTCCTATAATTTGTACGAAAAGTGTAAAAAATTTAAACTGCCCTATTTGTGCCATGAAAGAATCATTGATGTAGACGTTTAATAAAATATTTCAACAATACATTTAAAAACATTTTTCACTTACCAACGTTGTGAACATGAAGTGATAACTGTTTGAAAGCATGGTTACTTGCAACGCCTGAAAGAAAGAAAAAACAATATTATTTTCAGATTACAAAAAACAAAATAATTGTGTGCGCGCATGCGCGCGTGTGTAATACTGGGCAAAATATCGTAGAAACTGTACGGTTTTTGAAATTAAAAATAACTACAAAATAAATTTTGAAAAATCAAATGTGTACATCTATGAATAGATTCATTTATACTGGGATGTCATCTACATAAGAAAATTCAAATATCAGTGTGTCACACGTTGTCAACTTCACTTCTAACAGGACATAGCTCAACATACCATACCATTTTGGAATCAGGCCGACTCATTAAGCAAATTAGGATGGATCTAGACCCGCAATCATGAAATTTTTAATTCTCAAGTTTTCACTATTTTTTATGTGATATTTTGCGACAATTTTTTTGTACGATAACATATTTTATAACTTGGAAATAAATTTGGTGATAATCGCAATTGCGAAATCCAGCGAAAGTCACCCAGCAAAAGAAAACAATTGACTGTGCGGAAATTAAGGACCAACTCATAGAAAATTGTCTTTTAATTAATTGCCGACTGAAGAATTATCGTTGAACTTTTAAAAGGTATTCCTGCTATTAATGCAATATTTAAATGCAGCGATCAATTTTGAATTCTTTTTTAGTTTATTATTGCATATCGCATCTAATCCACTGTACCTAATGTGATGAAAGTACAATCAAGAGCCCTCCACGGGGACCAGGAACAATGCCACTCGAGATGGAAACGTTTAAGCTAGTTTACAAATAAATAAGTGAAAAAGGTGCACGTAAATGTAAGTCAGATCATAAAACAAAAGACACGCTTGTCAGAAACTTTTTGACTGGACTAAAAGGATTCATTCCCAAATGTTTTTTCTACTGGATGCGCACAGATACACATTCTCAATAAGTTAATTTATGCAACTATTTCAAAAATGTAAAAAATGATTATCACATTGGTTTTGCAGAACATCACAGTTGCATTGAGTTTGACCGCCAATGAATCACACAAAATTTGAACTGTGCACTTCGGATAGAATGGCTATATATAATAAAAATTATATCATTAATCATTGACAGATCTTGGATAAAGCAACATAAAAAAAAAATCCCGTCCACTTCAAAGAAAAAAAAATGGGAGGATTGTGTTAACGGCGACAAGCAGAGAAATTAAATACTTCCTTATACTATTGTATGTAAACGGGTTTAGTTTTAGAAAAATTGGGGGACATTTTTAGGTGAACTTAGAACCGAATTAAACGAAGTCACAAGTCATCGTGACCGAGGGCTTTAGCGTGCTGGCCGTGTTCAAATCGTTTATCACGCTAGATAACATGCTCATTTTCAGAAACTGTAACTAAGGTCTGCTCAACATTGCTGCATTACAAACCACAAGTGGGCGCTGTGCGCGTTGAATAAGCACAAATGCAGATTATCGTATTCTAAAAACAAGGAAATCTGTTATAGATTTATGTCCGGAAAGTTTATCAGGTTGTTACTGACTTACTTAACTAGAGTGTGAGAGAAATATAAATACTTTATTTCCGATAAAAACTCGGATATTGAGAACAAGGTAAAAAGTCAGTTAGTCATAACGTTGGTGGCAATACATAATGTGGGTCACTGGAATGAATATATGGACACATTTTCTGTGGATTAAGCAAAATAATCCAGAAGAGAATACAACCACAGCATGACCCCGCCAGACAAAAACTATGATGCAGCGGTTTTATCTTGTTTTGACAAAAGGAAATATAAAATTTAAGTATGTTTTTTTTTAATCATTTGCCAACAAGCAAGGTGAGAATGAACCTAAGCCGCAAGGGGTTACTGAAATTGAAAGAAATGAAGAGGGAACGGACGATAAACGAACATTTTTCAGGGACACAGAATATAGCCATTGACTTTGCAACTCAATATTTGAAATTCATAATTTTTAGGAAATCAAGAAGGACATCGAAAGTTCCACCGGAGACAAAAAAATTAATACATTAGAACGTACAGATATACCAACTATTTTAAAATTAAATCGATGTTGCCAATCTAGTACAACGTTTAAATTTATGCCGTCCAAATGCCATGGATGGGACCTCATTTGCTGGGAAAATATAGAAATGCCAAAAGGAAGCCACGTGACGACGATATGAAACGGACTGAAGTTGAAATGTCAGGTCATGACCTATAAACTTGCTGACACTATTTTGGATTTTGTCGAGAATCTAGAGATACACATCAGATGCACCAAAACCAGATAGGGCGACAATCTGCAATTCACGGACGAGTGGTAGATTAAAAAATTCAAGATGGATTCTGCCAAGTAAAAAACGACTTGCACCGGCGTGCACCATCTTTCCTAGGAGCAGACCTAGCATCTGATTCATTATAATAGAAGGCATAAATAGTTCTCTAAATGATTGCAGTGTCGGAGACGTATAAAATGTACAAGCCATTTCTTGCACCAACGAACATAGGTTTGATGAAGATGAGGAACAAATTAGATTCAAGGCCAGGACCCTGATTGATGCCCGCGTTAATGTGAATTAATCTAGAAAGACCTGACCTGGATATGACGCTAAACTACATCCGCGTCCTGGGTAAGACCATAAAATACATCCAACAGCATGGCCTCTGGTCAGGAGGTTTTGAGGAGCTTGGAACCACCTCTTATTGGATAGTGCTCTCAGGTCCACCCTCACCCGGGGTGGTAGCACCTGTCAGGGTTTCATCTATGGGCTAATATTTACCCCCACCAAACTGGGGTCAAAACACTATGAAAGTGTAAAAATAGCTTTTAATACCAGCTATACATTTAAGAAAAAAATTACCATCAATATTTTTTTGAAAAAAAAAAATTACCAGCAACAAAAATCTTGCCGGCATTAAATAACCCATTGAGGTTGATATACCGTAAAACAAAACAAGGGAGACTAAACCAAATCATCTAGAAGAGAGACCGATCATCGCTACTTTCATTAGATAATTTGTTAAGAAAGATTGGATTCAGTCAAATCCTCGACCAGAAACCCCATAGCCCTTCAGCATGGGAAGAAATTGAGCATAAGAAATCCTGTAAAATTCCTTCGAATTACCTAAAGCTAAATCCCAAACCTAATACCTGAGGTAGTTAACTTCAAGATCAATCTCGAATGAGTTAGTCTATTAGATTAGCTAAAGTTATGGTTGTCAGGAAGATATACTCAAGATATGAACTTTGGCGCATTAAAATCATACAGGTTGAGAAATTCAGTTACCTTTGTAGTGGAGCAATAGACAATGGGACGTGTAACAGATAAATTCAAACCTGTATAGATTTAGTGAAAGAAGGATTCCAGAGACTAAGTAAAAATTTAATAGATAGTAAAATGTTCTTAGAAAAGAAGAAACAGTGATTAAGGTCTATGAATTCCACCCTGATGAAGAAAAGACAAGAAACGACCAAGATCTCTCCAATCCAAGATGGTTATGGCGTGTGAGAAACAAGGAAGTTTTAATTAATATGGATAGTATTAGAAAGATGAAAATAATAAGCCGAAAGAAACAGTTCGATAAACTTTTAAATATACTGAGGTAAAGAAGGCTTGGAGACTGTAAGATTCACAGGATATATCGACGGTAAATTAATTTATTTTTCAAAGGATGGCTAGCAAACATAACGAATGATGATAATAGCGAGAAAGCAAAAAAAATAAGAAATGTGTGGAATCGCATAATTACCAAAGTTATGAAAGAGCGTGGATCTTAAATGAATAATGGATATATTGAAAATAATTTATACAAAGCAGGATATGATACATTTTATTTATTTATTTTCGGTTGCAAGACATTGTGCTATTATAAATACACCCTTGTACAAATTAATCGCTTTAGATTCATTCTTTCACCATACGGTCAGTTTAAGATCCCTTGGAGTTACTGGGTGTAATAGATTCCTATTTTTTCCTCAGATTAGGTCATTGGCAGTGGTGTACAGTAATATGAATCTATTTTCGGGGTGTGTGTTGAAATTTGTTTGGCCTTGAAAAATATTGTATCATCCGTGACTGCATCAGATTCTTATCACGCCCAGACACTATTGTCTCCTCTGTCAATTAGTTGTCTTACGGCCATTGTCTGTGATGGACGTTACTTCAAGGAATCATACGAAAATTGTAACGCTGCATGAACACACTGGCAATCCCTACCAATGAGCAAATCAAAGGGCTATAGACTGGCCCGGAAATTGTCAATCGAGAATTTGTCGTCAATCTGCAAGGAACGACTTTGTTGAATGGACATACGTAGTACTAACATGTGCACTGGGTCATACTTCATTGGAAAAATACGAAAAAAAGTAAATAATAAAGGAATTATTCGTTTTGTTTCAACTAATTTGAACAAGGGCGTATATAATTGGTTTGGGTATCTTTGCAAAAATGTTTCTATCAATATATTTTGGACACTATTTACATTATTCGGACTATTGTCCTCAACTTATTCGCTATATTTATTACAACGTTTCGGCCATTGTACGCTCCGGCCTTCTTCAGGTGTTTGGAATGTCGAACTGAACCCTTTATTTCACTCACTGTGGTAGACAGTTTTAGTTCCACGTGTCTTGTCTAATGGATGTCAGTTTTCAGTTATCTCCTGTTAATTCCCCTCTGCATGTTATCCACTGCCTTAACCAGGTATTGAAATCACACTCTTTGCTTCCTGTCACTGGATCTAACTAACGCCTTTATCCACTGTGCCATAAATTTTGATTTGATATCTTTACCCATTATTAATCTTAAAAAAATTTCGAAATGATCGCTTATACGCACCGGGGACTGATGTTCCCATATTTTTAAAACTGCACTGTCCACTAATATTTTTTTTAAAAAAAAGCATATTATCGGTGTTTTTTTTTCTAACAGCAGTAAAAGGATATTGCCAATGGTTTCTATATTGCAACCATCCAATGATTATTGAATTTCTCCGCAATACTCGAAACAATATCTTGCCGCACGACTCCCAATGAACCAGATAACCTTAACCTGTGCAACGCGTTCATTTATGTATCATACAATATAAAAAACCGAGTCATTCTACTCATCAAAATTAAAATGGAATAAAGAAACTGACAATTCAAATCAACTGGAGGTATTGGAACTAGGTATAGCTGATTATGTATGAAAAGCAAAAAAGAGACGCACAAAACTAAATAAATAATAAATACCAAGAAATCTATATGAATAAGAAAATATGAGTTTATAAATGCCCCCAATCAGCAGCCCTTAAGAAACGCTAAACAGTCAATGCAGCTGATAACTTGGAAATATCTTGATAGCTTCAAGTATTAAAAGAATTAATAAATTCTTGGCAAAATATTAACGGCAGAATATTATATGACTGATTATTTGATGCGTATATTATTTTTGCTTCTACGTTCCGTTGATGTGCTGGTGGTATAATAAATAGTGGAACGATATGAGAATTTGGGGAGCCAAGTTAGAATTCCAGTCAGATTCATTAATTTAACTTAAGAGCAAAAGTATCAATCTATATCCTACCTCCAGCTATGGGTAAAATAGTAGGGCATTTTTATAGAAAAATAATTGTTATTCTCAAAATAGTGTTAGTGTAATATTAACTCTGGAAATTATTAGCCGTATAATCTAAAACATGTTTTTTCTTTTAAATATCTCACAAATAAGGCATCATAAAAAAACAAATCAATACTTAATGAAACAATCAAGCGATAATCAACCTTCTAGAACGTCCGTGATCATGGCACTCAACAACATATCATCTGTAGCTCTGAGTAATTTGCCTTCTTTGCAACCCTTCTGGTCCTTGTTAACCGCTTACCGGTTCATTAGATAAGGTAGTCGCGGATTTCGCCTTGCCCTCATGCCTTCAAAATATGATACGAGTACCAAATTCTTCAAACCCTTTCTCCTCATTTTGTACCCTAGAAATTTTAATTGTATTTATTTGATTCGAAATATACATGTAAGTTTTGCTTTCACGTTCCTTAAACCGTTCAAGTTGTTCACATGTTCTCTCCATGGTATTATCAAGATCCTTCCGTAAAACCACATTTCTGTTGCTTCAAGTTCCTTTTCATCGGTTAAGAGATTGTCCAGCAATCATTACCCTATAGGAAGACCCCGATATTAGTTAAAAGTTCAGCGATATTTTCTTCATTTCTAAAAAAAAATGTACCGGTTTCGCAATACTTTGTTTAGCTTTTGGAAGTCATCTTTCACTATTCCAATTTTAGGCGTCAGATTTTCTTTGATCCTGACGTCTTCAATTTTTAGTTTGCATCAGGCAAAGTTTCGTTTTGGTGAAAAAAAAAACACCCCACGTGAATAAGTTTAATAGAGCTAAGAATTTAATTCTGTCAAATAAGCAATCCCTTACGCTCTTATAAATTCACTATTCAGGGTCTGTCAAAAGGTAAATATTTCGAAGCACTCATTTACAAAAGGAAAGACGGAAGAATAAAAATGGTAATAATTGACGTTTTTTTATAAGGGAACAATTCAGCATTCCTTGATCGAGAATGCAGTACACCTTTCGGATTCAATTTCTAAAATCTTTCTCTCCCAAAAGCAAATTCCAGATTAGGAGACATTATTAGATGCCTCACATTTGTGTTCAAAAACCTTCAGTAGATATGTTTTACTTAAGAAACGACAAAATTCGCAAAGTGAAAATAAAATACATATTCTAGGAGACGGATATAGCTTATTTAAACGATTTACATTGTTCGGGCTGTTGTCCTCATCTTCATTGTCATATTCACGACGTTTCGGCCATTGTAAGCTCTGCTCTTCTTCAGGCTATGTTTATTGGAATTTCGAAGGGAGCTCTTTATTCACTCTACTGGAATAACCTTATTAAGAATTATAATGGCTTTTTTGCTGCAAATCTTATTTAATAAGTACGCAATCCATCAAAATTGAAACTCTCTTTTATCTAAATTCGGTTTTAATATACTTGAAGTGTACGTTGAAAATGTGGGTTCTGTTCTGTCTTCGTAAATAAAAAATAAATAAAAAATAAATGAAAATACCATAGATACATCACACAGTAATGCCCAGTCGTAGAACAATAACTGCTAAATTATGTCAACACTGCACTCAAAGACTGAATAAAAATAATGATAGCATCAAATCAGTAGCTTACTGTTTCACTAATTGACTAAAATTAATATTTTATGAAAATAATCCTTTATTTAAAAAAAAACAAAAACAAAAAAAAGTAGTAAAAAACATTATTAAACATATTGATTCTGATTTTAATTTAATGTAAAATTTGATAACTAATGGCTGATATTGAATCATTTTTTTAAAAAATATTTTTGCCATTAATTTATTAATTCCTTTAATATTTAATTATTTAGATTCCATAACTTGACACAGGCATGGCAAACTTCATCAGAATACAACAATCAATGACGAAACTAACATTTAAATATAAAGTTGACCCCTCATAGCAACATTCAACAAACTCATGAAATACACGATAAACAATATTTTGTTGGGCCTTACAAACGTATTTGTAAACCAACTTTTGTAAAATTTCTGTATATTAGAATACATAATTTTCCACTTAAGAGAGAAACTTGTATCATGTGATGTAACACATTGTTCCTTTATATAAACAATGTTAATATGTATAGGAGTCACCTTGAAAAGTTACAGTTCACAATTTGTTTTTAGAGTACTAATGAGATTAAAAGAATAGCAACTACTCTATTATATATATCTCACACATTAAGTGCTTGGGTTAATAAAATAGTGCTTGATATAGAATAACAGAGCTATAATTTTAATTACATCTTTTGTATTTTACATGAGTAGATATCAGTTTTGTAAACATGGTCTCAGATATTCTCGGGGGGTAGAAGTCGTCCTATCCATAAATCAAAATAAGACAACGTCTTTCCTTCACTCTTTTCTTCTAAACATTATCCTCAATGGCAGGTGGCATATATTATAAAAACTATTCTATCCGATTGTAGTGACCTTGTCTATACGTCAACGATTATATGACATGACTAGAATTAGATGACCTATTCGTGGAGATAAAAGCAAAGACTATCCTAGACTGCTTCACGGAGTATTTGTCTATACCACAAGTTATAGTACTATATAACTCCGTTCTGGTGAGTGATGAAATCATCAACCAAAAGCTTTGATACAAGACATATATTTAAATAAAATATTTTCGATATTAAATAACTAATAGAACTGATACGTTATTTAATCAAGAATGCACCAATTTTGTAAAAAAGAAACTATGCATATTTAGACAGATGTAGGCACGGTGGTGTAACGGATAGCGGCTTGGAATTGAGGTATCGGCATTCCAGTCGAATACATTCACATACGTGCTAATACCTGTATATATTTCTCCTCAAGGACACATGGCACAGTGGATAAAGAGTGAGAGTTCAATACCCGGTTAATGCAGTGGAGAACTTGGAAAGGGGAATTAACAGGAGATAACTGATAACTGACATCCATTAAACATGGCACGTGGAACTAGAACAGTCTACCCCAGTAAGCGAATTATATAGGGTTTCGTTCGATGTTCCAACCACCTGATGAAGGCCGGAGCGTACAACGTCCGAAACGTTGTGATAAATATGGCGACGAAGATGAGGACAATAGTTCAAATAATATAAATAGTGTACCCTTGTGAAAGTTATAAAAAATCTTCTCCTCCCAGCTATAGGTAAATAGCAGGAAAAACCGGGTTCTATAGCCTTGGATAGCAACCTAAAACGGGGAAAAAAATCTGCTTCGTCAGTCAGGTATCGAAAGATACATGTTCGCCTAAGCGTGTATCCCGCATAGCACATAACTGATTGATTGACTTTCCAGTCGAATCATTACATTCACTTACGTGCTCATACCCTTGGGAAAATTATGAAAATTCTTCTCCTCCCATTTATGGGTAAATAGCAGAACAGACCGGGTTCTATAGTCTGGGGTAGCAACTGGTCTACCACAGAAAGAAATGGCAACCTACTGCGCGAAAAAAATCTGCTTCGTCAGTCAGGTTTCGAAAGATACATGATCGTCTAAGCGTGTATCACGCATGGTACATAACTGACTGATATTTCGTGTGTAGATACAAGTAAATATTCATGATGTCTTTCGCATGCACGTCTTAATTGATCATCAGACAGTATATCCAGAAAAAGTTCCACACCCACATACGCAAACACAAACTGATACATAGATACAGATTGATATTGATTAGTTAAATGCAATCTCTGTCGTGATAAACAAATACACCAGAGATTTGAGCATAAAACAAACGTTAGTCTCATAAATATTTTCCACCGGGTTTTGATGCCTATTTGTACGTTTACAGAACAAGAGGCAAATTGCCTAATCGTTTGGTTTCGTGTGAACTGTTCAAATCCATTGCACTTTTATTCCGTTAGCCCGCAGTACATACAACAAAACGTATTAGTGTATTCACACTAACTCGAGTGTATGTGCGTACATACAGCCAAATATATTTTATAAATAAAATATTTACTTATTTTTATTTTAATACTAATATTACATAATAAAATTCATGTGACACTCAAGTCAGTGTTTACATTCGAAATGCATATAATGAAAGAAATTGCGTGACATGAAAACAAGAGATGGTTTAAAGTGAATATTATATATTTAAATTGGATATCAATTGAATATTAATACTAGCAGAGTAATAATGTTATTTACTATTATTATTATTATTATTATTAACATTAGTAGTAGTAGTATTTGATTAGCTTATACTTAACACCAGGAAGAGGTAGATGAAATTTCTGGGACACGTAATGAGAAAGGAGGGCCTGGAGAAAACGATACTCAAAGGTCGAACAGATGGGAAAAGAGTCAAGGGAAAGCAACGCATGATATACCTAGAGGGCTTATGCAAGTGGATGACAGGACGTGTCCTGGGATAGGTGACAGAGAGACACAAAGAATAGGATGAAGTGGAGAACCATGATCGCCTACGCCCTGAAGGGACACGGCACATAAAAAGAAAAATAATGATTTGATATCCTCTCTGACGCTTAGATCTTTCGGCCGGGTGATAATAGATGCACCGTGGAATAATGGATAGCGGCTCGTATTGAGGAGAGACGGGTCCGAGTACATCTTATTCATGTACATGATAATACCATTGAGAAACTTATGAATCCATCTCTTCCCGTTACCTGTGGGTAAATAGCAGGGCAGACTGGGCCCTATAGCCTTGGTGGCAACTAATGTAGGAGAAAAAATATCGCCTAATGCTATTTAGGTCTTGTGTCGTTTGCATCTGAGAAGTGAGACGATGTAACATCAACACCCCCGGTGCAAAAGGAACGGGCAAACAACAGTACTATTTTATATTGAATGTTACCATTGACTACAGTTGTGAGATTGGCGGGACTGGTGACTAAAGCGACGCAAAATGCGCTGAGTTAAATAATGATGATCATTATCATATCCCATATTCTACTCGCAGCTTAGAGACACGACACCGGAACTGTTCCATGCAGGCGCTGCCACTTGCCCTCTACCAACGGTGTCAGCTATTCCTAATGCGTACTGCGTAGGAAATCATGCCAAAGTCTACCAACCACGAAAAAGGATAACTCGAACATGCGCTTTTTTATATTTCTCTGTTTTGCTTGTTAGATATTTGTAAGCCTGAATTTTCGCCTTCACGGTGTTCTTATTCCATCATAGAGCAAACGTCCATTTATTTTACCTCGGCATTTCATCTGTTTCGCATACTACACAATAAATTTCTTTTTCTTAATTTATTCAATATAAATCTTTCTCATATTCTTCGTTCATGTTCTTTTCATTATCCTTCTGAAAAAAAAACATCTTTGTTGCCTCAAGCCTCTCCTTCATCAGAGAGGAAATTGCCCAACATTCACCATTTTATATGAAGGTCGATAAAACATAGCAATTCAACAATCTTTTGTTTGGTACTAATGAAATTCTCACGCTTCTTAATAGCTTGTTCGTTGTTATTTGAATTCGTCTTCGTATTTATGGGCCACATATTCCATAGTATGTTAAAAGAATTCCTACATGATTAAATTTAGGTACATGCTACATTCTGATATAAATACTTGGTAGTGTGCATTTTGAGCTCTTCATATTGTTAAGAATATTATATACTGTCTTCTTACAAATGAGGGTTAGTTCTTCCTCCCCGTTTTATTTTACTATTTTATTACCAGTTTTTTTTTAATATCGTTTTACTGTTTTCAAATTTTAATTCCTACGGCGACAGTTTTCTTTTATTTTTCTTCCGGTGGACTTGAATCTACTCGACAAGAGAAAAATAAATAGACCGTGAAAAGCGGAGAACATTAATTAATATAGTCTTATGAACATCGGAGCGTTGAAAATACCTGTCATTTCACACATACAGGTAAAATATTGAATATATACTTACACATACAGTCAGAGTATATTCTAAACTTATATTTTGATATAGACACACAATTACACCGTATACCATATATATATATATATATATATATATATATATATATATATATATATATATATATATATATAGGGGTGTGTCTGTGTGTACGCGCGGGGGGAATGTAACCTCCATAAAGTATTAAATACATGTCTGTATATATAGGTTTGCGTAGATAAGTAAGTATTTAAAACGTAATAAAATATAGGAATATTTGTAAACGCCTCTGTTCACGCACACACGTGTGTGTGCGTATACATATAACTATAGGAGTACACGTGTTAGATATTGTGAGGAAACCCGTGAAGACAAACATTTTATTATGAAATAAAATTACGTAACGATATCAAATAATTTTGCAAAGAATATGAAAGTAAAAAACTACATTAAATGAACAAATGTACGACGCAACAAACGCTATATAAATACATTGAGTAGCACGACGTGGTGCAAACGATTAACAGGCTTCTCTCGCTAGAGCAATTATTACTGATAAGTGAGTACGATCCTCACAAAGTGCCACATAATGTCGACGTTCTACCAGGTTGTAGCCAAGCTTACAACATGGTCATATATACAGAGACGGAAACATTACTTATATATATATGTGTATATATATATATATATATATATATATATATATATATATATATATATGTATGTATATATATATATATATATATATATATATAAAACAAATAAGAATGTAAATATACATATAAAACACAGACACACACACACACATTATATATATATATATATATATATATATATATATATATATATATATATATATATATATATATATAAACAAATAAACGACTTCCGGTAAAATTGCCGCCGTAATAGAATACCCACAATAAGCTATAGAAACAAATTTTTACTACGTTAATAAAAACACCGATCAAAATAAAAATAAAATAAATATAAAGGATAAAAAACAAAAATAAATTAAATAAAACCAAGCAAAATAATTTGGCACAAATAAACGACTTCCGGTAAAAGATCTGCCAAAATAGACTACCCACAATGCACAACTGACCCATATATATAAAAAAATAACAGCACTCGTGGCCTGAAGATTGCATCTAGAATGAGACAGACTGTCGCCTCTAAGTGTTGACTTCTATGTTCACTTTATATATATATATATATATATATATATATATACACACATATGCATATGCATACATGTATATACAGACGCATACATAAACACATAGACACGCATACATGTACTTATATGCATATATATATATATATATATATATATGTGTGTGTGTGTATACATACATATAGGCATATATACACGTATATAAACACCTATACCTATATATATATATATATATATATATATATATATATATATATATACATACATGTAAAGAAACACACACACACACACACGTGTGTGTGTGTGTGTGTGTGTGTGTGTGTGTGTGTGTGTGTGTGTGTGTGTGTGTGTGTGTGTGTGTGTGTGTGTAATTTTCTTCAACGTATATTATTACATTTTTCTCTTTAGAAATGATGTATTAGGTGTTTTAAAAATTTATTTTTTCTCTTTTATTCCTGAGAGAATCGGATAAATTTCCAAACACGCGTCAAGTTTAATTGAAAGACCACAGAAATATTTTGACATCTACAGTGTGCAAACAAAATAACATTTTCCAAGCAATTTCAATGAAATTCATGATGTGCCTTAGTTTTTTATTTGCTCACATTGAAACGTAACATATATGTTGTGATTTTCTTGTTTTTTATTGTTTATTGGGCAGCGAGATTATATTTTATATATTTTTTCCTCTTGTTTCATTTTGAGTTTATTTATTTTTCCATGCACTTTCTTTTAGTAGCTAGCTTTCATTTTGACTTTCAATTTATTGTCATCTTACAGACCTTCTTCCTGTCTTCATACATATTTCATTCATTCTTTCTTTCTTTCTTACAGATACTCATGTTTTTTTTTATCTACTCCTTTTCTTTTTCATTATTCTTATTCTTCCTCTGTTTTTCAGCATTTAATATTTTTCTGTTTGCTTTCTTTCTTTTACCAGCTGTCAATGTTCTTTTTTTTTTCGTTTTACATTCAAACATTATTTTTTCAATTACCTCGAGACATTGTCTTTTTTTTCATTCTCTCTGTTCCCTTGATGTTTCTGAGAAGCATTCATATCATTTTTTTCTGTCGTTTTTCTAATTCACCATTCTTTCTTTCATTTACATCTCGGTATTTTTTCTTCTCCCCTATTTCTTTATTCGTCTTTTGTATAGTTCAATTTTTATTCTGTCTGTGATTTTTTGTTTTCATTCTCCTATTTCTTCTTCTTTTTTTCTTCATTTTTTCCTCCTTTTGTGAGTATCCTCTCTTCTTAAAAAGATGCACTTTTGATTGTCTCATCTGTAATCCTTCCTTTTCATTTTCACCATGGTCTTTCATAAACACCCTCTTTTCTTTATCGTCGTTTGTTATTCTTTTTGCCTCACTTTATTTGCTTTTTACTATTTCTTCATCCTGATTCTTTGTTTTGATTTGGTCATTCTTTTTTCTTTTCGTCTTTTCTCTCAAGTATTGATTTTTATCTTCACTTTTTAATTTACATTAACATTTCCTGTATCTTCTTTTTTTCTCTTTGTTTTGTTCTTATAATCTTTCTTTCTTCAGTTGTCTCTCACCATTTTCTCACTCTTTCTTTCTGTTCATATCTCTTTCATAATTCTTGTTAGTATTTTCCCCTATTTCTTTCTCTATTTTCTTTATTTTTTCTGAAACACATTAATGTTTTCCTTCTCTTCCGTTTTATCGTATATTTCATTTTCTGCCCAACTGCACGTTTCCCGCAAAGTAAAAGTTAATATCTCTACTGATAACGTGTAAATATTACATATATTTATTATTATTATTATTATTATTATCATTATTATTTTCCCTTGGATTTCTTTGGTATAAACATTAGCTTCCGGGTTCCAACCAGAGACGTAATGCTAGAAATGGCTTCATGACATTTTCCCCTGATAATCATTAACAAGACGAACAAAAAAAAAACAAAAAAAAAACAAAAAAAACGATCATATATATTTTACATAGACAAGGTTCTTCGTAATGTGTATGCTACAACTGTGAGTACAATTTCTACCAAGAATCGCGTCACTGAATCTGTCCGAATATTTTCCAATCAATCCGAGGGCTGATGTATCCATGGGACAAAGTTTGTTATATTTCCACTTCAAAATCATTCTATTTTGATAGTTTTATGAAGATCTTGAAAGGAACATTACAATCTGCAGAAACCTCTATGTCAATAAGAAAGGACAGAGTTCTTGTAGTCTCTGATCACGGTGCCTGTGCGATTCGCTTTGATTATTGTGTGTCTGTTTTAAAGTCGCATAAAATTCTTACAGGTCTGTAACAGGTTTTGAACGATGTACATACCTGTTTCTCTCAGTTTCCTTCACGTAAAAGTCGCATATATTCACTGAAGATATTGTCCAACTCTACCATGCAGAGTATTTATATCCTTATTATTATTATTATTATTATTATAGTGTTCAAAAATATCACAGAAAACTGTTTCCCTACCTTTTTCTCACCTGTGTACAAATGTTACGGATGTTATGCCGATGACATAGGTATTCACATTTAACTTTAGCCTAAACTTGAAAATATATAATCAGAGTTTACCAAGTTTTCTTAGAAAGAGGATTCAAGATAAACCCTTATAAAAATCAAACATACCTGTAGATAAAATGAAAGCAGTAATGGCAAGTAAGCAGAATCTCTCATAAAAATTTAGAATGTGGAATTAATAAACACTGACCATCTCAGAAACCTGGGTGAATGGATCAATTATGATACCTTTCATATAGGAGTTAAGGAAAATGAACATAGAATATATTGTGCTAGAGATAGTTTCCCGCAACATCGTTAATTGCTGCTAAAGCAAATCATTAAACTAAAAATCTAGTCATGTATTTAAATAACCTCATGTCATGCAATGCGCCAAACTTTAAGAGTAATACCTCTATTGAATACAATGGCTTTTTTCAAATCAGTGGTTAAATATAGTTTTGATTTAATGGGGGGGAAAGTTCTTAGTAAGGACCATCCTAAACTGAATCCATCATAAAAAATCAGAATAAGGTCGGGCGCTACAGAATCACAAACAAATGACTATATCAAATCACTGGAGGAAGTTCAACAGCAGGAATTATTAAATGGATGTTATATTTAACTTGACGTGAGATTAATGACATAACCAAGATGTTAACGTTTCACAAGTTTAGGAAAGAAGTTTCCATCGCTAGATATGTGAATTGAGAAAAATATTCTGCTCTGAAAAAGTTTTAAGAGAAAGATTTCATAAATTACAACCGATATAATTACTGGCTGCTCGGTCAATGAATGACGAATATATCCTTATAAAAAA
>OZ038496.1:77412091-77442091 GCA_964036315.1 Acanthosepion esculentum
GAGACAATGACCTTGAGCAAGTAAAGATTTCGCCATTTTAGTAACGAGAATGAAATTCACAGTCTCCCAACTGAGATGTTGCAGCAATCAATGAGGAATCTCAACAGCAGATTTCAAGAATGCATTCGTACAGAAGGACGCCATCTACAGGACGTAATTTTAAAAAAATGAATATTCTATCATTGTTTCTTAAATGGCATGTTTTAAGGTTTCAATTACTATGAATTAAATATTTTTCTTCCATCACTCTTGGTTTTATTGGATTGTTAAAATGTTTCCGTTTTTTTGGGTCACCCTATATTTATGGTTCATATTTAGAATGTAATCAGTTCGTAAGGCGCGAACAAATAACAAATTATCTTTGATAAAGTCGTAGACTTAACTTGCTGTTTTAATTTCGTTTTTTTTTTTCTTGTACATATATCATTATTTTCGCATGCATCAAATGAATACTTGAAGAAGATTAAATTTATTTCTCTGGAAAGATGATGTCTACTGCTTGGAATAGTTGCCTTTTCCTTGAATGAGCTGTGTCATTTCAGGGCGTTGGTGATCAGGGCTTTTCACAATTACCTATCCTATGTAGCTATCAATTAATATTGTCTTTTTGCTATCTCTCCTAAACCTTTTTTTCGCTATCCAGTTAGTCAAGCTCGCTAGATAGTTTATGTGTTGTTCTCCTCTGTCCATTTAACTTCAATTTGTCTTGCGTGTATCAAATTTCCCAAAACCTCTTCCCTTGTTATGTGGCTTATAAATTTCAATTGTCTCTTCCTGAGGGGAAGTATATGTGTGCTTTTGTTTCTATTTTCTCTACATCTTCGTCGTTGCTGACTTGTTCGGTCGATGTTATTCTTAGCATCCTTCTGTAGAACCACATTTGCTGAGAGTAGATTGTCCAGTACTCTCTGCCATTATCAGACAACTCTTATTATATTAAATTTCCGTACTATTTTCTTTGTTTTTAACGAAATGTTTGTATTTCTTAACCCTAGAACAGTAACCATGGGTATATAGTACCCAGCGCAAATTTTCCTATTTTTAATTACAATTTTCAGTCCCTGATTATCTTACCTAAATAATATGTTTTTCAGTTCCTATTAATGTTAACTCAAAGTACAAAGTTTGAAGTGTCTGCATGTAAAATATTTCAAATAATGATTTATATATATTTTTTTTTTATATTTTCAAAATCGGATATGATATACGCATGGTTAGTAGTGATGTAACTTTAATTGATGTTTTTTTTGTTTTAGGGTTTATAGTGTTTTCGTTTTAATATAGTTTACCTTGAGTGGAATTATGCATATATTAATAGGCACTGGCTTGGTCATAGAATATTCTGGTAAGCTTCTGAGAGAAACATTTTCGAAAGGATGATAATAAACTGTGAAAGATTTCTACAACTTTCGTTTATGATAAATAAAAAACTTTTTTTATGGGGGACTCTTAATACTTTCTAGCTATCAAATCTATGAATATTCTTGAATAACTTTTAATATAAAATCCATTAATACAAGAAAACGCAGGACACGGAACATAGACCAGGTCAAGTGCATATATATCCACGAATGCTAATAATAACGATATGATTTTTTTTTAGTTTCATTGGGTTGGTAATTGATGTCTACTTGACGCGTTTGTGACGAGATGGAGATGATTATAAAGGACAAAGCGTTTCTTGTGGAAAACAAGCAAGAATAAGGGGAGAAATCAAACGGTGGGTCAAGAAACAATAATAAAAAAAGAACCTCTTGGGGGAAATGATTGATATGTAGGGAATCAATAACGAAACTCCAAATCGCGAGAAAAGTAGGGATTAGTTTATTTTAGATTGAGCTATGCGTTAATGCCTTGATTATCTTGAGTTGAAGAGGCTTACAGAGAGAAAGAATGGAAAAACCACGATGGAAAGAGCTTATTTCGGAATGGGCGTACTGAGGAATATATAGAGAAAAAAGCGCAAAACAATAAAGGGAATGAAAATATCTGATAGATTCGAGGAATAAGAATCCGGTTAGAGAAGGAAGAAAATGAGAAAAATGGAAAAATGCATAAAACATGAAAAAATGTAGAAAAGATAATATATATAAAAAAAAGAACTTATACCGAAAGAAAAAAAAAACGATAAAGAATATCAAATATGGGAAAAAATTAAGTAAATTATAAAACAGAAAAAAATAAAGAAGAGCCCTTTTCTTTGTGCCACGTCACTTAAGGAGGTTGGCGATCATAGCTCTCCAAAATTCGCTGTCCTTTGTATCGCTTAATACATTTTGTCTTTTTTGTTATCTCTCCTAAAATCTGATATGTTATCCATATACTCAAGCATGCTAAGTAGGTTTTCCGTTGATTTCATCAGTATCTCTTGCGTTCAAATTATCCTTTGTGTATCAAATTTTCCAAGAGCTCTTTCCTAATTATGAGCCTTAAAAATATTAACTTTCTCTATCTGATGTTAAGTTTTAGTCTCGTTTTCGTATCCATTTTCTCTAAAACATCTTCGAGTCTCACATGTTTGGTCCATGCTATTCTCAGTATACTTCTGTTACATCAGATTTCTGCTATTCCAGTTCTTTTTTTCCTCTGTGAGGAGATTGTCTTGCATTTTATAATTTATAGAAAATTATTTCAGGGAGCAAGAGACCACTATATATATTAACATATAATTACACTATATATATTAACATATAATTACACTATATATATTAACATATAATTACACTATATATATTAACATATAATTACACTATATATATTAACATATAATTACACTATATATATTAACATATAATTACACTATATATATTAACATATAATTACACTATATATATTAACATATAATTACACTATATATATTAACATATAATTACACTATATATATTAACATATAATTACACTATATATATTAACATATAATTACACTATATATATTAACATATAATTACACTATATATATATATATATATATATATATATATATATGTCCATATAATAACGCAATATATATCTATATATTACCATATAATGACACAATATATATATATATATATATATATATATATATATGTGCGTGTGTGTGTGTATGTGTGCTTGTACATATGTATATCAAAAATAGGGAATCATTAATTAAAATGGGTTGATAAATAAACCAAGACATACTATAAAGATTTGATGAATGTTTAAAGTTGAAGAAATGAGAATCGTAGAGTAAGAAGAAAGCAATGAGAGAGAGAGTAATTTGAATACGACAAGAGAGTTGGGACGACGGAAGAAATAGGATATAAAACATGAAGATTTGAAGAGATGAGATATACGGAAAATTATAACTAAATGAATGACTCTATAAATATCAGAACGCATGGAAAATTAAACAAGCAAGTATCGATAAGAAAATTAAAAGAAAAAAGAAATTAAATTAAACAAATTTTAAATTCCAAATATACAAATGCGAAAGATTCGTAGAATCATATGTAATGAAAAAAAGAACTAACTAATAAATCAGAGACTACCGTTTTCTTTGGCATGAGAATTTCGTTCCATTCATAATCCTGTGACGCAATAATTATTTGGTACGCTTAGATGGAGTTCCCGAAAATTTTTTGCGTCATCACCCACATTCACATGAAAAATATACGTCTTTTATAAGTAAATATTCAAAATTATATCACAATTGTTTGGTAAAAGTTTGTTACTGGTTCATAAGCTGTCTTTATGATATAAAGTAAAATTACAAAACTGAGTTAAAATTACAAACTGAATAATGCTGACTTATGCGGATACAACAGTTACTGCTAGACTTGGCCATTGAAAATCACACATATTTAATGCTTTATGATCAGTTTTTAGGGTTAGTTTTTTGCTAGGTTTAGCGTTTCAGTTGTTGACAAAAAATTAAACAATTTCGTTCATAATTAGATAGAATAAATAATACCAGCAACTAATAAATATTCAGCGAATTTCCTTGCTGTTCTTGTTTTCCCTTACGTGATTTATATCCAAATTTCGTCTGTAGAGCTATTTGAATGTAATGATTCTTCTCAAAACCATAGAAAATAATAAAATATTCGTTGTTTTCGAGAATATTTACATATTAAATAGGACTGCGACCCAGTTATACACCTTTTGACTCCTTTCTTATACAGGTACTTTGCATATCACCCTTGACTATTTCTTTTCGGTTAGCATATGTTGAAGTACAATTGTAATACCCAAAATGATTTATCACACAAAATTTCTAATCGCCCACCATTTTCTTTTAAGTAGCTCGTCGCCCACCCAGCAGTTGGAATCGCCGACCGGTGGAAGATATCGCCCAGGCTGAAAAACCCTAGTTCTGATCATATCAAACTATTAACTCAATCGACGAGAAACATTTCGCCTTATTAGTATCATTAAAAGAATTCGACACAAGACGAGGCTGTTCTCTGGTAGAAATTATATTATTATCTAAATATAACTTTTTCAAATGCTACACTCTCATAAGTTAAACATAGAAGCCACTGTAAATATTGACATTTTTTAAAGGTGAGAGGTTAACTGCATTTTCGCAGCTAATATTTGGCATAGAAATTTATTATGGTTTGACCCATATGTTTCCTGGCAAACGTTCATCATTGCTCACAGGTAAAACCTTATTAGAACATCGAGTGCGTTTAGCTTCTCTGGCTTGGACATTCAAGATTATTGTGGGAGAAATTTTGCTCAAAGGCACGCTCAGCCACAAATTACTCTTATAAAAAAAGTCAATACATTTCTCGTTGGCTCAGTGTGCTGAAATATATGATTTTTATATTTTTATCTAAACGCGAAATATCAAAATGACAAAGGATATCTCAGCAGTGAATAAGATATAAAAAAAAGGGTTTCATTTCCGGTGATTTATCTACTACAGTAGATTCCACCTCAGTGCCAGAGCCGAAATGAAGGAGACAAATCAACATATTACTAAGGAAGACCAAAGAATTAATCAGCCGAAACTTAAAAGAATTAAATTGATACGAAAAATAGGAATACAAGAGAGGAAGTAATGTGCATTCCAGAAAGGCGGGAAAAAATGTTAAAAGACAAAAAATCAGTTTAAAAAGTGAGAATATTTTATCTCTAGAATACCAAATTTGCAGAACCTACCTAGAATATCAACATTAATAAGTATGGCTTTAACATATAATTAATAACCACAGAGCAAAAATAAACATACAACCTGTCATCTCAACGAAAGTGTATGATTTAATATAAACACTTATTATGACGTTTCAACAGTATCTGTTTTAATATCAATATTTTTCTAGTATTACGTGGAAAGATAACATGTTATTAAAATCTGACTTCTTAATTAGTCGAATTTAATTCTGATATCAGGATATATTCAGTAATTTCTAGATAATTTGTGGTGGATAAATGTAAATATTTAGCTTTTTAAAAATGAATACGATACATGGTAAATCATTTAATATGCCATATATATATATATATATATATATATATATATATATATATATATATATATATATATATTAAAAAGAAGAGAGGTACCGCAAACGTTTTAGATTGTAATGTGGATTTTTTTTTCAAATATTATGCTTTATTTATCATAATTTTACTACACGTGTTTCTGGTCTCGCAACCGTCTTCAGGTAAAGGGTGGAGATTTCCACATATTATTAAAAATAATTAATTTTTTCTTTATGTTTTTCATTGTTAAATATTCTCGATACGAGACATTCTTTTCTTTCAAGACCAGAAAACACGTGTAGTAAAATTATGAAAAACAAAGCATAATATTTGGGAAAAAAATCCACATTACAACCAAAAACGTTTGCGATTTCTCTCTTCTTTTTAATATACACACTTTTCTCTCGTTGGAACCACTATAACCTCTTCCCTTCATATATATATATATATATATATATATATATATATATATATATATATATATATATATATAAGGATATGATCATATTTAATATCAACAACATTCGAAAAAATGTACTAATTTGTTCATATATAAATTTTTAAAGTCATTGTTTCATCGATTATATATATATATATATATATATATATATAAATATATATATATATATATATATATATATATGATAAAAATGTAATATTTAAGACTGAAAGTGCTCAATATCAGTGATAGACCGTATGTAAATATAAAATTAGACACAGAGGTAAACCCCCATGGCCTGACGATTATTCTTAAACATGAGACAGATTGTCGCTGGTAGTAGTTGTATGTGCACTTACGATTGACCTCAGTGTCTATTTGTATACTTACATACGCTCTATCACTGATCTTGAGCAATTTAACCCATAAATACAGCAGACAACAAGACTATATTTTTATCATATATATATATATATATATATATATAACATATGAATTATATTAATTACTTGTATTTAATATTTATGATTTTGAAGAAGATGCTAGAGTGGTTTTAATGCCAATATATATTAATTTATCGAATCATTTTTTCATATAGAATGGTTTGTTGATGAAGATAGATGTATATCATTTGCAGGATATTTATCTTTGTGTATTTCTAAGGTTTTAGTGGTTATTATTGAGTAAATACAGTGTTTTCTTGTTTCTCAAATATTCACAATGTGTTTAAGTTATTTATCTTTATAGTGGGGGTTACATATTTGTTGTAACCTAGGAAAGGTTACTGAATAGAATAATTAAACCAAGGTTGGTATTGAACGATAATACTTAGGACACGGACAACCCATATAAGATTCTCCACTGAGTCGTAGAAGAAGTAGTCAACTGCTAGAAGTGAGTCAAATGGACTCCACAATGAATCTTCAACTGCAGGATATCTATCAACCGCCTCACGCGGTCAGATATGTCACAAGAACGAATTTAATGTAGGGTATGCGAGCCCGTATGTTCGGACAAAAATTCCCCGTATAAAACCGGGTCGGGTAGCTGTTTTCCGAAACGAGACTGCCCTTTGACATAGCCTCGTCTGGGTATCCTCTCTGACTGGAGGCAGAGGGTTTGACCAGCACAGTTGGAAACGTATCTCAACTGCAGGGTATCTACCAACCGCCCTATGCGGTCAGATGTGGCACAGAGCCGAATTTAATGTGGGGTATCCGAGCCCATAGCTCGGCCAATAATTACCCGTAGTCCTCGTATAAAACGGGGTCGGCAGCTGTTTTCCGAGACGAGAATCTGCGCTTCGAGATATCCTCGTCTGGGGATCCTCTCTACCCAGGGGCAGAGAGTTTGACCAGCACCAGCTGGAGCAGAATCTCCGACTGCGGACCAACAAAGATTATTTACTACTGTATTTATGTGAATAGGGACACAGCCATTATCATCCGTTGGTATGCTACAACAATTTTATTTCAGATAACATTCTCATATTGATTTAAGAGTTGTTTCTGTGACGTGAATTAAAATTAAGATGTCATTCTAATTTGTTGCTTTTCGATTTACATTAACTTCTAATTAATTACTTCATCATATTAATAAGTTGTTTTAAAATGACACTGGGTGATTGGTTCTTTTTAAAAATTTATATTCCCTCATTAGTTCAACGGGATTCATACTGTTAATATTTTTATAAGAATTTATACTAGCGCATATCCCATGAGCCACGAAACGTAGAGTTTTACTGGAGAGGTTATTGTAAGATCGTAAGGGAAGGTGATAAGAAGGGAATGCCATGAGGATACGTCGATTAGATAATGCTTAACCCTAGTTATGTAGAAGGTTTAGATTGTAATGACTGGAGAAGCATCCTAACGGGAGTCTGTTCCACAACGTGACAGTTGTGGAGAATAAGCAGTCTGAATATAAAATATATATATAGATAGATAGATATATTGGACATGTTTAAGCTTTTCTTTCTCTCAGAATATTCGGATATCCTTTGCTGAATATTCTTTGTTGCGTACATCCTTTTGCAAATTGACTGAAACAAAACAAATAATTCCGTTATTATTTACTTTTTTTCGTATTTTTCCAATCAAAACCTGAACCAGTGCACATGTCAGTACGTCGTATGCCCATTTCCATGAAGTCGCTCCTTTCAGAGTGAGTATAGATTCTCGATTGGATTTAGCTCAGGAGATTTTCCGGGACAGTCTATAGTACTTTCATTTGATCACTGGTAAAGCTCGTCGGTGTATTCGTGCAGGGTTACAATTTTTGTACGCTTCACACGAGTAACGTCCATTGCACACAATAGTGTCTGGGTTTGATAAAATCTGATGCATTTATGAAGGACGTAATATTTTTCAAGGTCAAACGAATTTCATCATAAAAAAGATTCGTAAAAGTGTACAACACTGCAAATAACCTAATCTGAGGAAAAATAGACATCGAATAAACAATGTCATACCAGGGTATCTAAAACTGACCAAATAGTGAAAGAAAGTAAACTAAAGCAGTTGTTTCAATTAATTTGCACAAGGGTTTATTTAGTTATGTTAACGTTTTCATATGTTATGCATTTTCACTCTATAATATGTTTCTTAACTTTCATCAGTCTGTTATCATTACAACGTGTTCGGATTAGTTTGCTTTGCTATGAATATCAATGTTTATGATTATTTGGCTCCCTGTGCCGAGCCAGGAAATTTTTCTCCCCGGAATCGATCCTCCAAATCTATAAATCGACCATTCGCCCTTACATGGAGTATTGCTGCCATGTATGGTCTGGAGCTCCTGCTGTTTGCCTCAGGGTTCTTGATAAGATCCAGAGACGGATATACAATGTAATTGACCCTGATCTGTCATCTCGTCTGCAGTCTCTCTCTCTCACAGATGCGACGTTGCCTCGCTCTGTCTTTTTTACAAATACTTTCACGGTAATTGCTCCGATGAGCTGCTTTCGCTGGTTCCCAGGCCTCATGAATTTAAACGTCCTACGAGACTGGCATCCCGTTCCCACCCCTTCACGGTTGAAACTGTTAGATGTAGACGTCTCTTCTACTCCAATAGCTTCATGTCTCGCACATCTCGCCTGTGGAACTCCCTTCCTTATTCCTGTTTCCTTGACAAATACAATCTCCCACTATTTAAGTGTAACGTCAATCGACATCTCTAGTTGCCTTGATCTATCCACTTCCCTTCTCCACATCCTTTCACCTTTCATACCTATCTGCTCTCGCTCCAAATCTTCTGTAACCCCCTTGCCTTGATCGATCCACTATCTTTCTCCACATCCTCTCCTTTACCACTCCTATCTACTCTTCCTCCAAACCTTCTGTAACCCCTTGCGTGCTAGTGGCCTCCAGCCTTGCTTGGGGTGATAAGCTTAAAAGAAAAAAAAGTTGGTTTACATCTGTTTAGTTTATTCTTCCGACGACTGTAGTAAACATTGTCTGCTTATGAAAAACAAAAAACCACGCTCATTGTTATAGATCTATTTACTTTATTTAGTTATTTACGGACAAACATCGCCATACTCAGTAGATGATTTATCTACTGAGTGTGACCATGTTTATAGATGTTTATGTGCTCGCTGAGATTTTTAGACTTCGAATCTCCTTTCGTATTTGCTGGAAGAGACACCGACTAGTAAGTCTTTTTTTTAACTGCCTGGAAATCAAAAGATTCACAATGAAGCAAGGTCATATTTTCCATTTAAAGTACAATCACGCGTCCATGTAATGTAAATTTCTTGCTGTCTTAAAATCAATTTGTGACAAATAATCACAAAATATCAATCAATAAAAACAAAGGGATAGCTTTTCTTTACTAACGCGTTTTGTCCCCTGAGAAACTGTAACAATATTTACCCACTTTCGTTTACCAGGCATTATTTCACATTACTTACTATTATTCTTTCTCCACATTCTCTCCTTTACCACTCCTATCTGCTCTTCCTCAAACCTTCTGTAACCCTTGCGTGCTATTGGCCTCCAGCCTTGCTTGGGGTGATAAGCTTAAAAAAAAATGTTGTTAACATTGTAACACCCACGTACCTGTTTCAACAATTGGTATATTGTGTTGTTGTTGCAGTCGACAATCAGCCGATTTTCGCCTTGTTCTTTAATCTCTTTAAGCTGTGATATGTATTTGCCGTCCCGCAACTGGAGTTTGCGAACAGAGATCTCAAACTTATATTTGCTGGCGGCGTTCAACACTTCCTGCAGTCGTATTAATCCTGCAACGATAGCAACAGATTGAAATTAAGAAAAAACAGATTGACCAAGAATTCAGGCAGACAGGCAGATAGACAGACAGGTAAATTGAATTAGATTATATATATATATGAGAAAAGTATATAAATGTTTATATATCAGGAGATGTTTTTAGGACATTCCTCATTCGTGCGCAATTGTAGTCATATTAACATAAACATCCCTTCAGTCCGATGAAGATTAAAAAAATTTCGGAACGCATTACACAAAAGAAATTTCCAATTTGTCATTGGCATCCCTAAACACACACTCACGCATATATATATATATATATATATATATATATATATATATATATATATATATATATATATATATATATATATATATATCCAAGTGTGTGATTGGTATATACGGAGTAAATTCCAACAACCAAAAATTATTATTCTTTAAAGAGTGCTCAATACAGAGTAGAGCAGATATAATCATTTATTTAAATATTATAACATAAATATGTTATAAAATTTATGTTAAAATATTTAAATAAATGATTATATGTGTGTGTGTGTGTGTGTGTGTGTGTGTGTGTGTGTGTGTGTGTGTGTGTGTGTGTGTGTGTGTGCTTGTTTGCTTACTAAATCGTGAACTTAAACGATTTTTTAGGAGTTGAGAATTTCTACTGCGGTTGGTCATATTAAACATTAAGTAATAATATTAATATTTCGCTTAACAGCAATGGCCTTATTTATCAATTGTTAATAACTTCGAATTTGTTTGTCTTCATACATCTGTTCAAGATACAGAAACCAATTGATTTTTTTCTTTGTACTGGGACAGTTTAACGTAACACACGTGTAACCCATGCATGCATAAATTCAATGAAAAATATTTTCAATAAGTATAACATTAAGACCAACCATACATGCGTCAGTATCATCGATGAATATATTAAAAAGATACATCTCCAACGAAGACAACAAAGTTAATTTTTTTTTTAAAAATGCCACTGCCGAAAAGGTATGACCTCATGCTTAAACGGCCACTGTATGGCTGATAATATTTTATACCGAGCTAGCATACATTCCGGCAACGATGTCAAACGTTATTTTGGTTTCACTGACAATCCTTGAAAAGGTCGTTTCCACCATCATCCAGTGATTTTAGGCAAGGTAATATAAAGAAATAGTACTGCGCGCTCAAAACAATTCTGCCAATTAAAGAATGGTGTGCTCAGACACCAATGATGACGTGTGAGGTTTTAGCAAGAGCCAAATCTTACAATGCGAAAAAGCGATAGATATAATGTATGCCTTTCTGAAAAATTAGTTGTCTTAAAACACTTAGATAACACGAGCGTATAATACAAGCAAAGTGAATCTATGGATAAATGAAGGCATCAAAATAAATATCTGCTGAAATACGTTGATCCAGATTATTTGTAATGTAAATTATAGTTGTTTTTTTTTAAATATTTTTAAAAAAACAACCGGTAATCACACCTTATGCTTAAAATTACTTAATTAATATTCAAAATTCTAAAGTATTTTACACACACACAAACACACACACGTGTGTGTGTGTGTGTGTGTGTGTGTGTGTGAAATTACATTAGAGTTGTGAATATTAATTAAGTAATTTTAAGCATAAAGGGTGATTAAAAAACAAACTATAATATATATATATATATAAATATATATATGTATATATATAATATATATATATATATATATATATATTTATATTTATATATATATATATATTTATATATATATATATATATATATATATATATATATATATATATATATATATATATATATATATATATATATATATATATATATATATAAAAATCACATTTATTTTACATGACAAATATATGTTTAAACATAATAAACTATAATCCCTAAAGAATATTTGATTTGCCAATATTGCAGTATTTTTATTCAAATTTTAATTGCGTAACGATCAGTCTATACTCAGATACTGAAGACTGCGTTGTGCGAAAAGAAATATAGGCATATATACAAGATGAAGAATGCTAATGAAAGCTAAATATAAAAGTAATAAAAAACTCATTAATCTACATATATAAATCCAGGCATATTTGCTTTTATTTACTGGGCTAAATGTACTTGGACCAGTGGGGAAAAAAATCTAGAGACTTGATCCAAAGTGTTATGAGTTCAATATCTGGCCGCAACAGCAGTGAACAATAAATTCGATGTATGAGTTACTAAAAGGAACTAAAACAAACTGAGCTATCCACAAAAAAAAACGCATGGTAGGTAAAATTAGAGAAATCTACCCAGTGAACGAAATAAAGGATCCGGCTCGAAATTGCAACGCATATCACATGATGAAGGCCGGTGTATACAATGGCGGGCCCTCGTGAATATGTCAATTATCATGATAACAACCGTCCGAATAATGCATAAATTATCTGCAATATGTAAATATTCTAACACTCGAAATTGCAACGTATATCAACTGATGAAGGCTTGTGTATATAACGGCTGAAACCTCGTCAATATGACAATTATCATGATGACAACCGTCCGAATAATGCGTAAATTCTCTGCAACATATAATTATTCCAACAAAGTTTAAATTTTATGCAATATATAATTTAATTTTAAAGATTTCTTCCCACTCCTTTTGCTAGCCTGATCAGCCTGGCAACCAAAGTTGGTTCAATTCATGACACTTAAAGTGCTTTGAGACCTCGAACGATTTCTGGTACTTTAAGTACTGTAGTGATTGGTCAATGGTTCATATTCTTGGCCATCTGCAATATCATTCATCCTGGTTTCTTGAGAAATGTTGGCTATGTTTCGAAGTAATAGAAGAAGGCAAAAATTCTATGTCAGAATTTATATTATCTGTAGGAAAATATCGATCCTGTTGAGTCAAAGATAGTTGGGTTTTAACTGTTGAACAGAAAAGCGAAAACAAAACAGGCGAGTGCTTCCTAAACGGTTCAGCGCGCCTCATAGGTGTGTAGGGATGGATAGCAGATGAGGCGGTATGATTTAGAAACTTAATCATATACCAAAAATAAATATGATTTCAAAAATTACTTGTATTTGACTGCATAAGTCCCAGTATAAACACTTAAAGATAATTATTGGCCAATTGTGCTATTTTGACATTATATAAAGCATTAAATTATTGTAAATAGGATCCACAAATTGGAGCAGAGATTTATCAGTGATAATGTTCTGACCTCACGTTTTCATTATTTACATTATTCGGACTATTGTACTCATCTTTGTCGCCATATTTATTACAACGTTTCGGCTGTTGTACGCTCCGGACTTCTTCAGGTGGTTGGAATGTCGAACTGAACCCTTTATCCTAATGCTGGACAATTTTTGTCTTTATTTTCACCAAAAATTAAAGCAAACATTCGAACATTAGAACGGCTCATGGTGGACTCTCCCACATACATAACACATTTCTTGATAATGACTTAGATAACAGAAAGTATAAAAAAACAAACAGTGGAGCAGTTTATTCATAATGTCATTGTCGGTGTACTACAACTCATTTTGAAACTGGAAAACTATTTTTAAAAATGGAATTGACCATAGTCGGAATCATCACATAAATGCAGACAATCCTTTCTTTAGCTGCATAGTATATGCTTCGTCAGGACGACATCTTTCTTTTTATGTGTCATGTCCTTTGAGGACGTAGGCTTTCATGGCTCTCCACCTCCCTCTATCCCTTGCAGCTCTCAACAAGTTCCTTCCCTCTGCTTCCACCCCCAGACACCGTTCTGTCATCGACATGACTAAGCGTACCAGGTATATCACGCGTTTTTTTCTCTTCTCTCTCTTTCCCTCTATGCTCCTCGTGAGTATCTGGTACTCCAGGACTTCCTTCTTCATTTTGTGTCCCAGAAACTTCAGCTATCTTTTGCATGTGTTAAGTATAAGCCTCCTCCTTGTTTGCATCCTCTCCAAGACATCATCTTTGCTCACACGCTCGGTCCATGGTATCCTTAGCATCTTTCTTTAGAAGCAGATCTCTGTCGCCTCGAGTCTCTTCTTCATCTTTGAGGAAATCGTCCAACATTCGCTGCTGTAAAGAAGGACAGATGTCACGTAAGAGTTCAGTATTCGTTACTTTGTTACCAAGGAAATCCTCCTGTCTCGCAATGCTCTGCCAGTATTTTAGAATGTGTCCTTCATACAGTTTTGAATTCAGAGTTTTCCTTCACCTAGACCGGATGCCGCCCAAGGCTATAGAATCCTGCCTTTCCTACTATTTCCTGATAGTCGTAGGGAAAAGAGATTAATTCATATTAGCACGTAAGCCAATGTTATGAACTTCAAATGGAATTCGAACTCGGCCCTCCGATTCTTCAATGCAAACCGCAATTCATTGTTCTATTGTGCGTTCTAAACAATTAAAATAAAAAAAAACTTTCTATAATAAAAATATAATTTTACTCCATGTTATACTTATGGGTTAACGTGCTCAGTATCAACGATAGAACTTATGTCTATATAAAAGTCATTATGTCATTATCCTGCGGCACCAGTCTGATTCATGCTTAAACTCAATTTTTAGGCCATCTGAGATATATGAAAATAACGTTTAGTATGAAACAGACTCTCGACAGAGAAAATCCTCCTACAGCTTTGGCCCATTTTTAGTTCTCAGTTATGATCATATCACAATAGTAGTTTATTATTTGAAGAAGACATTGTTGCGAATAACCTGTTAATTTTATTGGTATCTTATTTTGCTGGAAGTCTGTACCCTCGTTATCAATCACACTCAAACACACACACATTATATATATATATATATATATATATATATATATATATAATGTTTTGAACAATGTTTTGGTTGTATATTAATATTCTTTCGTTTTCATTATTTCAGTTTTATATATTTTATATATATATATATATATATATATATATATATATATATATATATATATAATGTTTTGAACAATGTTTTGGTTTTATATTAATATTATTTCGTTTTTATTATTTAAGTTATATATATTATATATATATATATATATAATGTTTTGAACAATGTTTTGGTTTTATATTAATATTATTTCGTTTTTATTATTTAAGTTATATATATATATATATATATATATATATATATATATATACAGAAAATCGTCCCCCTGTTCTGTTCCATTTCCAGTTCTCAGGTATGGTGGTATCACAATAGTAGATTAATATTTGTACAGTATATGGTAGCGGTAAGTGATATTGGTAGCTAAACTTGATGGAAGTCTGTACCTTCGTTATATAACACTATATATATATATATACACTAACTGTGTTAGTCTGTACCTTCGTTATATATATATATATATATATATATATATATAGTGTTATACTGTATATATATATATATATATAGTGTTATACTGTATATATATATATATATATATAGTGTTATACTGTATATATATATATATATATATAGTGTTATACTGTATATATATATATATATATATATAGTGTTATACTGTATATATATATATATACATATATATATAGTGTTATACTGTATATATATATATATATATATATATATATAGTGTTATACTGTATATATATATATATATATATATATAGTGTTATACTGTATATATATATATATATATATATATAGTGTTATACTGTATATATATATATATATATATATATATATATATATAGTGTTATACTGTATATATATATATACAGGGGGACGATTTTCTGTGTCTTTAAAAACCTATTGGTAGTAATATAGGTGGACTCATCTGGATTTCCGCCACAATTTCTTCTCCTGATAACAGCAGCCCAGCTTTGAACTTGTGAAATGAGATTTCTTAGGAAAACTGCAATAAGTTTCAACTTATCTCTAAAAAAATAGAGACAACAACAACAAAAAAATGAAAGAAGAGAATACCGTTATTGAAAATAGATAAGTGCAGACGTCTCTGAAATGAGATTATTTTCACTAAGACCGATTGGTCTTAGAATAGATAAAGATACCCCGTCTATCATTTTAAAAAAATCCAATCAATAAGTATTTCGCACAATTTATATGGTTGCAAACAGTCCCTGGTGACAGAGGTCCAACAGAATTACTGCGCTTCTTCATTCAATGTATTTCGCATTATTCTTCCATGAATAATTGTGCCAGCCTTAATTTACCGAACGTCGAACTAGTTAAACGCAACAGCCACTTCTATTCGGATAGTTTATTTTCTCGTACATCTGATCTGTGGAACTCACTTCCGTTTACTTGCTTCCCTGATGAGTACAGTCTTCAAAAATCCCGTTCATATTTCGTTCATATTTCGTCCTTTCCTCAATCCTCCTTTTCTTTCACTTTCGCTCCCTGTAAACCCCTGCGTACTAGAGATATTCCCGCGTTGTTTGGAGTGAAGAGATAAAAAATAATTGGCACCTGGTTCTAACGCGATTTACTCTTGAAATAGCTAAATGCGAAGTCAAGATCGATTTGGTTACAGATCGTTCTTAGGATTTTTGTAATGAACCTATTGTATAATAGTAGGAGCACCAAACCATATATGGCAACAGTATTCAATGCACTGACGAATGGGAGATTTGTAAATGTGCAAGATTGGTACTGACGGGAAAATTATTTTTCTGGCACAGGGTGAGCCAACTTTCTTTGGAGTAGATGTAACTATTAATTTGATGTAATGGCTTCAAGTCAGTAGAAAATGTGAGTATCTGTCTATATTTCTGAGATGAGTTATTATGTACACTATTTACATTATTCGGACAATAGTCCGAATAATGTGATTATTATAAATAATTGTTATTATAAAACCTGGAGCTAATCGTTCTCTGGATGATCTAGCGATCGACATTTTTTCTATTCATTCTCATCTTAGTAAATTGCCTGCCTATATTTCTGAGGAGAGGTATTATGTACATTATTTACATTACTCTGACTATTGTCCTCATCTTTGTCGCCATTTTTTTACAAAGTTTCGGCCGTTGTACGCTTCGGCCTTCTTCAGGAGGTTGGACTGTCGAAGTGAACCCTTTATTCGACACATGGCACAGTGAATAAAGGCGTTGGTTAGATCCAGTGACAGGTACTAAAGAGTGTGAGTTCAATACCCGGTTAAGGCAGTGGAGAACTTGCAGAAGGGAATTAACAGGAGATAACTGATAACTGACATCCATTAAACATGGCACGTGGAACTAGAACAGTCTACTCCAGTCAGCGAAATAAATGGTTCAGTTCGACATTCCAATCATCTGAAGAAGGCCGGAGCGTACAACAGCCGAAACGTTGTAATAAATATGGCGACAAAGATGAGGACAATAGTCCGAATAATGTAAATAATGAAAACGTGAGGTCAGAACATTATCATTGATAAATCTCTGCTCCAATTTGTGGATCCAATTACTATAATTAAATGCTTGATATATTGTCAAAATATCACAATCTTTTTTTGTTGTTGTTACAAAAGAAATCCTCCGGTCTCGTAATATTCTGTCTAGCTTTCGGATTACGTCTTTGGCCATTCTAATACGTCTTCGGATCTAAGCGTCGCAGTTACCGTCCTCTACTCGCTATATATCTACATCTATTGTCTGTGCGTGTTTAGATATCGCCTTCTTCATTTTTGTTTCGCTGTCTTGTTTTATTTCTTCTTTCGGGCTTCGCCTGCTTTTTGTCAAATGATTTAAATCACTTCTTTCCCATCCATATTAACGAGACACGGTATGTTTTCGTATCTCCTTACACGTTGCCTCTTTCTTCATTTTCTTTCTCTTCTCATTTTGCGCCAACGTTATATTATATTACCCATAAAGGAATACGTTCTGCCTGATCCTCCCACAGCCCACTAATATCTCTGGCCTAATATCAACCTCAACCTGTATTTGGCTTACTGTCCTATTCATTATTTATTTATATGAGCAAATATTTCGTTGAAACTATGAGAAGAAAATTAACCTTATGCTCCGGATTCGCGAAGATGAAATAATTTAGCTGTAAACAGCGCTGATTGACGCCTGAAAATTTCCCGCTCTTTGTTCTTTGCCGAACCGTGACTGAAACATTTATCTCCCTTGCATTACGAATAATTACTTAAGGCCATTATTTTTATTATTATTTCGCCAGTTATTGACGATCGGGATTTCAGAAAATAAAAAGAAATGAAATTTAAAAATGTTTAAATATATTTCGACATGATTTTTGTCTTCTTCAAGTTATACTTAAAAATGTAGGAACGTATGAAAAGAAAGCAAAAAAAAACAAAAGCAATAATTAAGTATTTGTCGGATTATTAATTAAAAAAACAAATCCATTACTTCTTTTGAAAATTACTTTATCTACGTTTGGATGTAAAACTGATCAGATATAATTTCGAGGAATCTATGACAAAAAGGATTTCGTATAAAGATACTCTTCATAACTTGCTTGAACGGCAAAGCATCTTCCGGTCCAAGTCGGTTAATCTGTGAGAGAGACATACATACATACATACAGACAGACAAACTGATGTATCTACTAAATAAAACGTACCTAGTAATATGAAATAGTCTCGTATGTAAATGATATTATTTGTTTGTGTTAATGATATTAAAATGCAGTTAGCAGTTATAAACTTCGAAAGATATTAGCGAGAGATATGCTTTCCTTCATAAGGGTAAATGAATTTTACTTTTCTAAGAATCATCTGCGCCCAAGGAGTGTCAATGCAGACAAGCAAACACTGATTCAAAATCCTTCCGAAGGGCACGTTGTTTGAAAAGAAAACAGGCCGACTGAAATATGTATATAAAAAAATATAAAGTATATTGATAATTAATGTATGTATATATATATATATATATATATATATATATATATATATATATATATATATATATATATATATATTAATCCTTTCACTCCAAGTGGTGACAAGACTTTCAGACCACAGGTAATTATCAGGGAAGCAAGGACACGAAAGAAAATTTCACAGATTACATTGCAGATACTGCTTTGGATTTTGTCAAAAACCTTGAGATGAGTAGAAGGATGAGGATTCAGCAAATTCAATTCTTTATTTATGAACAACCGGCGCATGCAACCTTTCTCCATCACACCAGCATTTCCTGTGTTGGTTCACATTTTGCCACATGATGCTTCAATTTTAGACCTTTTAAATGGAAATTTTCCATCTTGTAGAATTGCCATGAGCCTCCCTAGGTGCTTTGAATTCAGTGTTTCCTTCTCCTTGTCTGGTTTCGAAAAGTACACAGTCTGTCATGCTGGGGTAGGGAAGAGACAAATTCGTACCTTTCCTGAGAATAATGAATGTAATAAACTAGATTGGTTTCGAACTCAGCTCTCCGCTTTCTCATTCAAATCAGATATGCATTTCACCGACCGTACACTGTTGAAACTTTCAACACCTGCCCTTTAAGTAATATAAAATAGAGAAACATCACTGCTAATATTTCTAGCAATTAACAAATGATGGTCGTTCCTCTTCTATTAACTGGGATATAGCAAGAGCTAAATCTGATAACGGAAAAGAAATAAATGTTGAAAATCTGGTTGTTTTAAAATACTTAAATAATCTGAGCTTCTTTAACAAGAGAAATGAATTGATTGTTACATATAGGCATAAAAATAAATATCTGCTTAAATAGTGTGATCCAGATTAATTTTTAAATTTCAATGTGAATTACGGTTTATTTTTAATGTAAATTACTATTTATTTTGAATATAAATTAATGTTTGTTCTGTTTTGTGTTTTTTTTTAAATAGGAACAAGGAATCTGCCTTTAGGTTAAAAATATTTAAAATATTAAAAAAAATAATATTCACAAATCAATAATATTTTTAATTTTATTTTATTGTTTTTTCTTACATAACTATAAAAATACCGCTTATGTTAATTGCCCAAAATAATTATGAATATTAAAAAACTGTAATCCCAGTATAATATTTATAACTACACTAACAATGTGATAATCAGATATATTTAAATTCAAATTACGTAACGGCCATTTCATCCTCAGCCACTGAAGATTGCTTTGAGCATGAAACTCTGAGTGGTTCTAGCAGTGAGGTATTATATATATATATATATATATATATATATATATATATATATATATATATATATATATATATATATATGGTGTATAATTTTCTCCCCTCTTTTGCCTAGCATTCCAGTTTTTGGCATTCTTCCTTACTTTTTTCTTTGTATTCTATAAAGTTCAGGTACGCAACATTTTTTATAGGAAAAATTCAATATTTCCATTTATTACCATCAGTATTTATGCTTATTCATAAAAGAAAGAAAAAAACATTAACGAGAATACGAAATTCTTTATTGTTAAATTCACAGTTCTTCATTTTTTAAATGTGCATGAACAACATCTTTTCTTTAGAGATCAATTTAAAATGTTGTTTAGATTGTAACCTGTTTTGGATCCTTAAATAAATTCTTTTTAGAGGAAATGAATAAATGAAAAGCATATATTCTTTTAAACGTATACATCATTGAAAACAGCCATTCATTTCTTCTCTTTTAAACGTCTGAATGTATTGAATACCTACAGAAAAATAACGTGTCACTGAATATAATGTAATAGGGCTAAAATACACGCATCATTCAAATCACTGTTGGACGTTAATATTGATTGTAAGTTTCATACACTATTTATGTGGCGATGATTATAAGAAAAACCCTTTGAAGTTTCACATATACGTAGGCATACACAGAAAGCTACTCATAATATAGTAAATGTAGATGGCGTAAAAAGCATGCGTATAGAGCAAAACTCACAAACACAGTTATTCGTATTCTGCTATATACATACAAAAGCAACTCATTCCTTCCCAGTAGCAACAAAGAAATAAAGGCAGAACATGGACGCGTAATACAAAAAAGAATCTAATTTCTATGCTGCCACAATGTATAAAACCCGCCCAATCTAGACTCAAATCATTTACTTTTGTATATCATTTTTTATATTTTCCACTCGTCTGAAATACTCATCATCATCATTATTATTATTATTATTATTATTATTATTATTATTATTATTCACAGAATATGATGTCAGATACTGGTAAAAAAGTTTATTTTCAGGTCACCACTCGTGACTTAAGAAAATAAAACGATATTTTCTTCTTTTCACCGGCAGGTTGTATGAAATACTTTTCGAAGTATTGTCGCTGTTCCGAGCAGGTAGTTTTTTGGTAATGGCGAAATTTCCAAATCAAAATCCAGTATATATGACATTTGAGGTACAGCATTCAAACCCTCCAGTGATCACCGATATTGTTATTACTTTCTTTGTTATTTGTTCCCAAACTTTCAAAATTTCATACTTTAAATCATTGCTGTTGTCAATCTTTGTTTTGCTTTCAGCTCTCATATCATGTGGCCAGGAGATTAGGTAGCATTTTTTCCCTTTTTATCCAATAGTACTACATTTCGTTTATTGTACTCTAATGTTGTCATTTACGTATCGGAATATCCACAAGATTTTCACCTTGCTATTCTCCAGTATTTTCTTCTATATGATCGCATTGCCAGTACCTTATTATTATTATTATTATTAAAATCGGAAAATTATACATTTAATCGATGTAGTTTTCTACGAGTTTTACTGGTAAACATCATACATCAACTTTAATGATTTTAATCTTCATCATCATCTTTAAGTTTCCAAACTGAAATTATTAGACGATTCTTCATAGGAATCAAATGTCTTACCAACTTAGAAGAATTAGCATTTTACTTATTTTATATTGTTTCAGTCCGCCTGTGCTAATGTCTCTCCAAAATATTATATCCCTTGTTGCTTTCGTCCATTCTTACCATTTAATTTAAGCTAACTTTCTTACGGATCCTTCCAGTTTGGTTTCACTCATTGCACTGATTGAAGAATTCTTGTTCTTTACTTGTGGAGTAGTGGATAGCGGCTCGGATTATGGAACCGAAGAACCGAGTTCGAAACCCTGCCGAATCAATGACATTCACTTACGTGCTAATACCTTTGGGAAAGGTATTAATCAGTTTTTCCCTTTCCAGCTATGGGTAAATAGTAGGACAGACAAGGTTCTATCGACTTGGATGGCAACTGGTCTAGGAGAAGGAAATTTTCAATTCAAAACCTGTCGTTCGAGGACCTCGTGGCATGTAGTGCACCAGGTTTGGCATTCGGCACTTCAAAAAGTGTGTTTGTTTCTGCACAAAGCCTTCACCAGTATAATTAAATCATATCTTCTGGTTTCTAGCTGTCATTTTCTAGGAACTGAGCTGCTTGAACCTCATACATCGAATACGACGGGAGAGTCTACTATATATATATATATATATATATATATATATATATATATATATATATATATATATATATATATATACACAGTGTAACCCGGATATAAGAGTGATTTTCTCTGGTCCCAAATTAGAGCCTGTGTTAATGTATATATAAATTAGACCAAACCGGGATATAAGATAAACCCGGATATAAGATACCACTTCTCCGATCGCGACAACTCTTTTATATCCGGGTTACACTATATATATATATATATATATATATATATATATATATATATATATATATATAGAGAGAGAGAGAGAGAGAGAGAGAGAGACGCACACTGTCGTGCTGCTAACCGATTCAGCCACAAAATATTCCCTGTTTTGCAAACCTCAAATTGCTGCTTTTAAACACACACATTCGACGTCATTTCTCGATAATTCATTAATTTTCGGAAGCGTACGTTAGTGTCATCAATGACAACATATGTAATGGATTAAATCCGACAAATATTTTAATACATTACCTGTTTATACGTTATTTACTTTATTAATACAACTTTAGTAAATTCACATTTTTTTAATTATACTCTATTAATTATATTTACCGGCCTTAATATTCGAGACATTTCGTTGAAAATATGCGTCCTCCGAAATAAATAAAGTGTATATATATATATATATATATATATATATATATATATATATATATATATATATATACACACCCCCGAATGTATAAATATTACTAGATATACGAGCGAGCGATCGTATAGAAATAAGTATAAATACTCTATAGTATAAGAAAAACAGTGCTCAATATTAAGTAATAGAGCAATTTAATATATATATATATATATATATATATATATATATATATTATATATTACGAAATATATATAATATATATTAAGAAATATACATAATATCTTACATTAATAGCACAACTCTGAAGTAATTCTCAAGTGTTTGAATTATTAATTAAATATTTTTATTTACTTATTATTTTTACTAAATTAAATATATTAATTCGAGCTCTTGAAATCTGCTTCGGCATGAAACTTTTAGTTGTGCTATTAATGTAAGTTTATATATATATATATATATATATATATATATATATATATATATATATAGCATGTATTTTTAGATTATAAATGAGGTTCTACATTATACAGATGTTTTTTTCTTAAGAGCTGCATGTTACTCTTATATTCTGGATGTTATTTTTGTTCTTCTAAATAGAAATAATAGTTTGCTAGCGTAAAAGACGGTAAGCGTTTTGTTTTTCGATGCTTGCATTTCTCTTTTCTCTGATTTCCTATAAATATTAACTTGTGATTAAGTTAATTTAACGGCAAAACAAGTCAAAGCCCTTTACGCATTTCACAGCCAATCGCTATCAGAACGAAATCGTTTTCAATTTCTGATCAGCTAATTTAATTTATTACGCAGGCCTCTGTCTCCAAAATGGCGGACTTTTCGTTGTAATTTCTTTTACTTATTGAGACATTTTTCTTTATTGTAGATTATTTATAGTTTTGTGAATAATTTATTCTCAATAATTATAAATTTGCATTGACATTCTCGTATTTTAATTTGCTAAATATTGCGGTTTGTAAATTATGACTTCTAACAACTTATTATTATTTCAAAATATAAATGCAATTAAGTTTAAAACGTTATATATATAGTGAGAGAGATAACGACATATTTTTATATATCAAGAACAGTATTGGGGACATTGTATGACAAACACACGCACACACACACATATATTTGTATGTATGTATGTATGTATGTATGTATGTGTGTGTGTGTGTGTATATATATATATATATATTAATTAATGTAATAAAGTCTCATGATTTATCTTACTAAGTAATTTAAAGTTTCACAAACACACCGCTCATTAGTGTCAGATAAATCAATTGAAACTAATTTATCGACTATTGTCGGTTTCGGTCTCAGTTTAGCACTTCTTTAAAAAATTCTCCTTCTCTTGAAATGCGTTAAATTCTACAAATTTGAAGTACTTTCAATTGATTTTGATTTTATAACATACACACACATACAAACTTGTGTGTGTGTGTGTGTGTTGTATTTTACTGATAATGACTGAAAAGTCACTGCGATTAAGCTTTTCATTACAGTTTCTTTCTTTTTGCATTTATACACGTCATTACTTTTCTGAACATATAGTGTGTAAAAATTGACCAGGTGATCTGTAGAATCGAGCGCTTTCGACTAAACTATTAGCTATTATCAAAAACTATTTCGCTTAAGAAAATGAAAAATACTCTAATATAAATTATGAATACTGCCATCATGTGCTGAGAGTGTCCTAAATTAAAAAGAAATACACCTATCCATATATATATATATATATATATATATATATATATATATATATATATGAGAGAGAATCAATGTATATATTCAATTAATCAAAAATAATCCTTGATAATGAGTAATAGAATAGGAACTGCTCGCATCTAGAGATCATATGGACCATTATCTCAAAAATAAAATCTCTTGTTCGAATCCAAGAATTTCGATGCCTGGTCAGATATCTTCAACGAAACGTTTTGAAGGTGTGATATATATATATATATATATATATATATATATACATATATATATATATATATATATATATATATACATATATATATATACGTATATATATATATATATATATACGTATATATATATATATATATATATATATATACGTATATATATATATATATATATATATATATATATATATATATATATATATATATAAGACTCCCTCTAGCTATGAGTAAATACCAGGAAAGATGGCAACTGGTCTAGGAAAAGGACGACTCTGAATTCAAACCTGCCTAATGCACCAGGTCTCTGTATTCGGCCCTTCAAAATATGTGGTTGGTTATGCCAAAAGCCTTCACCACTATATACAAAAAAGGTTTGACCCTCATACGTCGAATACGACGAGAGAGTCCACCATATATATATATATATATATATATATATATATATATATATATATATATATATATATATATATATGTATAATAATGGAATTTATTAAGCCAAATTTGCAAGAAGTATTTATAATGGAAATAAACACTATTTATAAGCAAAATTAAACATGTTGATATTTTTTTTAATTTCTTGATACTAAGAGCCATCCATAAATATTCATCTGTTTAACAAGAAAAGATTTTTTAATTATTTTTAAATAATACTAAATGACAAAATTTTAAAGATTATGAAATTAGCGAAAAGTATTCCTGAGCTTTTGATATAATTAAACAAACAATTTAACTTAAAATACCAAAGAAATTTGAATTAAATTATTATTAATTATATTCAGAGACACATGTTTATATCTAGAGTATCGTAGATGTATTAATATTTTGCAGGATATGAATGTATATTAAACTAAGGAAAAGTTAGATCGGGATTAATTTCCTATATATCATTCAACAAATTCTGTAAATAATATTAAAAAGTGTTTGGTTTAAAACATTTTCAAAATCTTTTGAATGAAATATATCAGAATTGAGAATCCGACCGTTGACAGAAACAGACGGGATTTTTCAGATTCAAAATGAACATTAAGCCCTCCCTCCATCCTCAAATGACATACTGAGTTCAGTGTGTCAAAATAGGTCAAAACTCTCTGCCTTCCCTCACACTCTCTAAAGATAACAATATCTCTTTTTTTTAAACCTGGAATATTTTTCCCATTTCATTTGTGATCTGTTTGTAGGTATGGAAGATTGAGAGTTGCTGTATTTTAGAGGTCTCATGAAAGAAAAATTATTACCTATGGGATTTTAAGTCTTTGATATACCTTAATATATATATATATATATATATATATATATATATATATATATATATATATTATAAATTAATAGATTTAAAATATGGTTTTACCGCTACACAGTGATGACCATGTTTCAGAAATGGAAGCTAAAGCCCCTGAATTTAATTTTGTTATTAAACCAAAGACATTAGTTCCATTTCCTCATCAAGCGAATTTTGGAGTAACTTACTTTTTAAAATTTACGGTTGTTAACGGCACAGGAAAGATTCATAGTTTGAGGGTTTCCAAGGTTACCGATAAATCCATTCATCTAGACAAGGGGTGGTAGAGGGTTCAATTTTTAATTTTCGTTGTCTCAGTTAATAGTTACATTTGAAAGCGGGGTTATGTTTAGGGATGGGTAGGGATGTATCTTTTAACAAATTCTGACATCCGCTAAATTCATGTCTTCTGGGTTTATTTCTAACGGCAAAAATTCTTATGGTATTATTTCTATTTGTATATTTAAAGATTTTGAGGGACTGTTTAGGTTAGAATATGTTTTATCCACCTTTCTAAAAAGTTATTTTTAATATTTAATATACTATACTCCTAGTTAAAAACCAAGTAAATGTATTAGGATTACTTACAGTATTTAAAATTATTTATTCTTATCGAGTATAAGTAAATATTATTTTATTTTATTTTATTTTATGTAAACTTTATGACAATGACGGCAAAGGTGGTTAAATTATTTCACTAATTCAATAAACTTAGTATTATAAATGTATATATGTATGTATAAAGGACATTTAATGTTCAATATTATATTCTAACTTATTAATTTCACATGACTTTCGGTGTTCACTTGGATTCTTTCCAGTGTTTGAATTGCTTTGAGAGAGGTGTTATGGTTAGAGTACGTTTTATTTAATTACAATTTTAAAAGATATTTAGGTTAGAATCTGTTTTATTTAATTTCAATTTTAAAACATTTTTAAAAATTCTACTTTCAAATTTAACTTTTTAATTTTAATCGGCTATATTTCTTTATAAACCAAGTAAATGTAATATAATTATCTACATTATTTAAAATTATTTATACCCATCAAATATGAGTATGTATAATAATCAGGTAATTTTTTTTTTTTTTTTTTTTTTATAGATTATTTAAAGATTATTTAAAGAAAACTTTTGGCAATGACGACAAAAAATAGCTATTTCATTTCTCTGATTCAGTAAATTTTTATTTTTTATAAACTTAGTAATATATAGTTTCTCATGTATGCATAAAGGACATGGGTCATTTAATGACCTACATATTCTAGCTCTTCTTATTAACTTCCATTTCACTGTAGGTGTTTTATTGGATTCTTTTAGGTGCCAAAAGTACTTCGAAAGAGATGTTTGACTTTTATACTTATTTATCCTAAACGAGGATTGATGTTGGTAGAACCTCTTTTTGAACTCATGGCTAGTGCAACCTATATAAATTTTTATGTTTTCAGGGTTTTCAACAGAAGATATATTACATTGGTATACTACTGATTCTATGCAACATTTATTTTGTAAAGGACAGTTTTGAGGGTTTCTACAATTACATAATTTTTGTTCGCCCTCATTAGTTGTTGTTTGTATTTTTCCCTTGTCTACAATTTTTTGGTTCTGGTATAAGTGTTTATTTAAGATATTAGTATTATGTTTCTTAATTATCTTTTCTAGGTTATCAGTACAGCTATAACTTAATTTTAGTGTATTTCTATTGAAAATGGTACTAAGTTTACTTCCACCGGGAAAATGCTTGAGTATTAATTCAAGGAATTTTTGTCCCAATTTGTTTTTTACCATTTGGTTGTATGGGGGTGTATACCAAATTATTTTCCTGCTTCTGTTTTTCCTATGTTTACCGTTTTCATTTTTAATATAAGTTAGTTTTAGGTTTTTGTAGCCACTATCTTTTAGAGCTTTATTATAGAAATTAATATGTTCGTCGAAAATCTTGTCATTTGCTGAATTTGTACTAATTCTTTTTCGGATAGATAAAGGTATATGTTTAATTATAGATATGGGGTGATTTGATTTAGGGTGTATATATACAGGATTCGTATTGAGTTTTTTATAAGGTGTGTATGTATTGTTCTTTAAATCTAATGTTATATCAAGGAAGTTAACTTTTTTAATTTTAGTGCTAACGGTAATTTTTAAACCCATGCTTTTAAATTCTTTATATAATGCCTTTCTAATTTTGTCTATTCTGAAGTTAGTAGAATTCCTAATAACCATGAGACCATCGTCCCTGTATAGACCAATGTCAGTTGAATCAATATCACGATGCGCTGTTAGGTTGTATAAAATAAAAAGACCAATAAGATCAGAAGACTCAGCTGAGTCTAGTGATCCCATTGTGATGTCAAAGTGGTCATATGAATTTTTTACCCATTGCTCACCATTATGGATCAGTACCGATTTCTTCGCATTTAATATAATGTTCTTTTCATCCTCAGTAATATCCGTGTACTGGGTGGCAAAGTCCAACGCATTCAAGAACAGTTCTTTAGATATTGATGGGTAATAATTTTCAATATCGAACTGCATTAGTGTACAGTTGTTTTTTGCTTTTATACAGGTGAACCAGTTTATCACGTCTTCGGCATTTATCCAAAGTTTGAGGCCTATTTTATCTTTGATTTGTTTATTTATCCTTTCAAGGATCATTTTACTAATTTTTCCTATATCTGGTCTTGTAGGATTAATTATCCTTGTAGTTGGATTAGCCTCGAAATCTGGTTTGTGGTCTTTTAAGGTTATGTAGCTCTCTTTTTCAGATAATTTACCTACTCTGTCACTGATCTTCAGTTTATCAGTGATTTTTTTACTACTATTATTGATATTCTGGACCATATTTAGGTTACTATTATTTGCTTTTTTGTAGTTCTTATGTAAGTCCTTATTGAATAGATCATTATAGTCTTTCGTGGTTGCCTTATAAAAGTTTCCAGTTTTGTCTGACTTTATTAAAATTTTATCAGAAGTGTTTATTACTTTCACTATTCTGTCTAGGTGTTTCTGGAAGTGGCATTTTTTCTCCCTGAAGTTTATGCTGTTTATCATATCCAAAAGGTCATTTTCAAAAGCCGACAAACTATGAACAAATGGTGCTGCTTTCTTGCTTTTAAAACCGTAAACCTCCTTGTTTTTATTTTGTAAATCATTCCGTTGAAGGAAGAAGTAGGCCTTCCATCTCATCCTTCGTATGAGTTCCTCCGTCTTTTGCATTAAATCTATTTATCTATCCGAAAAAGAATTAGTACAAATTCAGCAAATGACAAGATTTTCGACGAACATATTAATTTCTATAATAAAGCTCTAAAAGATAGTGGCTACAAAAACCTAAAACTAACTTATATTAAAAATGAAAACGGTAAACATAGGAAAAACAGAAGCAGGAAAATAATTTGGTATACACCCCCATACAACCAAATGGTAAAAAACAAATTGGGACAAAAATTCCTTGAATTAATACTCAAGCATTTTCCCGGTGGAAGTAAACTTAGTACCATTTTCAATAGAAATACACTAAAATTAAGTTATAGCTGTACTGATAACCTAGAAAAGATAATTAAGAAACATAATACTAATATCTTAAATAAACACTTATACCAGAACCAAAAAATTGTAGACAAGGGAAAAATACAAACAACAACTAATGAGGGCGAACAAAAATTATGTAATTGTAGAAACCCTCAAAACTGTCCTTTACAAAATAAATGTTGCATAGAATCAGTAGTAT
>OZ038496.1:77447091-77449591 GCA_964036315.1 Acanthosepion esculentum
ATGCTTTTGCATATGTATATATATATATGACAAATCATATATATATATTCCAATATATACTAACATAAATTTAAATTTATGTTAGTATATATGTATATGCTTTTGCTATATATATATATATATATATATATATATATATATATATATATGCAAAAGCATATACATATATACTAACATAAATTTAACATTACATATATATAGACACACACAAATATAAACATATATATATACACACATACAAACATATTCACATGCATATATACACACACATATATATACAAATACATATATATATATATATACACATACATACATACTCTTATTTATACACACGTATACACAAACTTTATATATATATATATATATATATATATATATATATATATATATATATATATATGTATGTATGTATGTATGTGTGTGTGTATGTATGTATGTATGTATGTATGAAAATTCATGTGTCTGTGAAATCATACACACACAAACTTTATCCCTTACTCACACCAGTCGGTGCTGAAATGTGCTTGTCCCCACTTGGCAATATATGACCAAATCAAAAACCGATTTAAAATCTTTGTTTGCCTAAGCCGCGATGTCATTTTAAATGTGGCTTATTTATTGTTCTTCATTTGCTTGGCGTTTTTGTCGTGGATAAATCAATATTCAGTACTTTTTTTTGTTAGTGGCGGCATTGTTCCAGCTAAGGTAATGTATCCTTAGCATTTTTTCATGTCACAAATAATAAAGATATATATAAGACAATGCTGCGAAAAAAGATTGTTGTGGTGAAAATTAAGTATAAAAAGACAGTTAAAATTACAAAAATAGACGAGGAAAAATAGTAATTTATTTTATTATCCCAGTTTTTTCTGCAATTACTTTTTTTAAATAAAGGAGAAAAATTAAGTCGATATTTTATATACTCGTTCGCTCCTATCTTGAGACGTTCGTGTTCTTCATTTATTTCATCACTGACAAACGTTTAAAAATCACGTAATCAATTTAAACTTACAGACAGAAATACTAATAAATGCTCAGATGAACTTATATTCACGCCCGTATGCTTCAAGCTCTACCGCTTTCAAACATATAAATAGCTACACTTACAGTAAATTGAGACATGCACAGTTAGCGGCTCGGATTGTGGAATCGGTTAGCAGAGTTCGAATCCCAGTCGAATACATTATATTCACTTACGTGCTAATAACTTTGGGAAACGTATACATTTCTTCTTCCCCCAGCTATGGGTAAATAACAAGATTGACCGGTTTATATAGCCTTGGATGGCAACTATTCTACGGCAGAAAGAAATGGCAACCTACTGCGGGAAAATATAATAGTATAAATCTGCAAATGTACTGACGACAAGAAAACTTTGAAGATTCTGCACCTTCTTTTCAATGGAATTTCCTGTAGCTTAAATATGTGAAAATCTTTGAAAAATGTTAGTCAGAATGATATTGCGAATGGGGTAAAGTCTCTTACCTCAAGTGGATGAGTTTCTGCAGTGTTGCCCTGGTTACATATGTGCAAATAATATCGACATGCAGAATTGTACCTCGCTCATTAACAAGTAGTCATCACAATTTTTTAAATGAATGTGCATTTCATCTTGTTGGCTGGCAGTAATCATCGTCAGCGAAGCTCTGGTTAGATTCAAGAAAACTTTAATGATATCCCTGCTGTACTTTTTTTACAGGTAAGTGTAGAGCACTTTGTATCTCAAGATGATATACATCTCTTTATACTTTTTAGTTGTATCTTTCTCTTTCGGTTTTGGTCCGTCTGCCTTATGCTTTCATTGCCAGAGTTTTAGTCACTCTATCTATGAAAAGATAAATAACGTTTACCAATCATTTTTCACTTTTATTAAACCTTCATCAGATAATATATCTCTGGTGAAGCTTTAATAATAGTGAAACATGATACGTTGATAAACATTACCGCTTTCTTGTTTATATTATCGGTCTGGTTGATTTTGACGTTATTTGGTCGGGATGAAACCAGAAGAAACTCTTGTGGAAGTCTGACGCGCAAATCGATCGTCGAAACCGGGTGTAGGGGCGAGCGAGTCATCGTGCCGTCTAGTAGCTGGTTGCCTCCGAAGTTTCCCTCAGTATAGCTAGCGTTCCATCTTCGCAATTCCATCCGGTAAATCGAACAATTGGAGGCTCCGGGGTCGTTCCATGCCTCGACCTACTCTCGAACTCGGAATGGGTGGAATGGGTCGACTCTCCTGAATATGAAGCCGTACCTCTGTTCTGCCCCGAAACGACGGCAGAAAGAAATACGAGTACCAAGTGGGACATTTTAGGTAAGCAGAACCGGCGCTGTGTGATGAACCAAATGTCCGGATTTAGGTGCTTAACGCGACGTCCATGAATTTCCCGAAAATGTGTCGGTGGTTAAAGACAGCAGGACGGTGGCCACAGAAATCTGCATCTGACAAGGAGTATGTAACAACTCACCTTCCGAATCGAGCGGCTCCGAAAATAGAGCG
>OZ038496.1:77457091-77484591 GCA_964036315.1 Acanthosepion esculentum
CGGAAAATCCTCGTTGAAAACACACCTATACTTAAACATGAAAACAATAAACAAAAAATAAAAATTCTTGGAGCTATATATATAAAACAGATGAAACCTGATCTGAATAAAATAAACTACGAAATCTCCACTGACATTCTTAAATGCCTATAATTGATAGCAGAAGCCAGTGGCTTATACCAACGGCTTCCCATACTTAAAACTGCTCGTTTTCACTCTCGCGTGGTCATGTGTGACGTCACGAGCTGCGGCGCAATTTTTGCTTCAACGTCTCATATACACGAGTTTGTCGTTGCTATGAAATTAATCATGCAACAAAAACAGACTATCATGATTGTTTTGTCCGTGTATTGTTTGATATATTTAAATGTAATTTTCATCTTTGATAATGGCTTATGTAAGCCGAAAGCTTAGACAAGAATAAAACATGTATCAATATGGTGATTTCGTTTCGTCTTTCAATGATAATGTTATTAAGCTTAACAGACAATACAAAAGGAAACTTAAAACAAATAGACAAAACTTGTCTATATTATTTAATGAAACATGCATCTATATATATATATATATATATATATATATATATATATATATATATATATATATATATTCTAAAGCATTAATAAATGGTATATATGGTCCATTAAATACTTAGTAGTGTTTGATATTTGAACTCTTTAAAAACTTTATTTTACTTGCAACAACATCACTTGACAAGACACTAGAAGTGTTGAAACTAATTGTCTATTTTTGTAGTGAACTTATAACATACTTTTCTATAAATTTTAAATACATATATATATATATATATATATATATATATAATGAGAGAGAGAGAGAAGATTATATATATATGGAGAGAGAGAAGATTAAGTAATATATGGAGAAATATGTTTATCTGTACCCATCTATTTACAAACATAGAAATTCGACAAATTTTTCAAGTGCGACGAAGGACAGGGGATTTTGGAGAGCCGTCATCCCCAATCTCCTGTATGCAAACGACACACACATACATTATATATATATATATATATATATATATATATATATATAGAGAGAGAGAGAGAGAGAGAGAAATGGAGAGAGAGAAAGAGAGAAAGTAAGAAAGAGTGAAAGTAAGAAAGAGTGAAAGTAAGAAAGAGTGAAAGTAAGAAAGAGTGAAAGTAAGAAAGAGTGAAAGTAAGAAAGAGTGAAAGTAAGAAAGAGTGAAAGTAAGAAAGAGAGAAAGAAAGAAAGAGAGAAAGAAAGAATGAGAGAAAGAAAGAAAGAGTGAGAGAAAGAGAGAAAGAGAGAAAGAAAGAAAGAAAGAGAGAAAGAAAGAAAGAGAGAGAGAGAAAGAAAGAGAGAAAGAAAGAGAGAAATAAAGAAAGAGAGAAATAAAGAGAGAAATAAAGAGAGAAAAAAAGAGAGAAAGAAAGAAAGAAAGAGAGAAAGAAAGAAAGAAAAAGAAAGTGAGAGTGAGAAAAAAGAATGTCAACTTACCGTCGTTGTCCTCGTAAAGTATTGTAAATCTCTTCCAGTTCCAATGTACTACCAGATCCAAGAATACACGGCTCAGGGTCAAGTAATGCGGGTACAGATTTATTGAAAAATAGTCTATGTCCTTAATGTCTCGAGAATCCCACCTTGTTTGCAGATGTGGGATTTCAAGCGCGTAGCATATAGACTGTACGTGCGCGGCCGAAGAGCTAGAAAGTGGCCCGAATACAGCAGCCACACCTTCCTCTAGTTGTTTACAAACTGAAAAACACAAAGTAAAAAATAAAATGTTATCATCGTTTGTTGAAATAAAATCTCACATTAAAATGAAGGTTACAAATATAGTAATTTCAAAGAATGTGTATTAAGCATGAATAAATTATCAAGCGCAATGTTTACCGGCGTGGACATGTTACTGGCCTGTCGAACTTTACTTCCGAACAAAGCGATTGATTTCAGTTTGGAAACATTACAATTTGAAAGTATGAAACCAGTTCATACCACGCTCATACGTAGGGGTATTAAGACGGTTGGACCGGGCTGTTTGGCTTAGTTTAACAGTTAGTCTGAAAAAGGAAAACTCTGAATTCAAACCGTTGGATGTGGGGTGAGCAACTCCACCCTGTAAAACTGACATTCCGAAAACCACTGCAACAATACAAGGTTTGATGGTGTTGTGTCTCCATATCACACATTGGAGTCTATATTTTTAATATATTTACATTGTATAATGATGACCATATTTTCTTGTATATAATACGACCCTCGATTTCTGAAGCTAAAAACGGGGTTGGTTGTTCAGATTTTGTTGAACGGTATATCAACCCTGACGGCTCGGGTTACGCCAATTATGTGAATACAAATCTTACATACACAATATGCTTCTTTTGTTTTAATAGAGGAGTTCAGTTTGCTAAATTCTTTTGTTTCTTTCACGGCATAGTCATCCCCATGGGTCATTTAATGCCGAAATTTAATTTTCTTGGGAGCATTAGTAATTTAGTTAACAAAAAAAAATATAGATGGCAATTCCTTTTTTCAAGAATATATTGCTGACAATGTTATATTATCAAAAATATATAGGTGGTAATATTTTTTTTTTACAATGAACATGTATTGGTAGCACCTTCACTATAAAAATACATATTCTACACTTTCATAGGCTTTTGACTTTAGTTTGGGGGTTAAATATTTGCTCATAGCTGGGACATTAATAGGTGCTACCACCCCGGGTCAGAGTGGAACTGGGAACAACAGCAATTAAGAGGTGAATAAAAACACCTCAAAACCTCCCGAGAAGAGGTCTTGCTGCCGAAGGTAGTTTACCGTACTACATAGGGCGTCCTATTTTAAAAGAAAGGAATAAATTACATCCGTGAGTATAATACGTCATCTTTGTACTGTCATGATATTTTTGGTGGAAATGATCTACCATGTCATTTATAGAATTTTATCCACATAATAGATCCTAATATTTTGTGATTTAGAATTACCTGGTGTACACTGTATAGTAATATAATTATTTTGAGATTATTTACGTATTGTATTATTTTTATGTTCTGGAATAGTTTGAAGTTTACAAATTGGATACTGTGTGCCAACAAACGCAGAAATATGAAACAACAATCTTACAGCATGGGAATTGACGCGCAATTTTGACAAGCTTTGAAAAACTTAAAAGAGTACATAATTAATATAATAAGGCCTTTGTTGTAACATTAATGTTATGAAAACATGACATCTTTTATACTCCCTTTATTAAATTTTAATCAGTTTCGGCGATTTTGATGTCATTGAGACGAAAGACGTTCAATTACACTGATTCCCAATGAACAAAGATTGCCGATATACCAAAAACCATTTGCAAACACTTGCTTTCAATACCAGCCTATTTCGTGTTTCATTATCTGTGGTCCTGAGTGTATTTACAAATTTGCTGTTTCAAATAAGATATTTTTTAATCTGCTTAAACTTTTCTGATAACGAACTTGTGTATAATGCGAACTCCTTCTTTTCCTTCAAATTTATTCAACATTTCTATGCACCAAAAATAGGGTGCACATTTAGTTATAATGCTGGAACCCTAGGATGAAATCAGTCTCTATAGTTAATTTTTTTCTCTGCTGGTATAAAAATTAGTTATAATGCTGGAACCCTTGGATGAAATCAGTCTCTATAGTTAATCTTTTTCTCTGCTGGTATAAAAAATTAATTATAATGCTGGAACCTTTGGATGAAATCAGTCTCTATAGATAATCTTTGTCTCTGATGGTGTAAAAATAAGTTATAATGCTGGAACCCTTGGATGAAATCAGTCTCTATAGTTAATCTTTTTCTCTGCTGGTATAAAAATTAGTTATAATGCTGGAACCCTTGGATGAAATCAGTCTCTAGAGATAATCTTTTTCTCTGCTGGTATAAAAATTAGTTATAATGCTGGAACCCTTGGATGAAATCAGTCTCTATAGATAATCTTTCTCTCTGCTGGTGTAACAATTAGTTATAATGCTGGAACCCTCGAATGAAATCAGTCTCTATAGTTAATCTTTTTTCTCTGATGGTGTGAAAATTTGATTTCTTTTCCTAAATAATATAATAATACTTAAACTAATTTTTGCGTATTCCTAAAATGTTGAATGCAATCCATTCGGAGTATTTTTTATAAACGTTTCACCTCAAGTAAGTCGACAATATTACTAGAACTCAGTTGATTACAAGGAGTGAACGAGAATGAGAAGACAGAGAATATGGAGGATTGAGGAAAGGACAAGGAACACAACAGAGAACACGGTGAATGATGTTGCATTTAATCTTTGGAAGATTGTAGTTATCAGGGAAGCAAGAAATCGGGAGGGAGTTCCAAAAGTGGGAGGTGCGAGAAAAGAAACAGAGTATAAGTTACGGTTGCATCGAGTTACTTCAACTGTAAAACGGTGAAGCCTTGTTGCCATTCTAGTTGCACGCATAAATCCATCTAGACGAGGTACTAAAGAAAACTATAATCAAAACAGTTGCCATAAAATATTATTTTTCTGTTTATTTGCCATGTTCAAATTTAAATATACCAACAGTAAAAAAAATGGATTTTATTTAAACATGCAAATAATTTTGACGATCAGAGGATTCGAGTGTAAAAGATCGTTTTAGAAACATCTATAAAATTCATAAAATGTGCTTTATAAATACTGCGGTTCAGTGTGAATTTTTTTAATATGTAAAAAGAAAATAATTCAGTTATAAAGAGCTAGCTGCAAAAAGAAATGTCTTTCAGAACATTTAACACGAATTTATTGCATTCTGCCCTACAGAGATTGCTGAGGTTTTTCTTTTACTTTTTTTTATCAGGTTAATATTGATAAATATTCAGAAATTTAACTACATCGCCCTTCAAACATAAACAGCTCAAACCTTTTATTTTATGTTTTCGTTGAATTTTACAAGTTGATAAAGCGTTTTTCTTTTCTTGCATCAGTTCAATTTATATTTTTTCTTTTACTTTTATAATTGGTGAAATAATATTTCCAAAGCCCTTGGTGGTATCGTGGGGTACTTGTGTTCTCGCTTATCCGAGGATGGGGAAAATCTGAAAACTCAAAAATTGGCAGGAAATAGCGTGCATTGGGATGAGATTTAAAACGCAGGAAAGGGAAAAATTCGTTCTCAAGTCGATACATGACTGCTTTAAAAGCACGCTATCACGTCAGGGGATATAGGAGATAATTTCAATAACATCGATCAAGAAAAAGTTAAAAATTAAAGAACATATTATATATATATATATATATATATATATATATATATATATATGTGTGTGTGTGTGTGTGTGTGTGTGTGTATAGTATGGATGGGTGTGACGGTAAAAAAACTCAAGCGTAATAAACAGACCTACGAATAAACAGTCATTTTGCAGTGGGATTATTATATATATATATATATATATATAGGGAGAGAGAGAGAGCCGGAGAGGTGTAAGATGGAGAGGCAAATGCCGACAATATACACACGGATAGTGACAGGTAAATGTACGAACACGCATTACACACATATATATATATATATATATATATATATATATATATATATATATATATATATATATTATAAAACAGGTAAATGTACGAACACGCATTATATATATATATTATAAAACAGGTAAATGTACGAACACGCATTATATATATATATATATATATATATATATATATATTATAAAAATTATTAGAGATAGAGAGGGAGAGAGAGATAAAGAGACAGGGAAAGTGATAGGAAAGGAAAGATATAGAGAGGGAGGGAGAGAGATAAAGAGTGTGAGAGATGTACATCTCGTATATTGTTTATCTTTTATTGTGCGTGATTGATATGATAACAATCCTTTTTTAAGGTACTTTTTTGAATTGTGTCTACGTGTAATACATTTTCTCGAATTCTTCCCATGCAAGGATATAAACCCACCGAGACGCAAGCGGTTACTGGGTGCGTAAGTGTTAGACACATGAACATTGCTAAGGAGAGAGTACAGAGCAAGAGCACTCAGGATTTAGCGATTGACATTGCTGGAACGCATGGAGCCGGAAGGGAGATCTACAAGAGGGGAGTGAGAGAATAGAATGTGTTTGGTGTGTCGTACATGTATGTGATGCGCAGATGGAAATTACTCGAATAAGTACATCACCCACCAGTACACACCTGAAGGAGAACATTCTCGTATTTATTTATATTTACGTTGATCTTGAAGAAGAAAACTGAGACAGATTTTTTTTTTTTTATTAACCTTCGATTCTTGTACTTTTAGAAACACATAGAAACTTCTTTTAATATTCCATATCTCTATATTTGTTCTCGACTATACACGATCTCTGTAGATGTACACGTTTTCAGCGCTTCACACACACACTCGCTTGATATTTCCGGGATAAATTTCTATTCATTTCCAAAGCGTTCTTCAGGCAGTAATTTTATTTGACAGAATAAACAAAGTAAATTACTTTTTTTCTCTTCTTTTTCTTCTCTGCTTATGATATTTCACACGTTAATATGTTTACAATATTTTCCTCTTTTATTTCGTGGCCTTTTCGATATTCACTTATTTTCCGAAGCGGAAGCTTCAAGTCTTATGACTAAAAATAAATATGTTGGTTCATTTACGTAAGCCGATACGCAAACATTAAATAATTCTGTAATTATATATATATATATATATATATATATATATATATATATATATATATATATATATAGCATAATGAGAAGCCACGTATACTTTCTTAATATGTATATAAAATATGGATAAAACAACTGAAAAGTTGCAGATTAAAAGAAAAAAAATTGAATGTTTTTTGTGAAAGTATTTATTTATATGTTTTTATATATATTTATATTTGATATTTTAGATCGCCTCGATCATGAACATTGAAGTCAACACTCAGAAGCGACAGGCTGTTTCATGCTAGACGCAATCGTCAGGTGACCTTCTTCAGGTAGTTGGAATGTCGATCTGAACCCTTTATTTCGCTCGTTGGGCTAGACTCTTCTAGTTCCATGTGCCATGTCTAATTGATGTCAGTTATCAGTTATCTCTTGTTAACTCACCTCTCCAAGTTCTCCACTGCCTTAACCAAGTATTGAACTCACAACTCGTTGGGTCATGTGACTGAATCTAACCAACGCCTTTATCCACTGTGCCATGTGTCCTTAAGTATACATGGCACAGTGGAAGTGGAGAACTGATAACTGACATCCATTAGACATGACACGTGGAACTAGAAAAGTTTACCCCAGCCCGCGAAATAAAGTGTTCAGTTCGACATTCCAACCACCTAAAGAAGGCAGGTGCGTACTACGACCGAAACGTTGTGATAAATATGTCAACAAAAATGAGGATAATAATCCAAGTGAATTAGTTATTTAAATGTGACAAATTCTTCATCGATAAATACGAATCAAAACGAAAATATTTCGTTGTTAAGAAATTTGAATGCGTTTAGAGTAACGTCGTCTTGGTTTCCTTGTATGCATTCGAATCATGGAATCTAACAGCGGGACGCCAAAGGCGGTTCCAAGCAGCCGAGATGCTTCCAACGTCAGTTTGTCATTTCCGACACCGACCGCGTCAACAAGGAAGCGGTGCGTTGAAGAAGAATCGTGAGATAAATGGCTATGGAGACATGTTTGTCTCCATAAATAAGAGGAAACTAAAGCGTGGTTGCTGAGGAACCAGATTACAAGGCCTTTCCAAGACCATCCTACAAAGAAAGGTACAACGATTAAGCATAAAGGAAAACCAAACCACGGATAATGTGAAAGAAACCAGAAAATGTTTTGCCCAGACTCAGGCGCTGTCCAGTGACTTGTATGAAATGAAAGCTTCTTGTTGGACAAACCACAATGAAATGCTCCCACGTCTCTGGTAGCTTCTGGAAAAAGAAGAAGTAAATTTCCCCCCCTTGGGAAATGCGATAAAAACACAATCTTTCTGTCTCTAAACTTCACAAATTTAATGTGATTCGAAAACGTGCTATATATGCATAATATATTACCACCTGTGTCTTATTTCTTATCTCTTGATCAGTTCAGCGTTTCAGTACATCACATTTATGAATCTTTTATTTATACAAAAGCGCATATAATAAATTGTCTGTCTTTCTACTTCTCGCCGTTCGTGAATGACGGACAGTATTTTCTGCTTGAAGTCATGAAGCGTCACCTCTCGAAGTCAGGAAACTCAGGCATTAAATAGTAAATAGTTGCGAAACGAAGAAAGGCTAGAAAAGGAAAATAAAAGCTATTTAAATGACTAAATCTTTTAGGGGTCACGTTGTATAACCTGTATTATCAACCATTTCTCCTTGATTGATACTTACGCTAAGCCATCAATAATGAATTTTTTTTAAAAAAAGTCTCTCACGGACGCATGCGCAAATGAATCGACACTGCGTTTCTCGTTATTATGCTTAAATATTTGGACAAATAAGTGTCACGTTGAGACGATGGAACGCACTACTCTGCTGTAATGATTAACATGTTCACCAAGCAAAACTCGAAATTGGGTTGAACTTCTAAACATTGTGTTGGGAAAGAAAATGAAACACATATAGAAGGAAAACGAATGCTATGAGGAAAAAAAAGGAAAAGTGGCGAAAAATTATAGGCACCGAAAAGTGATATAATATCGAAAAAAGACAACAATTATTGGAGACTTAAATAATTAATCGTAAAAATGGGCGATAGTAAGATTGTAAATATATAGAGTAAAATACAAGTTATAAAAATACACCTGTGATGTGAATATATATATATATATATATATATTATATATATATATAAGGTAAATTTAAGCAGAAAGTATTCATCCTAACACGCTTGATTAAAGAAAACCTACAAGATCTGTTTGATTATTTTTTAATTATATTTTTCTAATTTTCAGGTTAGTTTTGCTCGAAGTCGTGGATAACCTATCCGATGTTCCTATTTTTTTAAAATTTTTGTTCAAGTATTTTCGACTTTCGCAGACATCATCAAGAACCAATGTGGTGTCTGTGAGCTTGTTAGAATTCCTTTGCCTACATCCTAGTATTTCTTGGGAAGAGGTGTTTGAAGTTGTTTATAGGGACGTTAAGTGTAAAGGCTATTGGTAACGAGGCTCCACAAAAAGAATGCGATTTCACCACAGAATCAATGTTATACTGAAACCATATTGAGCAGACATGATTTACAGTTGATGATTGACGTTGCATAAACTAGAGTAATCAGCATTTCAGTAGATCATTATTTTCACACAAAAGTCAGGATGGGTTTTGAGCTCGTTTTAATACAACCATCGTTGGGTTTCCACCCGCTTCTTATAACCGATTTTATTTGGATGGTTTAGGTTACCCGTTGAATTTCTATAAAATATTTCTAATTTTCAAATAAGTTGTGGCATATATAATTACATAATTTCGGAAAATTGCCAGGATGGACCTAACAACATTTTGTCGACGATACCGAAAACGTATACGTTGATAATAACCAAAAACACACAAAAATTGCTTTAAGATGAAATGAGCAAAATACCGAAATTTGGACAGTTTATCTGCAATTATTATGCCAATGTGAAATAAAAGTTTGAATAATACAGGAAAAATTCAGCAGACATAACATTTCGGTTCAATTAAATAAAACTTATTTAAATATGTTCCTGCTTAAATCTGTCTCACATATATTCCTTATATCGTTAAATCTTATATATTTTTGTCTATATTTCTTCAGCATGAATCTCATTTTTTTTAAACATTGAAATTAATTTGTACTAGGCTACATATCCACAGGATATTTAAAGAGAAAATGCCTACTGATAGGAATTGAACCCGTATACATTTATTTTTTTTCTGTGAAAACAATTTTAAGCCAAATATGCTTAACCACGGAAGCAAAAGTCAATTACCCTATCATCCATTCATATATATATATATATATATATATATTATATATATATATATATATGTGTGTGCGTGTGTGTGTGTGTGTGTGTGTGTGTGTGTGTGTATATATGTATATGTGCATATATATATATGTGTGTGTGTGTGTGTGTGTTTTATGCATAATTCTCTTTATTATTATTGTCAGTTTGTACATTGAAATGTTTTTTAAAATTGGTAATATTACAATTATATAGACACATGTCCACTTTAAAAGCAAGAACAAAGGATAGAGGCATTACTTTGATGTAGAACGTTTGGCGAAATGGCCTTAAGTCCCTCATTATTCTCCATTGAAACTGTAAATCTTTTCCACGTTCGTCTCATATTAATACAAGTAGACACACCGACACTTAGGAATATTGATTTTATTCGGAAAATAAAACTTTTATTGCAGTTTTCTTCCAGTGAGGAGATAATGTAATCTATTTAACCCAATATGTGCAAAAATGAAAATTTGTCGTTGTCTTGTGGTTCATTGCGTGTTGAACAGACCACATTCTCCCAGTGCACTTCTAACTGAGTAGACTTATTTGACGAGAATTTCAAAACATTTTTATGTATAGTTCTATATTTAGGATGATCGTGTGAAAAATGTCGCCATAAAAGCGTCAGACTCAATGATTTCAATCTACTTAATTTAAGCGTGTAACCTCATTAAAGAGTTTATGTCTGTGTATAGAATTATATATGCAAAGATGAAGCTAACGTTGAAGAATTACGGACAACTAGAAATGAGATGAGCTGGAGATAGCCATGATCGTTCACGTCCGAAAATGCATAAAAGATATATTAATTACGTTATTCATTGGTGATTAAGTATACTACATATTATTATGCTTAACGTTGCATTTTCGTGCCTGTTTCAATTCTCAAACCACCATTTGAGTGATAAGCAAATGATTGCCTAACTAGGATAGCTAAGGGCCAGAAAGATGCTGACGATATAATGGAACAAACATATGAGAAAATTGAAATAATAAAATTTATACTTAACATCAGGAAGAGTGTGTTTATATTTCTGGGGCACGTAATCAGGAAGAATGCTTGGAAAATATGATACTGACAAAACAGTTCGAGGAAAATTCGGATAGAGAAAAGATGCGCGTAACTTACTAAATGGGCACGTGTAATTTGATGGGTGTGGGAGAAATAGCAAAAATACAAAAGTTATTAAGATCTACAAGGGACAGGATGATGTGACTAGCCATGATCACCCAGATTCCGAAGGGACACGGCACGTAAAAGAATAGGAAGGCGCAGGGACTAAAATCGCCAAAGGAGTAAGGTGTGTGGCATAGAATACAATATGCGTGGTGAAGGACTACCACTGAACACATCCATTTGTTCTGGACCGAAAACTATAACGAAGTACTGCCAATGACAGATCAGAAATCTAGTTTCTTGATAAAAATGTTTACGAGAAATAGTTTATAGTATTCAAACAAAAGCAACTCTGTTTGGCTAATGAATGCCGAATAACTAATTACCATTAAAATATAACCTTATATTCTGTCTATATTTCTGAGATGAGGTATTATATACAGTATTTACATTAGTCGGACTATTGTCCTCATCTTTGTCAGACCCAAAGAGTGTGAGTTCAATACCCGGTTCAGGCAGTGGAGAACTTTCAGAGGGAAAATTACCAGGAGATAACTGATAACTGACATCCATCAAACATGGCTCGTGGAACTAGAACAGTCTACCCCATTGATCGAAATAAAGTGTTCGGTTCGAAATTCCAACCACCTGAAGAAGGCCGGAGCGTACAACGGCCGAAACGTTGTGACAAATATGGCGACAAAGATGAGGACAATAGTCCGACTAATGTAAATACCATAACCTTTTATATATTCTAATCCATTCACATGTTTAAATATTAAGGTTTATTATCTATCTCTTCGTTATTTTTTTTAATGATATCACACAAAGAAAAGCTATATTGCTACTACCTCGCAAAGGGTTACAGAGAGTGCGAGCAAGAGTAAAGTGGAGTGTTTTTAGGAAAAGGTAAAGAGAAGGAGGGGGATCAAGTGCATGGCATCAGAACATGTCGATTGACATTATATTTGAATATTTGAAGATTATAGCTATCAGGGAATCAACCAAGACAAAGGGAGTTCCAGAACAGTTGCCATGGAAATATTTGTAGAATAGACAGAGGGAAACAACTGCAAGTCTGGGATGCCAGATGAGGACCTATATTAAAGAGGTCATCTCCTGTGACAATAGTGCAGGTTGATATTTCACATTTTTTTAGCAAATCAACATTGCCCTGAGAGTAAAAGGTTTGAGGTCTTAACTTGGCCCACCATGAATTTACTTTCATAGTTTTACCAACAGAAATAACTAATTTCCGTAGATTTTTTTGCTGACAAACTGTTGTGATTTTTTGGTATTTCAATAAATCCAAATATAGTTAATATCATTTGTATGAGATATATTGAAGGAAAATATATTCATAAAAGTTTTTACACTCAAATTTGTTATCAACGTCAGCTTGCGTCCCATACAACATGGTACGAATAATAATAATAATAATATATATATATATATATATATATATATATATATATATAATTATTATTATTCGTACCATGTTTTATGGGGCGCAAGCTGATTAAAAATGTTTTTTTTATTATAAACTTTTATGATAAAATATATATATATATATATATATATATATATATATATAAGAAAGTTAGGGTTTTAATATATCCTACACAGGTACTAATATAAGAAAAAGAGAATGAAAATACAACTGGCATTTTAAGAATATTTATTTACCTTTTTCAAAGTTCTATGAATTCCAAATTTATACTGAGCTGGAGTGATGCGTGGCTATGCCGTGATATGTCTCACAACTCCATATATATATATATATATATATATATATATATATATTTATGTGTGTGTGTGTGTGTGTGTGTGTGTGTTTGTGAGTGTGAGAGAGAGAAATCTTGTCTGAAGATAGTGTTCAAATATGAAACAACCTGTCGCCACTCATCGTTGGCCTCAGTGTCGACTATTACACACATATACACAAACACACACTATCACGGATATTGACCACTTTTACATATGAAGGTATATTCATACCATATATGAATGACATGGATAAGTGTAAATATATTTCAATAGGTATGAATAGTTTAACTCATCTGAAATGTTTTTTTCATATCAACAGTATGAACTCGAACTGTTCAATGACATTCACCAATCAGATTGCTTAATTCAATTAGTGTCAGTAATCGTCTAATCGATATTTCACTTTTCCTTGGTTAAGAGACATTCAGGCACCTGCATACTGTCAAGATGAAGGCGTCTGCGATTGTCAAGTTACCATATTTAAGGCGTGGAAACAAAATGGTTTCTTTCTTCATTTTTTCGTTCTTTTTTGTCTTAATTCCCTCTTCTATGTACCAGACCATTTCAGGATGCACGAAATCATTTACCACCACAGTTTCCTGTCTTTTGTTGCTCTTATTAAATGTTGCTGTTTTTCTATCTCTCCTTAAACCTGTTCTGCCATCAGTTTACACAAGCTCGTTAGCTAGGTTATGCACTGATTTCTTCAATACCTCTGGAGTTCAAACTTTCCCGGGAGAGTGAAATGATCCAAGCCCTCTTTCCTCATTATATCTCCTAAAAATTTAAACTCTCTATCTGATGTTAAGTATAATTGACTTTTTTTGTTTTAATTTTCTGTAAGACTTTGTCATGATTGGTCCATGATATTCTGAGCATCATTCCGTACAATCATATTTCTCTTGCCTCAAGTTTTTTCATCTGTGTGGAGATTGCCCACAATTCACTGCCATATAGGAGGCCTGATATTACATGACAGTTCAGACCTCTTTTGTTGGTCATTTGTAATGCTTAGCTGTGTTGAGCTTCCTGCTTATATAATTATATTCTTTCCCCCTTTGATTTTATATTTCTCACTTGCTGCGCATCTATTGATAATGAAAACCATTCAGATGTCACAACTGAAGATCTTTATGTCTGTGACGCTATCTTCAGTTTCTTCTAAGCCAAAATATTTTTAAAAAAGTACAAAAAATAAAGTAATATATATTTGAGTTTATCTCCTGATAGTTACAATAAGAAAGAGGAAGTTACACTAAGAAACCAAAAATGAAAAGAGAAGAAATTTATTTTTTTTAATTGATAATCGCTAAATTGATAATCTCGGTGGCAATTTTATAATTCAAGTTTCCTCGCAGTATAGGTGTCAGGAAAGTACTCAGAAATGTACACACTGCACATAATTAATGACCGATAAGATTAACTTACCAAGATTGAAAACATAACGAGACACCATCACGACATTAGCATCTTACATCTTTCAGTGTGATTCATGATGTAAGCGTACCATGGCTATTATTGACGAGGAAAATGCGACTAGCGTGACAGATGAAGCCGTTAAGTTGGCTTTCCTACAAAGCTCACTGGAAAGGTAGGGATTGATATCTTAATAATAGGGATGACTGGATTATCTAACCATGGTTGTTAACTAATCTAGGAGAAAGAAAGTCGTATATGCTTCTTCAGTCTGGCTATCCAATGATACGGCTGCAGAACATGTTGGAGCACAAACGAATTGTGACATGACAAATGGACATCAAATAAGATTATATCGGCTCTAAATATCAGGATTCTTACTCAGTATTGTAGCTGAATTTGCAGAACTTTCGAATTTTCAGTTGTGATGATTATTTTTTAAACACTGTTAAGCGTATATATTTAAATGATTATGCTACAAAATAAAAGCTTACTGTCTTCAAAAGTTGATCTGTGACGGTTCTTTTCGATTTGGAGTTTACTGCTGTATTTTCACTATTTTTATCCTCTTACATTCGAGATAAACATTTGGCAACATCTAGCAGTATCCAGAGACCATAACATTTTCCATCGTTTAAGTTTCATAGAGTTTCACAATATCAGGAGAGGATGCAAGAGGACGGAGGAGGAAGAGAATCAAGATAACAAATACATAGGAGGAGGAGGAAACAAGAATACTTAGGGAGACTGGAAGAATTCAAAGGAGGACTAAAAGAAGATGATTACGGGGAGGAGAAGGGTATGAGAAATAGTAGGCGTAGAATGAATAGAAAGAGTATGAGAGGAATAAAAGTAGGAGCAGGAGTAGCAAGAAAAGAAGCAGAAGAAGGTGCAAGAAAAGAAGTGTGAAGAAGCTAGGAGCAAGTAAAGAAGGGAGGAGGAGGAGCAAGAAAATAAGAAGAAGTAACAAGAGTGAAGAAGGAGGAGCAAGAAAGGAAAAAGGAAGAGTTGAATAAAAGCGGGAGGAATAGTAGCCAGAAAAGTAGGAGGAGGAGGAGCATGAAAAGCAGGAGGAGAAGTAGAAAGAAATGCAGGAGAAGAAGAAGCAATAAAAAAGGAGAACAACCAAGAAAAGAAGAATAATGAGGTCTAGCAAGAAAAGAATGATTAGGAGAAAGAAAAGAAGGAGGAGGATGAGCAAGAAAAGAAGAAGGAGGAGGATGAGAAAGAAAAGAAGAAGAAGGAGGATGAGCAAGAAAAGAAGAAGAAGGAGGATGAGCAAGAAAAGAAGAAGAAGGAGGATGAGCAAGAAAAGAAGAAGGAGGAGGATGAGCAAGAAAAGAAGAAGAAGGAGGATGAGCAAGAAAAGAAGAAGAAGGAGGATGAGCAAGAAAAGAAGAAGAAGGAGGATGAGCAAGAAAAGAAGAAGAAGGAGGATGAGCAAGAAAAGAAGAAGAAGGAGGATGAGAAAGAAAAGAAGAAGAAGGAGGATGAGCAAGAAAAGAAGAAGGAGGATGAGTAAGAAAAGAAGAAGAAGGAGGATGAGAAAGAAAAGAAGAAGAAGTAGGATGAGAAAGAAAAGAAGAAGAAGTAGGATGAGAAAGAAAAGAAGAAGAAGTAGGATGAGAAAGAAAAGAAGAAGAAGTAGGATGAGAAAGAAAAGAAGAAGAAGGAGGATGAGCAAGAAAAGAAGAAGAAGGAGGATGAGCAAGAAAAGAAGAAGAAGGAGGATGAGCAAGAAAAGAAGAAGAAGGAGGATGAGCAAGAAAAGAAGAAGAAGGAGGATGAGAAAGAAAAGAAGAAGAAGGAGGATGAGCAAGAAAAGAAGAAGGAGGATGAGCAAGAAAAGAAGAAGGAGGATGAGCAAGAAAAGAAGAAGGAGGATGAGAAAGAAAAGAAGAAGAAGGAGGATGAGAAAGAAAAGAAGAAGAAGGAGGATGAGAAAGAAAAGAAGAAGGAGGAGGATGAGTAAGAAAAGAAGAAGGAGGATGAGCAAGAAAAGAAGAAGGAGGATGAGCAAGAAAAGAAGAAGAAGGAGGATGAGAAAGAAAAGAAGAAGGAGGAGGATGAGTAAGAAAAGAAGAAGGAGGAGGATGAGTAAGAAAAGAAGAAGGAGGATGAGAAAGAAAAGAAGAAAGAGGATGAGCAAGAAAAGAAGAAGAAGGAGGATGAGCAAGAAAAGAAGAAGAAGGAGGAGGATGAGCGAGAAAAGAAGAAGGAGGATGAGAAAGAAAAGAAGAAAGAGGATGAGCAAGAAAAGAAGAAGAAGGAGGATGAGCAAGAAAAGAAGAAGAAGGAGGAGGATGAGCAAGAAAAGAAGGAGGAGGATGATCAAGAAAAGAAGAAGAAGGAGGATGATCAAGAAAAGAAGAAGGAGGATGAGCAAGAAAAGAAGAAGGAGGATGAGCAAGAAAAGAAGAAGGAGTATGATCAAGAAAAGAAGGAGGAGGATGAGCAAGAAAAGAAGAAGAAGGAGGATGATCAAGAAAAGAAGAAGGAGGATGAGCAAGAAAAGAAGAAGGAGGATGAGCAAGAAAAGAAGAAGGAGGATGAGAAAGAAAAGAAAAAGGAGGATGAGAAAGAAAAGAAGAAGAAGGAGGATGAGAAAGAAAAGAAGAAGAAGGAGGATGAGAAAGAAAAGAAGGAGGAGGAGGATGAGTAAGAAAAGAAGAAGGAGGATGAGCAAGAAAAGAAGAAGGAAGATGAGCAAGAAAAGAAGAAGAAGGAGGATGAGAAAGAAAAGAAGAAGGAGGAGGATGAGTAAGAAAAGAAGAAGGAGGAGGATGAGTAAGAAAAGAAGAAGGAGGATGAGAAAGAAAAGAAGAAAGAGGATGAGCAAGAAAAGAAGAAGAAGGAGGATGAGCAAGAAAAGAAGAAGAAGGAGGAGGATGATCAAGAAAAGAAGAAGAAGGAGGATGATCAAGAAAAGAAGAAGGAGGATGAGCAAGAAAAGAAGAAGGAGGATGAGCAAGAAAAGAAGAAGGAGGATGAGCAAGAAAAGAAGAAGGAGTATGATCAAGAAAAGAAGGAGGAGGATGAGCAAGAAAAGAAGAAGAAGGAGGATGATCAAGAAAAGAAGAAGGAGGATGAGCAAGAAAAGAAGAAGGAGGATGAGCAAGAAAAGAAGAAGGAGGATGAGAAAGAAAAGAAGAAGAAGGAGGATGAGAAAGAAAAGAAGAAGAAGGAGGATGAGAAAGAAAAGAAGAAGGAGGAGGATGAGTAAGAAAAGAAGAAGGAGGATGAGCAAGAAAAGAAGAAGGAGGATGAGCAAGAAAAGAAGAAGAAGGAGGATGAGAAAGAAAAGAAGAAGGAGGAGGATGAGTAAGAAAAGAAGAAGGAGGAGGATGAGTAAGAAAAGAAGAAGGAGGATGAGAAAGAAAAGAAGAAAGAGGATGAGCAAGAAAAGAAGAAGAAGGAGGATGAGCAAGAAAAGAAGAAGAAGGAGGAGGATGAGCAAGAAAAGAAGAAGGAGGATGAGAAAGAAAAGAAGAAAGAGGATGAGCAAGAAAAGAAGAAGAAGGAGGATGAGCAAGAAAAGAAGAAGAAGGAGGAGGATGAGCAAGAAAAGAAGGAGGAGGATGATCAAGAAAAGAAGAAGAAGGAGGATGATCAAGAAAAGAAGAAGGAGGATGAGCAAGAAAAGAAGAAGGAGGATGAGCAAGAAAAGAAGAAGGAGGATGATCAAGAAAAGAAGGAGGAGGATGAGCAAGAAAAGAAGAAGAAGGAGGATGATCAAGAAAAGAAGAAGGATGATGAGAAAGAAAAGAAGAAGGAGGATGACCAAGAAAAGAAGGAGGAGGATGAGAAAGAAAAGAAGAAGGAGGATGAGAAAGAAAAGAAGAAGAAGGAGGATGAGAAAGAAAAGAAGAAGAAGGAGGATGAGAAAGAAAAGAAGAAGGAGGAGGATGAGTAAGAAAAGAAGAAGGAGGATGAGCAAGAAAAGAAGAAGGAGGATGAGCAAGAAAAGAAGAAGAAGGAGGATGAGAAAGAAAAGAAGAAGGAGGAGGATGAGTAAGAAAAGAAGAAGGAGGAGGATGAGTAAGAAAAGAAGAAGGAGGATGAGAAAGAAAAGAAGAAAGAGGATGAGCAAGAAAAGAAGAAGAAGGAGGATGAGCAAGAAAAGAAGAAGAAGGAGGAGGATGAGCAAGAAAAGAAGAAGGAGGATGAGAAAGAAAAGAAGAAAGAGGATGAGCAAGAAAAGAAGAAGAAGGAGGATGAGCAAGAAAAGAAGAAGAAGGAGGAGGATGAGCAAGAAAAGAAGGAGGAGGATGATCAAGAAAAGAAGAAGAAGGAGGATGATCAAGAAAAGAAGAAGGAGGATGAGCAAGAAAAGAAGAAGGAGGATGAGCAAGAAAAGAAGAAGGAGTATGATCAAGAAAAGAAGGAGGAGGATGAGCAAGAAAAGAAGAAGAAGGAGGATGATCAAGAAAAGAAGAAGGAGGATGAGCAAGAAAAGAAGAAGGAGGATGAGCAAGAAAAGAAGAAGGAGTATGATCAAGAAAAGAAGGAGGAGGATGAGCAAGAAAAGAAGAAGAAGGAGGATGATCAAGAAAAGAAGAAGGAGGATGATCAAGAAAAGAAGGAGGAGGATGAGCAAGAAAAGAAGAAGGAGGATGACCAAGAAAAGAAGGAGGAGGATGAGCAAGAAAAGAAGAAGGAGGATGATCAAGAAAAGAAGAAGGATGATGAGAAAGAAAAGAAGAAGGAGGATGACCAAGAAAAGAAGGAGGAGGATGAGCAAGAAAAGAAGAAGGAGGATGACCAAGAAAAGAAGGAGGAGGATGAGCAAGAAAAGAAGAAGGAGGATGATCAAGAAAAGAAGAAGGATGATGAGAAAGAAAAGAAGAAGGAGGATGACCAAGAAAAGAAGGAGGAGGATGAGCAAGAAAAGAAGAAGGAGGATGATCAAGAAAAGAAGGAGGAGGATGAGCAAGAAAAGAAGAAGGAGGATGACCAAGAAAAGAAGGAGGAGGATGAGCAAGAAAAGAAGAAGGAGGATGATCAAGAAAAGAAGAAGGATGATGAGAAAGAAAAGAAGAAGGAGGATGACCAAGAAAAGAAGGAGGAGGATGAGCAAGAAAAGAAGAAGGAGGATGACCAAGAAAAGAAGGAGGAGGATGAGCAAGAAAAGAAGAAGGAGGATGATCAAGAAAAGAAGAAGGATGATGAGAAAGAAAAGAAGAAGGAGGATGACCAAGAAAAGAAGAAGGAGGATGAGCAAGAAAAGAAGAAGGAGGATGACCAAGAAAAGAAGGAGGAGGATGAGCAAGAAAAGAAGAAGGAGGATGACCAAGAAAAGAAGGAGGAGGATGAGCAAGAAAAGAAGAAGGAGGATGAGCAAGAAAAGAAGAAGAAGGAGGATGATCAAGAAAAGAAGAAGGAGGATGATCAAGAAAAGAAGGAGGAGGATGAGCAAGAAAAGAAGAAGGAGGATGACCAAGAAAAGAAGGAGGAGGATGAGCAAGAAAAGAAGAAGGAGGATGATCAAGAAAAGAAGAAGGAGGATGAGCAAGAAAAGAAGAAGGAGGATGAGCAAGAAAAGAAGAAGGAGGATGAGCAAGAAAAGAAGAAGAAGGAGGATGATCAAGAAAAGAAGAAGGAGGATGAGCAAGAAAAGAAGAAGGAGGATGAGCAAGAAAAGAAGAAGGAGTATGATCAAGAAAAGAAGAAGGAGGATGAGCAAGAAAAGAAGAAGGAGGATGAGCAAGAAAAGAAGAAGGAGGATGATCAAGAAAAGAAGAAGGAGGATGAGCAAGAAAAGAAGAAGGAGGATGAGCAAGAAAAGAAGAAGGAGGATGAGCAAGAAAAGAAGGAGGAGGATGAGCAAGAAAAGAAGAAGAAGGAGGATGATCAAGAAAAGAAGAAGGAGGATGAGCAAGAAAAGAAGAAGGAGGATGAGCAAGAAAAGAAGAAGGAGTATGATCAAGAAAAGAAGGAGGAGGATGAGCAAGAAAAGAAGAAGAAGGAGGATGATCAAGAAAAGAAGAAGGAGGATGATCAAGAAAAGAAGGAGGAGGATGAGCAAGAAAAGAAGAAGGAGGATGACCAAGAAAAGAAGGAGGAGGATGAGCAAGAAAAGAAGAAGGAGGATGATCAAGAAAAGAAGAAGGATGATGAGAAAGAAAAGAAGAAGGAGGATGACCAAGAAAAGAAGGAGGAGGATGAGCAAGAAAAGAAGAAGGAGGATGACCAAGAAAAGAAGGAGGAGGATGAGCAAGAAAAGAAGAAGGAGGATGATCAAGAAAAGAAGAAGGATGATGAGAAAGAAAAGAAGAAGGAGGATGACCAAGAAAAGAAGGAGGAGGATGAGCAAGAAAAGAAGAAGGAGGATGATCAAGAAAAGAAGGAGGAGGATGAGCAAGAAAAGAAGAAGGAGGATGACCAAGAAAAGAAGGAGGAGGATGAGCAAGAAAAGAAGAAGGAGGATGATCAAGAAAAGAAGAAGGATGATGAGAAAGAAAAGAAGAAGGAGGATGACCAAGAAAAGAAGGAGGAGGATGAGCAAGAAAAGAAGAAGGAGGATGACCAAGAAAAGAAGGAGGAGGATGAGCAAGAAAAGAAGAAGGAGGATGATCAAGAAAAGAAGAAGGATGATGAGAAAGAAAAGAAGAAGGAGGATGACCAAGAAAAGAAGGAGGAGGATGAGCAAGAAAAGAAGAAGGAGGATGATCAAGAAAAGAAGGAGGAGGATGAGCAAGAAAAGAAGAAGGAGGATGACCAAGAAAAGAAGGAGGAGGATGAGCAAGAAAAGAAGAAGGAGGATGAGCAAGAAAAGAAGAAGAAGGAGGATGATCAAGAAAAGAAGAAGGAGGATGATCAAGAAAAGAAGGAGGAGGATGAGCAAGAAAAGAAGAAGGAGGATGACCAAGAAAAGAAGGAGGAGGATGAGCAAGAAAAGAAGAAGGAGGATGATCAAGAAAAGAAGAAGGAGGATGAGCAAGAAAAGAAGAAGGAGGATGAGCAAGAAAAGAAGAAGGAGGATGAGCAAGAAAAGAAGGAGGAGGATGAGCAAGAAAAGAAGAAGGAGGATGAGCAAGAAAAGAAGGAGGAGGATGAGCAAGAAAAGAAGAAGGAGGATGAACAAGAAAAGAAGGAGGAGGATGAGAAAGAAAAGAAGAAGAAGGAGGATGACCAAGAAAAGAAGAAGGATGATGAGAAAGAAAAGAAGAAGGAGGATGAGAAAGAAAAGAAGAAGGAGGATGAGCAAGAAAAGGAGGAGGAGGATGAGTACGAAAAGATGGAGGAGGATGAGTACGAAAAGAATGAGAAGGATGAGCAAGAAAAGGAGGAGGAGGATGAGCAAGAAAAGGAGGAGGCGGCTGAGCAAGAAAAGGAGGAGGCGGCTGAGCAAGAAAATAAGGAGGAGGATGAGCAATAAAAGGAGGAGGAGGATGAGCAAGAAAAGGAGGAGGAGGAGCAAGAAAAGAAGGAGGAGGAGGAGCAAGAAAAGAAGGAGGAAGAAGATGAGCAAGAAAGAGGAGGCGCAAGAAAAAGGAGAACGAAAGGACAAAGAAAATGAATAAGAAAGATGATGAGAAGTAAAAAAAAAAGAGAGAAAAGTTGTAATATGAAGGCAGAGAAGATATAGAAGATGAAGTCGAAGAAGAAGCATGAGAAAACTAGGAACAATAATGCAGTAAATCTGTTTTTGTCCTTTCAAACCAACTAGAAAACTCATTCTCGCTGACAGTTTCCCTAGGAAAACCTTTATTTTACTACCGTTGTCTCTTTCTGTGTAAATGTTGTCTTCTTTGACTTCGCCTAGCATTGCCTGGCTAGATGTCTGCTCTATTAGTCGCATCTGTGAGTTAGTAATCGAAGCCTGTTGGATCATTTCCAAGTATCGGTCCCCATTGATGTAGTCAAAGGAAAATTTATGAGCACAAATTTAAATTTGGTGAGGTAAATGCAGATAAAAAAAACGCTTCTAAGATTAAAAAGAAATGCAATAATGTCTTGAAGCATAGACAAATAGACATAGAAAGTACATTACTTTCCGGATTTTTTCTTTATTGTTCGTGTTCTCCGTCAATTTCCCTCGTTTTATCTTTTGGAGAGTGCCAGAAAGGCAAAGAAAATCAGATGTACCGAAAATGTATAGGAAGATAAATCCCTCTGTCCTGTAAAACACCCATAGATAGAGAAATTGCACAAAGCGAGATAGATAGAGAAATCGCACAAAGCGAGATAGATAGAGAAATTGCACAAAGCGAGATAGATAGAGAAATTGCACAAAGCGAGATAGATAGAGAAATTGCACAAAGCGAGATAGATAGACGGATCGAACAAAGCGAGATAGATAGACGGATCGAACAAAGCGAGATAGATAGAATAGACCACGATAGATAGAGAGAAATTGAACAAAGAGATAGATAGATAGAGAGAGAGATTGAACAAAGATAGAGAGAGATTGAACAAAGAGATAGAGAGAGAGAGATTGAACAAAGAGATAGAGAGAGAGAGATTGAACAAAGAGATAGAGAGAGAGAGATTGAACAAAGAGATAGAGAGAGAGAGATTGAACAAAGAGATAGAGAGAGAGAGATTGAACAAAGAGATAGAGAGAGATTGAACAAAGAGATAGAGAGAGAGAGATTGAACAAAGAGATAGAGAGAGAGAGATTGAACAAAGAGATAGAGAGAGAGAGATTGAACAAAGAGATAGAGAGAGAGAGATTGAACAAAGAGATAGAGAGAGAGAGATTGAACAAAGAGATAGAGAGAGAGAGATTGAACAAAGAGATAGAGAGAGAGAGATTGAACAATGAGATAGAGAGAGAGAGATTGAACAATGAGATAGAGAGATAGAGAGATTGAACAAAGAGAAAGATAGATAGAGAGATTGAACAAAGAGAAAGATAGATAGAGAGATTGAACAAAGAGAAAGATAGATAGAGAGATTGAACAAAGAGAAAGATAGATAGAGAGATTGAACAAAGAGAAAGATAGATAGAGAGATTGAACAAAGAGAGAGAGATAGAGAGATTGCACAAAGAGATAGATAGATAGAGAGATTGAACAAAGAGAGAGATAGATCGAGAGATTGAACAAAGAGATAGATAGATAGATAGAGAGATTGAACAAAGAGAGATATATAGACAGAGAGCGAGATATATAGACAGAGAGCGAGATAGATATATAGACAGAGAGCGAGATAGATATATAGACAGAGAGCGAGATATATAGACAGAGAGCGAGATAGATATATAGACAGAGAGCGAGATAGATATACAGACAGATTGAACAGAGCGAGATAGGTTGATTTACCAAACTGACACAAATATAAATATATTTTAAACAAACCTACATAGATCAAGAGATAGTTTGAAGAATTCTAAATAGATAGAGTGAACAGATAGAAATATAAACTGAAAAAACCTAAATAGAGGTTGGCGTAGAATACCGAATATATAATGTAAGCGTTTTTACTATTTTTTTCCACTAAAAATATGTGAGAGAAAAATGAAACTATAATTTTGAATGCAGAATATTAATAAGGCAGGAATTTGAACATATCGACTACCATTTTCAACGAAAATATTAATGCGTTTTTGGACTTCACTGAAAAATTTATTCAGTAATTCTTCTGTTTTTTTATCTTATTAAGTATTTCATTTGGGAAGAAATGTTATTAAAATCTTGATTAAATTCTCTGTGATATTCTTTTCATGTTTTATTCATATGTAATGCAATTAAACCTTATTTATTATCCTATTTGTTAAAATATGCACAACACAAGAAAATTATACAAGATAAAGAAAGAAACGAAATATAAATGGAGGACAAAATAAAATACAGAAATAATATGAAGAAAATGTACGAGAAATCATGTAAATGATAATGGCAATATTATACGTCGATTCTTAAATAAATTTCGGCATTAATTGATTGAACATGTAGTGATAATTTCGTTTGAAATTACAATATTTTAAGAGAAAGGTTTTGTAAAGAATATCGGTTACTTAAGCCCTTAAACATTATTGTTCTTTCAAGTATTGATGGGGGCATCATACCTAAACATCTTTGATTTTAGCATTATTTTCTCTATTACATATGGTTTCCGTTTTTGATGTTCCTGTTATTAAACGTCTTCAACTGACCTTGTTTGTGTTAGTTGATTTACTACTTTGTGATCCTGTAGCGCCAGTCCATGTGGATAGATATATATGCCTCCAGGGAAGTCGATTATTGACGACCGAGAAACCTCTTGTATACGGATGATAGTTTAGATATGTCTGAACTTATCTGGCATGACATCTGTATTAAACTCTCCATCTAACAAGTCGCTCTTTCAACATAACACGTTAATGTTAAGGTTTGTCGCAATTCGCTGTTGTTCGAAACTAGAGCTACTGCAGGATATATGTTCAATTTACTCATCTGCTACGCTAATTTTTATTTAATTGATCCATATACATATGCGTTTGAAATGTGTAAGATTTATTAATTCGACATTATGATACTTTAGGATAGAAATATAAACGTCGAAATATTTTTTAAAAAAAGATGGTAATGAAAAAATTAAATCGAATGACTAAGAATAGATGTCAAGAAAAAAGAAAGATATTGCCGTGAATGTGCTGGTGATAATGGTTTGCGATAATAAATCAGATAGTCGACTTCGAATTATAGTGATGTTTATTATATTCATGTATTTTTTTTTTTAATAATTTCACCAGAAAGAGGATAGTACCACGAAGGTACGTGGAGTTTTGAGAGTGAAAGAAAAGGAGAAGACATTAATGTGAAGAAAGGACACACAAAAAAACAGGATTCAGAAAGACGGAAGATGGCGCCTGAGTTAGCTATACTGTTAAAGAAGGTGACAGTGACACAAAAAAGCAGAAGAGAGATTCATAGTGGAGAAGTGCGGGAAAAGGACATATTATATTAGAACATACGGTAATATACACACACACACACACACACACACACACACACAGGGGGCCGACACTATTTTTGGGACACTTTGAAAAGTGTGCTTAAAGGTGTTTTTTTGCTGCCGAGAGCTTTTGTGTTGATGAGTAGGTAATTCAGCAGTAATTGTCCGTTAATGCTATGAACATTGATTGATGGGTTTGTCTTTGGTTTCATGTTTTTTTTTATTTTTACTTCAACTTAGGCGACACTATTTTTCGGACATGACACAAATTCAGGGTTTTTTAATGATTTAGTCGTTGAACGTCTACAATATGCAAATTTTCTGCAGGTAAATTGTACCCTGACCATTACGTTTGAGTATCTTTACCATTCACTGCGAAAATGTATTAAAATCCTGAAGAAGACTGCATTCAAAAGAAGTCATCAGTTTGGTGCAAAAGAAGAGAGAAGACGGGCCCAGCATCCGAAAGATCACCGCTGAGATGTAGCTACCGAAGTCAACAGTTGAATACATGCTAAGTACAGACTATGAGCGGAAGAAGAAGAAGAGAGGACGAAAAAAACAATTTCCAAGAGGACAGAAAGAAGAATGAAGAGGAGTGTTACGTGGTTGTTATCATCTGGAGAAAAGGTGACAGCGAAGAAAGTAAAGGAGAAGTGCGAACTTGACGTCAGTGTTCGAACTGTACAAAGAAAGCTACACGAAATTGGACTTAAGTATGCTAAAATCAAGAAAAGAATTACACTAACTAGAAAACACAAGGAGGCAAGCCTGGAAAGCGCCAAAAGATGGATAACAAACCATGTCGACTTCAAGAAAGTGATATTTACTGATGAAAAACGTTTAAAGTTCGATGGACCTGGCGGGTGGTGTACTTGGTCGAGAAAAGGTGAACCTGTTATTCTCAACAAGAGACAGATGGGAGGAGGAGGAGTCATGGTTTCGGGTATGGTATTTATGAATGGAAACTTGTGGCTCGAGTGGTTGTAAGGACGTCAAAATAGCTTGAGCTACAGAGAACTTTTGGAAAAGAGAGCCCTACCACTCATAGAAAAAGAAATGAGAGGTAATTTTATTTTGCAGCAAGATAACTGCAGCATCCATGTGGGTCAAATCAGTGAAACATTGGATGTGTAAAGCAAATATAACTACTCTGGAATGGCCTGCAAGAAGTCCAGACTTAAATTTAAGTGAAAACATATGGGAAATGCTTGCAGAGCTTGTTTACGACGGGCCAGAAATAACCAGAGCGGCTGAACTGTGGCCGCGCATAAAGGATGCTAAAAATAGACTGCTAGAAACACGAAGAGACGTTATTATCAATATGTACAAACATTATGAAGATAGACTGTTAGAAGTCATTGAAAAAAGGCTGCTGCCATAAACTATTAGCATTGTTTCTGCAATGGCCGAAAAATACTGTGTTTGCGTAATGTGAAAATTAAAAAAAAAAAAAAATGACTTCTAATTTGAATTCTGCTTTTCCATTTGTAGTATTAAAACAGTTTTTAAATGTTATTGCCATTACACTTAAACAGTACATACTGTCTGTGCGACCGAAAACTTGAAAAAATAGTGTCTGAAAAATAGTGTCGGCCCCTGTGTATGTATATATATATATATATATATATATATATATATATATATATATATATATATATATATGAGAGAGAGAGACAGAGAGCTTCATATCTGTGTTTGTTTTGGTTCTAGATAGAAAACTATACATATATTATGGAGATGGAGTGTATATAATAAAAACGACCATGAAAGCCACGCGTCATGTTGTAACCGAAAATCATCGAAAGGCTTATCTTTGATCCACTTTAAAAATAGCATGCGATATCTCCTGGAAATACCACCTGCGTAAGATGAAGTACCGGATTCTTTTATTTCTATGGTTTGTTACGTAATTTGGAAGCAGTCCTGGTGTGCTCACTAATACGTGGAGTTCTCAATTAACAAGAAATAGCAATGATTACCATGCAAAATAGCCACATCTTTTAATAGATACACCGCCTTACACTTATAATGAAGCATTCTATGTAAATACCCGCAAATTAAATGGACATGCGCACGCGGATGGTTATATGTATTTCTAAATATGAACATTTTATAGAAAGAATCAGAACTCTAGATTAATTTATAATTTCAGGTTTGAAAAATTCATCAGATCATGTCGTCTTTGTGTAGGCTGCGTTTGTATATAGGTAGGCTAATGAGCTAGGTTTTTTGGGAAGAGGGAAAACGACTTTCCCTACTTTTATTCTAGGACTAATGATTTTAATTTAATAATATTTATTTAATATACTTATTTGAGAATCATTTTATGTTTTTAGCTAAAAAAGTCCATCCTTTCTAAAGTTTAAATTTTAAAAGTCAGGTTATTTAAT
>OZ038496.1:77489591-77507091 GCA_964036315.1 Acanthosepion esculentum
TTTGTTTATACCGTCTTTTTAGTAATGCTCAGTTATTTATAAGATGTTTCCGCTGGTTCTTCTATATCCGTCGTATGGATTGACCACTAGACCTAAAGAATAAGAAATGTACCACCATTTTAACAAACCCTGCTTTAAACCTGTAATCTGACTTGATACTAATACTTGCAACTTTAAACAATGTTCTTATTAGCTGTCTGCAGCTGTAAGGCTTGACGTGCTTCTCGACATTCTCTCTTATTTTACTGCAGCTGCTGAAGCCTTGATGTGCAGCTTGTCTCTCTCAACCGTCGTTTCTATTTAATTATCCATTAATAAGTTATTTTCAACTCATCAAAAGAGATTAATACCCTCGATATGTATTATATATATATATATATATATATATATATATATTGTGTGTATTTAGGCAGCATTTTTTCATTAATACATGTTTCATTAAATAATATAGATAAGTGTTGTCTATATATTTTATGTAAGTTTTTTTCATATAGTCTGATAATCTTAATAACATTATCATTAAATAATGAAAAAAATCACAATATTGAAAGCTCAGATTGGATTAAATAAAAAAAGTATGTATCAATATTGTGAATTTCTTTCATTATTTAATGATAATGTTATTAAGATTATCAGACTATATGAAAAAAACTTACATAAAATATATAGACAACACTTATCTATATTATTTAATGAAACATGTATTAATAAATATATATATATATATAATAAAATTTATTATATATATATAATAATTATTATATATATAATAATAAAATGTATTATATATATACATATATATATATATAATAGTAACATTTATTATATATATATAATAATTATTATATATATAATAATAAAATGTATATATATATATATATATATATATATATAATAGTAACATTTATTATATATATATAATAATTATTATATATATAATAATAAAATGTATATATATATATATATATATATATATATATATATATAATATGGCGTTCCAATAACTTGAACCGCTTAATGATTTTTTAAAAATTTTCTTTTAGATCTGGCGGACATTTAGGCGATGTTATTTTTCACACAGAATTGACATAACTGAAATAACAAGATCCAATAGAGAAATAATTAATTTTTCACCAATAACATTGATTTATTTGCTGCTGACTTTGATCCCTCTTAATGAAACTTGATGTATAATCTTTCTTAATGAAACACCATTTATATTATAATTATAATATATGAATTTTCCTCATTCAAGGCTTCAGGGTCACTCAATGTAAAGGGTTTCTGTTTTATTGTAATGAGGAATTAGCTGCATGATATGATTGATAACGGAGTTGTCAGGAGGTTAAGAATATGAAGATAGGGAGGATATATAAAAAATATATTGTTCAGCAAAATATTTACAAGGAAATCTATTCAACACATGCTGGTCTTGTGAAAATACTATATCAGAAATTTCTTCTTGTGTTTCGGATCCTGATGTAATGAATATAGTGGACTTAATATTATGATTATTGATTATATATAACGGACACTGACGTGGATTTCGACTCATGATATATAGAACTAAGTCTATGTTTCTGAAGAAAGCGTCATAAATCTCGGAGGAATTTAAAACTAGAGAAGTGGTATGTCATAAACTTTCCGAGCGGCTTTCCTTTTGAATCATTTTTTTGCAGAAGCTATAAACACTACTGAACAATAGATCAACAGATGAATTGTTTTTAGCATTTCTCACCGAAGCATGGTGGGACTACCACTAGTACGCAAGGGGTTACAGTGATAGAAAGTAAGAGTTAAGATTGGTGTTTGAAGAAAGTATAAAGAGAAGGACGGGTATCAAGATCAAGGCCTCGGAATATGTCGATTGACATTACATTTAAATTTGTGGAGATTACAGTTATCAGTGAAGTAAGTAAGAGGAAGTAAGTTCCACAGCACGGAAGTGGGAGAGAAGAAGCTTTTGGAGTATAAGAGGTGGTTAATGTAACTGATTCGACAATGAAAGGGTGGGTCCGAGATGCCGAACTAGTAGCACGCTTAAATTAATAGAGTAGGGTCACAAGTGAAAAAGCTCGTCAGAGCAGTTGTCATGAAAATATTTATAGAAATGAGGGAGGGAGGCGACGGCACGTCTGTGAGAAAGTGACTGGAGTCGAGATGCCACGTCAGGACCTATCACACTGCATATCTGACTTTGGATTTTGTCGAGGACCTCGAGGACATATATACCAACAGTATTCAATGCAAGGACCAATGGTGGATGTGTAGAATTGAAGGTTGGACTCACTCGAGTAAAAAACTTCTGGTGCGACACAGAGAACCAACTTTCCTTGCAGTAGATGTAGCTATTGATTCAAGGTAGTGGTTCCACATCAGGTCAGTGGAAAACGTGAGACCAAGAAGTTGAGCATCAGCCATGGTGATATAAGGCAGGGAGGTTTCTCTACGTTGGTTAAATGAGAGCAGTTTTGTTTTGTAGGCATTAAAGTTTACCAGTTATTTCCTGCTCCGGTCAAACACAGATTGGCGGTCCTTTTCAAGATCAACGCCCAGGTTAACTTCGTCAGCAATACCGGATTTACTAGATGGATATTAAAGTTGTCACACCTTTAAATTATACAGATGTACTACATTTGGTATTTCTTTCTCCAATACTGGATGCCATCTATGTCAGGAAAGTCTTAACGTAAATTCAACGTGCGAAGAATCATCCGTGCCTGTTATAATGACATCAGCGTAAGAGAATAAAAAACACGAATCAGCCAAAATCTGACGTCACCTAGCTGATTTTATTTACTGCACCCCTTTAAGCCACCTTCATAAAGTCATATATTAGGATCGTCATTGTTTTAGCAACTTTGTGAATTGTACTATTTTAATAATTCATTTAGCTTTTACATGAGTTTAGCGTTAGCACACTTTCATGTAACTGCCTTATGCGTTATATCTGTCAATAATAATTACAGGTAGTTTACTTCATATATTATTCCTTATGCATACTTTGAGGAATTGTATTCTATTCTTCGTACTATAGGTATTCATATCTCACAGAAAATATATTGCTAAAAGTCGCCAAATATTACAAAGTACTTACAGAATTTAGATTTACAATAAGTCGGCTTAAAGATTCGTGAAAAAAAATCGAGGGAATTTTTATTACATTTTATCATTGATTGTTTCGTATTCTACGGCATATTAAAAATTTGATGATTTAAAGCCAGAAAATATATTTAGATTTTAATATTTCTTATTTTTATTTTGAGATAATAATGCTTTAGTGACATAAGTTTAACTAATCCATAGATAGTGAGGTATTTGCGTGTAAGTGAATATAACGAATTAGAATTGGAAAATTGCTCTCCGACTAACAATTCCGAGGCATTATTCATTACAACAGGCCTACATCAATGTATACAGCACTTGGTATTACCAAACGGTCACCAATCTACGTACTGACTAACTTCGATGTTGCTTAACTTCAGCGATCCCATGGGAATCGGTGTTTCAACGTAATTTTATCATTGATGTTTCGAAAATGATGTATGATGGAGTAAAAAAAATAACAGTAATAGTCGCAAGTATGTCGAGTGTCATTTGTAAAAAATATTTCAGGAAAAACGAAATCTATACCAACATTATTCCGATTAACAGTAACAAAATCTTGCAGGGTTATCAGAATGGGTATTTTCGCAAACATCTTCTATTATAGTTGCATCTCTACATTTTGTTCGATTCGGTATTAATCTCTTTGTGTACAAACATTCACGCACAGATAAACAGCCGGAGAGAAGTTAGCTGATATTAAAAAAAAAAAAAATAAATAAATAAAAAAACTATGATGGTCTTGAGGTTTAACTCTGGACATTATTTGTTTCCGATTCAGTTTCAGAAAGGAAAAATGGCGTATTACTGTTTCTCTCTCACAAGCTTTCTCTCGGCTTTTATAGCTCAATAAATCAACATTTTCCAACGTTAACCTTTTATGAAAAACATAGTTGTCCGTCTGATTTTCAAAGATGACGAATTGTCGTTCATATCAGTGTTCTCAACCGGGGTCCATATGTACCCCGGGGGGCGATCTAACATTACTGAGGGGCCAAATAAAAAATAACAAATCTGGGATCACCAGTAATATAGAGGTTCACATCAGAACGGTTGTTACAACTGAGAATTAAGATTTCTGCTGTAATCTGCGGCATATATATTACTAAAAATTAAAAAAGTAACCCAAAAGCTAGTAGAAGACAAAATCAAGTTAGCTTGAAATATTTTACTTATCAGATATACTTGAAAAAATATTTATCAAATAGTTCCAAAGAAAATAATTCAGATCTTACATCCTGTAAAGGTCCTATTACTGCTTTTCTAAGAAAACTACATTTGTATAAAATTAATATCCGGCGTCATACACTTGGACTATTTCCTTATTTTGCCTTCATTAACGGGGTTTTGCAAAACGATGATCTTCAATTGTATGATGAATATTTTTTTAAAATTGTACGAAAATATGCAAGCTCTGATTACTGAGCTACACTGTCATGATGGATATACCAGACAATTCCTTTTGAAGTTAATGCTGCCGATGTAGACATTTCTTTGCAGATGACAATCGTTGAATTGCAGTGATGAGATATTGCGAACAAAATTCAAAGATAAGAAGCATAATACATCGAAAACAAATGACACTGCTAAAAATATCCACGATTCTTGGAAAAAGCACTAGTCTACGTTATTTCTTCTCCATCATCTTATCTTGTTGAATTGGGTTTTAGTCACACGTCTTACTTACTACCAAAAGCCCGTAATAGTCTACATTGTGAAAAGAGGTGATCTTAGACTATCATTGACTTTGATGGAACCGAATATAAAAAAAAACGAACAGTAGCATCAAGTACGGGGATCTCATTGTATAAATTTGCACATTTATTAATTAATCATACATTTTGAAATAGTTTGTTATGAGTTAATTTACTAGTCTGCATAAATTTTCATAGACTTTAGGTGTTAAATACAAGTTTATTTTCATTAAATTAATTCTACTTCAAAATAAAGCATATACATTTACTATTTCGAGAATACATTTTCTAAATTTATCTATTAGTAAAAAAGCATCATCGAATGGTTAAGGTGTCTAGGAAAAAAAAATTAAGAGTAAAATGATCCATAGGTAAAAAATGGTTGCGAAACACTGATTTACATTGTTTACAGGCGAATTATTTTCCTCATTTTTTTGTTGTCATCACAGCGTTTCAGCAGTTGTTTACCTTTTTTTTTTTTTAATCATTTCGCCCCAATGAAAATCTATGATGACATTAGGATGCAAGGGGTATTTGGGAGTGAAAGATATTGATGGCTGATATTAAGAAAAAAAACAATCTGATGATCTTGATGTTTAACTCTGGACATTATGTGTTTCCGGTTCAGTTTCAGAAAGGAAAAATGGTGCATTACTGTTTATTCTCTGACAAGCTTTCTCTCCGTTTTTAAAGCCAAAGTAAATCAACATTTTTCAACGTTAACCTTTTTGAACAACATAATTTTCCGTCTGAGTTTCAAAGATGACGACTTGAGAAACAGTAGTTTAGTGGGGCAAAGGAAAAATAAACGAACAGGTTTCAATATGACAGAAGATTACAATTGACGGTTGCATTTACATTTTCGAGGAGGCTTTTGGTACAGAGAAGCGAAATATTAGGTTGGTGCAAAAATAATGTCGTTTTCTCACATGAAGTTGAATGTCAAAAAACGACATTATTTTTGCACCAACCTAATATATGAATTCCTCCTAGGTGTATTTCAATCCGTCTAACACCCGGAATTTCGAACTGACCTTTTTATTTCAACTACGGGGGTAGATTGTTTTCAGTCTACTGCCCATGTGTAGGGATATCTCGTCTAATTATGTTTACGTACTGCTCAGTTATTCCACGACACTTTGTATAGACTGCAAGGCCCAATAATTGAACACTCAATTATTATTTCGCTAATAGCATGAGCTAATATTTGCCCTTTAATTCGTCTATCTTCTGCGAAAGTTAAGACAATTTCATATCTTTTTTATCATTCTGATAAATAATGTATCTAGTTATTCGGAGTCAAATAACAGCGCGACGTTCTGTTTATCAGGTAACCGGTTTTTTAAAAATTTAATATAAATATTTAAAGCCCGGATTATAGAGTAATGCAAACGCACGATGCTAGCGGTATATAGAGTATGACAAATGGAAAATTAGAAACAAATCTAAAATACTTTGCCTCTGATCAGTAAATTAACAATCTGTTTAAATTTATATTGACCGAATATTACGCCAGTAGATTCTGTTAAGTAATCTCATGATTTATTCGACAAGCGATACTTTCATGTCATTAAAATTGGGAAGATAATTGTTGAAATCAATAGTTGGACTTTCTGGAAGACGAATAGTAATGGATCACCTTCAAGTTTAAGCTTCCCAACCCATCCACTTACTTTGAATAAGCCTGTTCTTTTCAACAACAGCAACAATTAAAATGGATATAACGAAAAAATCGAAGCGAAAACAATAACAATCTCAAAATGATGACGTTTTACGTTTTATAAAAAATAATGGTTAGGAAGGAAACATCCGGCAATACTGGAATCAGCTGTAACAGCTGGCAAACCTATTTTCCTGAAAAATTCTTATACGAGGAAGATTTTTTAAATTTAAAATCTTCAGCAGTACTGGCTGCTCGGTCTGTGAATGCTGAATGTTTCCTTATGAGGAAAGAGTTAATATTTTCTGTTATTTTTTTCTCGATTATTGTTGGATTATTTTACTTGCCAGCCAAGTCTGTTTTAAAAACAGAACATCTGCGTTGGTTTTAAATCGCCAATCTCTGGCGAAAGCCGTGCATCAAGCAATGCAACGTAAACATTTTAACACAGATTATTGCCAACACTTCGTTTTAATTATGTTGTTTCTCGACACCCGTTGAATATCCTCATGTACTCACCCGATTGTTTCTCTCTCAAGTATCAAATTGCCTACGACGTCTACTTGGACCATAGTTCATAAAAAAACAAAAAAAAACGGTACGATAGTTCGCAAGACTATTTATATTATTTACATTGTTCGGACTGCTGTCCTCATCTTTATTTCCATATTCACGACGTTTCGGCCGTTATAGGCTCCTCTCTTCTTCAGGTGATTGGCATTTCGAACGGAAACCATTATTTCGTCCGCCGGAGTAGATTATTCTAGTTCCACGTGCCATGCCTCTTCCGTTTTTTCCAGGTTATCTCCTTTTGACTAAACTCTTCAAGTCTTTGTTCACAACTGCAGTAGCAAGGTAATGAACTGAAAACCTTTTGGGTCAAGTCACTGGATCCAACCACTGGACCATGTGTCCTTGAGGACAATAGTCCGAACACTGTGAATTATGTAAATAATTACAATACCTCATCTCAGAAATATAGACAGATTTCGCAAAACTATTTTGACAATTTCGAGCATTCACAGTCCCTTCCAGATAAAATAAGGAAACATTTTCACTTTTCAGCTGCCTCTTTTATCTTGCTTAAAGTATGAAAAAAAAAACATTGTTATATACATTGCAGTTTCAGCATTTATACCATGGTGATTACACGCACAAGAAACAGACCGAATAATACAGCAGCTTAAGCGATGCCAGTATAACAAGCAAGATGAGCATGACGGTGCGACCTTCTGAGCCTTACAGCCGAAGAAGGCCGGGGCGTACAACGGAGGAAACATTGTCGGTATAACTAAAAAGATTAGCATGCTTCGACTTACGAAACCATAGAAGCTTAACAGCAATTCAAACCTAGTGATTTTTATGAACAACATATGGTTCGGAATTTTTAGATTTAAAACGAACAACACCGATGAAAGTCGGAGATAGCAATGTTTATAGTATTGTATTCATGAGTACAATCATGTGTAAACTGGACCAGCATGCATCGACTTACGAATCCATCCTGATCGAACAACAATGCTGGTCCAAATAAGATACCATCTATTAATGCCAAATCCTCATGTAAAAAAAAAAAAAACTAACTCCAAAATTTATCGAAAGAAAACGTTGATAATTTTCTTCCAACTTTCCAGTCAATGGAAAAGACTAGGTGAAATTTCATAGAAAATTAGACATTTTGAATAAAATTAGATTTAAAAAATTAACTTAGTACTAACTAACGAATACAATAGAATTAAAATTTTGATCAAACATTATATTAAATTATCAAAATGGAAGACTTTTTTTCTTTGTAACGGCGAAGAATTGAAATTAAAATATTTAATAGAATTCGACAAGAGAATATGAAAGCTACAGGGCATAATGAAGGCCAAAGAGGCTGAAGGGAACCGAATAATCAGCTTAATTTGCTCGTATAAATAAATATACAGAACTATGAATAAGAAAGGTAGGGATGGTTGATTTTGTTTAGCGGCATATCAAAGTCTGTGGGTGGTTTAATGCTGAAATCTAAATAATTTGAACATCATTTTATGGCTCCAACTAAATATATTGCGAAGGTAATTGTATGCCTTCAGTTACAGAGTAAATGTATTGTTGGACATTTTACTATAAATATGTATTGGTCATTTTTATATAAAAATGTATTGCTAATATTTATACTAAAAAAAGTTTATTTTGATGCTTTCATAATGTTTTGTTTGAGGTTTCACTATTTGCCCATACGGGGGACACAACCAGGTGCTACCACCCAGTGTTCTGGGAACAAGAGCAATTAAGAGGTGTTTTCCCGCTCCTCAAAACCTCCAATCTGCTGATCAAATATATTGCTGCCAGATGTAGTTCATCTTCGGAACCAGGATGTAAATGTCGTGAAAAGATACCGAAGAGCTACAAAAAAACATAGCGTTGTGGAGAGTACTGTCCAACTATCGTTCTCTGTATTTCCATTGAGTTTTTTTTTCTATATAGCCGGATCCACACATTTATACTGTTACCAAATTCACGAAGTTATTTTATTCTTCTATCAACTCTTGAAAATGTATCTAGTCGCCCAAGTCCTGAAAGGACACGACACAGAATATATAAAAGCTGCTACAAAAGACAATTCAACAAATGTGTTCACGTAGTTCTATTTTTGCATGCGACTGAAAGATAATGACAATTAAATATATAATGGATTTGCAACAGTTTCGTCTTCTCAGTCTGGAACGGGAAAATGTATAGGTCTTCTTTTATCAAAGAGGAAGTAATTCTACATATAATTAAAGCACGAACCTCGAATCTATTATATAAGATTACATGTCGTATGTCGATATTTATGATGGTCATAACATTGGTTATTTGAAAGATAAATACGACAAGAGTTTAAAATGAACCAATGATGCTGACAAAACAAGCATGTTGTTAAATTTTCTCAGCTTCATTCAGTTCCCCAAAATTTAAACAATTGTCAAGACGCCAAAAGTTGGGGATATCCGAGGAAAAGTGAGAAAATGTCAAATGGGCGGATATATTTTGATTTAATCTCGTGTGTATGTGTGTGTTTTGTATATAGACCTCAAATGTTGTGTGTATATATATATATATATATATATGTATATATATATATATATATATATATACATATAAAAAGGGGTTCAGGTATGCTCCATATAGTTTATGAAATAGAGTAGATAGGTTGGTCAATTAAACAAAGTCAAACGAAAGTGTAGAGATGAAATCAGTACTCAGAAACATTTATTAATGGTTAATATTAATAAAAGTTTTTTGTACTGATTTCAGCTGAACGTTTTCGTTTGACTTTGTTTTATTGACCAACGTATCTTATATATATATATATATATATATATATATATATATATATATATATATATATATATATATTAGTGAGTACACCCGTATTTGAGTAAACGCTCCGTTGATTTTTCAAACTGTACTTTCATATTTTCTGCTGGCTTGACCATTCGAGAAATTCTTTTTAAGGACATTTTCTTTAACAGACTCTGCTGTAGGATTCCAACATATCATATGACGTAGTCCTGATTTCCTTTGCTGGAGTAACTGTCATTTGAGCCAATGTATTTGATCACTCGTTTATGAAGAGTTGCATAATCAAGCAAAGATATATTTGGATTTAAAGTATACTGTTCTCGTTCAAGTCCTCCCCTCTCTTCTGTCACACACCCAAACACACACACACACCCAAACACACACACGCAATTATATATATATATATATATATATATATATATATATATATATATCTGTAGGAACTTAAAATTATATGCAGAAATTTATTCCTTACTCTTAACCTTACAATTCAGTCTGGAATCATCTTCAGAGAAAGGAACCAGTTGTAAAAATCAAGACGTATTATCATCGGCATTTTAATTCGATTATTATCTTTCGTCACATTTTTAGAATTCTGAAGATGATTGCAAATGGAATTGCAAGCTTGGGAATAATGAAATTATTCATATATATATATATATATATATATATATATATATATATATATATATATATATATAAAAGCATTTCAACACAGGGAAGGCGGGAGTGCACAGACAGTCGGAGCAAGAGTAAAAGGCGTTACAGAGGAAAAGTTGAAGTGAATGACTATGAATTACTCAAGGCATCTGAAAATGAGTGATGTTGCATTTGAATAATTTGAATAATTGAAGATTTTAGGCATCAAGTAAGCAAGCAAATGTTCCCCAGACGGAAAAAGCGAGTCATGAAGCTACTGGAGTAGAAGATACGGCTATATTTAACAAATCCGACAGTGAAAGTGTGGGTGTTGCCGACCTAGTAGCACGCTTAATTTCAAGCATTTTGGGAACCAACGAAAGCAGACCGTCGGAGCAGTTATCGTGAAAGTATTTGTAGAAAAGACAGACGGAAGCGAAGACAGGTCTGTGAGAAAGTGACTGTAGGCGAGATGCCAGATCAGAGCCAAATATATTGCATTTCATTCTCTGGATTTTGACGAGGACATTGAGACGAACAGCACGGGCTCCAGACAATAAATGGTAGCAGTATTGCACACACACACACACATATATATATATATATATATATATATATATATATATATATATATATATATATATTTAAGCACACATATTTATCCATATATATATATATATATATATATATATATATATATATATATATAATGTACGTGGTCATTCAGATAAAAACCTAGCGGTGGATATCTGTTTCATGCTGTTAGGTGTTGATATTATGGTACAATTTTATGTTTATATTGGCTCTATCTCTGATATCGAGCACATTAACCCATAAATATAGCATGCCTTAAAGTTATATTTTATCTTATATATTTAATATCATGTTTATATTTATTTTCGAAATATTTAGCAATAAAACATTTGTTGCAAATGTTTTGGAAAAGGGCCCGTCAGCAAATAGATTTAACATATTTAATGATTTAAAAACACCGTGTAACAAAATAAATCTAAAGTAAGGACATTCATCGCCCGGAATTCAGCTGAAGTAATACAAGAAAGTACGTTGATCTCATATTGATGCAAATGGATTTACGTAACAACCGTAAAAATGGCGTATGAAAATTACGACTGATTGAACACAACGCCAGTGAACGTCATGCAAATGGCTTATGTTCAATAATGTCTTTTCCAATGCGAGTTATGGTTACAACTCGATCAATGTACAACTATAAACATTTGCCTCTCTTTGTGGAGTTTGATTAGTGTCTCATACGTGAAGGGAAGATTCCGATTTGCTGCGGTTGAATCCGCTCTCTATATAGAAAAGCTTAATTGTCCCTGAAATGATGTATTTAGAATGTGGCTGGGAAATTAACATTGCCTCTGTTAATCTTGGAACTATAATGAAGTATCCTGTTGAAAATGGCAAGAGAAATACATTTCTCGCAAATGCATTTGACTGGTCACGATTTGGAGGAATTAAGATGCAAGGAAAAAACGTTTCAATCACGTTGTTTGCTCGTTGGAAACAATGTGATTTCGTGAAGATTATCTGACAGGAAAACATGTGAATTATACATTGGTTTCATTTTTCTAAGGCCTAAATATCAGTTACTGGCAACTGATATATACATTGACATATTTCTTTTTATATTTTGAAAATAGCGTAAACCCTCGAAGTGTAATTATTAAAGCATTTCATGTTTTACATCGTTCGCAATGTAGCAACTCAACTCTTCAATGACCCATGGCCCAGTGGATAAAAGCGTTGTTTGAGCAACCCAAAATTGAAATTGACACAAAGTGTTGTGAGTTCATGCTCCCCGCTAAAAAGGAAAGAAAATCTTGGAGAGCTGAGCGTAAAACAGCCGAATCATCGTTAATATGACAAAGATGAGGATATTGTAAAGACTCTCAATAGTTACAATACCTCATCTTTAAAATAAAGACAGATAAATCGTTTCAGTTTGCATTTGGAATAAAGAACACAGCTCAGAAATAATTTAGCGTTTTGAAAAATACCAGATATATTTTTTGTATATAATCCGCTCCCGACATATACGATTCTGTTACATATATGATAACTTCTTGACGAAGATACAGACTTTCAAAATACGAATTTGTTTTTTCCTCGCCGTGAATCAAGCTAATTCTTGAACGGCGCCACTTGAAAATTATCTTCAGTACTTATCTGTATTGAGTTAGAATATGCTTCAGTACATCAACATAAAGAAACTTTTGTTTAAAAACAAGTCTATATTTCATATCCGCGGTTAGAAGTAAATGTAAAAATGTTTTAAGTTCTACTTATTATTAAACTGAAATCGCAACATTAGTGATTCTGGCAATTCATCGATAGTGAATAAATGTTTCTTGCGTTTCTTTTCACTTTGTACCATCGTTAAATGCAAGTGGCAGAAATTGTTGGTTTCAAACTTCTAAAATGGCTACAAGACACTTGGCCCGCCTCTTTTATAGACAGAAGCATACAAGTGCATGCAGGGATTTTTTTCTTAGCCAATACAATAGGCATGTTTTCAGTTTAATATGACTCAGTCCCGATCTGCTTTGTGTCGAAGTCAGAACAATGTCCATATGTCCGAATTTACGTTTATGTGTTGACGCCAATTCTTAGTTTTTAATTTTTTTGCTTCATTACTGTTAATTTTCTTTGAATATATTGCTTGATTGATCTTATTTTGGTCCTGTTCTTTTTTATTTCTTTGTAAACTTTGTTAATTCTCCTTGCTGGCCAATACTGTTATTTAATTTGCATTTGACCTTGGCTTCTCACACCACATCCCACAAACAGAATTGACGAAGTTTGTAACAGACAATAACAAGAGTAATTAAATTAAAGAACAGTGTAAAAATAATATTTTTTGTTTGTGCATATATTTCTGCGTAGTAGTAATCTTAGTTCATTTATCCGTATCCTGAATAGAAACCGGGTTTGCTAAGCATAGCCGCTCCATGTTCGCCATTTGTTCTCTATTTATACTTGTCTATCAAATTGTGTATACGATACTACAGTATTAAACAAGCAAACAATATATACAAGTCAAAGCAACAGCAATAAGGAAAATAGTTTTCAAACTAAGAATGGTGTTAACACAAAAAATGGGATACGGACAGTCGATTGATCGATATGTTCTTGCTTCGATACATGACCACAACTGAGTCAGTTAAGACCGGAAAGTCGCCCATTTTATTGGTTAGGAAAAAAATCCCAGCATGCATGTGTGTCGTTTTGCCTAGACATTTGGTTTGGAGCTACTTTTTTTGCATCAAGAATTGGAACAATCTCGTAAAATCTTAAACAACTATTTAAAAATATATATTATTACCATGTACTCCTCAAGTAAATTTTCATGACCCTCTAGGTAATATTTATTCTTAAATAGACGGTATGACGATGGGATCTCCTTTGGGCCCCTTTTTTCTAATTATTATACCGCGCATTAGAAAATAAAATAATTAATGACACTAATAAAGCCCTTATATACGCAAGATATATAGATGACATTTTTGTTTTAGCTAAAAATATAGATCAAATTACTTAAAAACAAATTTGAAAATAACTCCGTCCTCAAATTTACACTAAAACTTAATATTAATAATAACATTCCATTCCATGATGTAATTATTGATTCCAGTACACATCAATTTACTACTTTTCTATATAGGAAACTCACAAGTGTTAACTGGTGTCATCTTAATTACAATAGTGAATCCTCCCAACGATGTAAGTTAGCTGTTATAAAAAGCTTAATTCAACGCACATAAATGATATCTTCTTCCAAAATCATATTCTATAAAGAATTACATAACATTAAACAAACACTTGTTAATAATGGCTTTCCTAATTCCGTCATTGATCAACAAATTAAAATATGTCTCAAACTTAATACATCTAATAAAATTGATAATATTAATAATAGTCTACATCAAAATAAAAATAACACTATTAACTTATAATATTTCAAACAAATGCATAATAATTATGTACATGAAACAACACGCAAAAACCTAATAAGTAGAAATGTTAAAACTTTTATTAATAATAAACAAGTTAAGCTCATAAATATAAAAAAATTAAAACAATTGACCTCATAGTCACTAATAACCCTACAACAACACAACTAAATACTCTAAAAAGAAACAATGTAGTGTATCAATTTTTATATGTCCGTTCACAGATTATATCTCTGATATGAAAAATTAACCCACTAAATATATTGGTTTTACTACAACCACTCACTCCCGTAGACCTATATGTCACCTTTCTGATCTTAGTTTTATTAAACGACATTTCTTAGGAAAACATAGCCATGTACATAATAGTAGATATTAGTTGATAATACAACAATACTCAGGCATACACACAGTAAAAGAACCTTCATATAATGGAGCCCATCTACATTAAAAGAAAGAAGCCCACGCTCAACAAAATTACATGTAAAACTAGTCACAATACATTACCTTGCATCTAGACATATAGTTCTGTTGTTAATATTTGGGTCTCTCAGGTGGTACGGCATCGTAGAACCGCATCGTGAATTTGCGACCTGCGTCTATTATTCCGCGACCGTTATCATCGCATGGCAATCTTCTTTGTCAACATGATAGAATATAATCTTTGATGGTGAATATCTTTGTTTAAATATCCGTATAACCACTCTGAAGATGGCTCATGTGAGCTGAAAGCTTAGATCAAGGAACAGCATCATAAGAATACATCCGATGTTGGATAATTTCTGTCTTCTTTTCACAAGAAATTAAAGGAACCAAACAAAGTTTAGAACGTCTCTTGATACCACATAATACATATTGCCTGTCATATTCAACAATATATGTTTGAATAATGATCCGCTGCACCAATACTCACTCTCTCTCTCTCTCTCTCTATATATATATATATATATATATATATATATATATATAAGGTTCGAAATGCAACTTAAAGTTTCGTGATTATACCAACAGGTCCAGCACGAACTTGTGAATAAAAGGCCTATTACGGTTATTTTTAAAAATATATACTGGGTCTCATGAGAGGAGCGTAAGTTAAACGCAGATTCAAAGCTCTAAGGTAAACTTAATATATTAATGGGGTGTAAATTCAAAATGTAATGTTTAGGTAGAAGGCTTTTGTAAAAGGAAAAAGAAACGGGGCAAGACCAAAGTTTAAATTAGAAACACTTATTAGCTCGTTAAATAATAATAATAGACGTTAAAAATATTAGAGGGAGGTAATCAACAAGTAAACTAAAATATATAATGGGCATGGGATATATCTACCTAGAATTTAAAAGGGTTTTCTTTCTGTGATTAAAAGCAACAGGAGTTCATTCTGTTTATTAAGTAGATTTCGGCCATTAATATTTTTGAGGATGAATCTTTTTTCCCAGTAAATACAGGTTGCATCGGTCGCTGCGGCCGGAAAAGGGTGTAGTTTAGGCGACAAAATTTCAATTTACTCCTTAATATATATATATATATATATATATATATATATATATATAGATAGATAGATAGATAGATAGATAGATAGATAGATAGATAGATAGATAGATAGATAGATAGATAGATAGATAGATAAAAGTAAACATAGAAGCCAACACTTAGAGGCGACCGTCTGTTTCATGCTAGATGCAATCGTCAGACCACCGATTGCATCTAGCATGAAACAGACTGTCGCCTCTAAGTGTTGACTTCTATGATCACTTTTATATTTACACACGCTCTATCGCTGATATTGAGCACTTTATCCCATAAATTTAGCACATTTTAAGACTATATTTCTTCATATCTATCTCTCTCTCTCTCTCTCTCTATATATATATATATATATAAATGTTGAATGTCAAAGACAACATTTTTTAAAAGAAAAGTTGCTGCCAAGTTACAGACACACACACACACACACATATATATATATATATATATATATATATATATATATATATATATATATATATATATATATATATATTCAAGGTCTTTTTCAAGCGCAGAGCTTTATAGTGCCCCTGTATAGGTACGTGAATATATGTCCAAGCAGAACTGTCTTTTTAGTGTTTGAACTCAATATTACAAGGCATTAATGACAACACTCAATTATTTATCAATAACGCCAGTCAGATATGCATTGGCCAATTATCTGGTCTCTGGCAGTTAACTACTTCTTGAAAATAATTTCATCAATTTACTTCCTATTTTCTTTTAGCTTTAACTGTAACTCTTTTATTATATATTTCTATATTAAAATTATTGCTATGCCTTCCAAATGTTTCGATCAACTAATTCCTTGACAACAATTCTTGAGTAGCAGTGTGGTTAAAGCTAAGATTCTACTGGTGGCATCTTTTTCTATTTTAGTTCATGCACACCCATTCTTGGAATATATTACAAAAGCGTTCACCTCTAGTAAATTATTTCTTCTTTACAGTTTCAGGCTCATTGATAAAATAAGTTTTCCCTGTTTACTTTAAATGTAACCGAAGTGGAATTTGGAATGAAATTAAAAATTAAATAGCTTAGGGTTTCGAAAATTTCAGTCTAAGCTTTTTGCTATCTCAATCATGTAACCTGGAGACACTGTAATCAAAACAACACTAACACACAAAATATTGGTTAACAAAACAACAACAAAATATCTTTTTGATTACGGAATGACATTTGGCAAAACATCAGCATGCTTGTTATTCCGTTTAGCCGGGAGTTGTTAAATTGACATAATTATCTCGAGAGAAGTTCTATATGAACATGTATTGTGGTGGTGAAGAGTTACTTGTAAAACTTAAAACTTTCCTGCATAGAAACAAATAAAAATATACCTGTTTGACTTTCTGAAAACGTAGGCGTTTGCGCGATCTTTGTCTCCAAGAAAAAGTTGGCAATAATCTGAAAGAGACATATCGATGCTGCTTGCGAAATACAGAAGCAGATTTGAGGATATTATTATTTAAATTCTACTCGGAATTTGGAGAAAATGTAAAAGTATTTGTACAAAGTTTGGACAGTGTGAATGAGTAAAAGTGCATGAATTGATCTCATTCATCGCA
>OZ038496.1:77512091-77514591 GCA_964036315.1 Acanthosepion esculentum
GTAAAAGTTGAGTACTATGAGCGTTCATTAATTAATCAATTTTAAAATGTCAAATTTGTCTTGATATGACCTGTTGAATGGCCACAGATATCATCAGGCCTCACACCCTTGCATTTTTTCAGTGAGGACATTTGAAATCAGTTGTCTATCAGACACGCCCAAGAACTATTGAGGAACGACGAAAGAATTAAATATGAATGCAGTAATATGATAGAAGAGTCTCTTCGACAGCACATATATCAATTAAATAAACAGTAAATAAAATGTTCATGTGTAATTAAAGCTTTAATCAATTATTTCTATGGTACGCGAATTTTTATATATATATATATATATATATATATGTATGTATATATATATATATATATTGGGGTGGGGTGGGGTAATTAGCTTTATTTTATTTTTTTATTTTTTTAAATTTTGCGTTCGCAAATTTTTCCGAATGCGCAGTATATTAGAGTAGGTTGTATACTCTTTGTGAGAAAAATAGGACAATGATTTCCAGAGACTTGAAAACGGCATGGTTTACTGCTTAGCATTATTTCATTTAAAATAAGATGTCATTGTTATTTTCATTTTTGCGTAATTTACCCGACTATTTATCCATCTCACCTTATTGCATATGTATCATCCTGTACGCATCCACCATTCTCTCTCGCTGTTGTTTAATCACAGTGAGAATCTTTCACCTATCGACCATAGCATCCCGAATAAACAAAATACAAAATAAAACAAACAGGAGGGAATTCTAGCAAAATAACCTATAAGCTATTTGAAAACTCTTGAAACTAGTTATCATATAAAAGAAAAAGTTACTTTACATTAAACCCCATTATCCACCTAGAAACCTTCAAGTCATATGCTATATTTAATGCACGCGTTCATACTGACACATAATATTTTCGGGTTTTGTCACGTTCACTTAAGATATGGCGAAATCGTAGAAAATTTTAAAAATTTTAAAAATCATACCGGGATGTAGACAAAGGAATTCTGTCTCGTACATAGAAAGACGATTGGATGTTGAAAAATAGACAGTTCAAGGTACAAACGAACAACACAACCTGATCTACAGAGTGTTTATTATTAAATTTTGAGCACAATAATCAACATTATATTCTAGAATTGAAAAAATACAATAAGAATTATAGAGTCGTGCCTTCCCGGTCATTATTAATCACACTTTTTTTATGATTATTTGATGCCTAAATATAGGCAATATTTATTTTCAGTTTGTTTTGTGTTTTTTTCTGGTTGCAAGTTTTTCCGATGCTGAGAGTTCATATAGGGCTGCCTAATCTATGTGCGATTAAAACAGAACGTGTGGTCATCTGGTTCCCTGAGACTGTGGAAACAGAAACCCTTTATCACACGTGGCCCGTTTGTTGAGAGATTTACAGACGCTAACAATCCCCCTATGTGTGTGTATATATATATATATATATATATATATATATATATATATATATATATATGTATATATATATATATGTATGTATCTATGTGTATATATATATATATATATATATGTATCTATGTATATATATACATATATATATGTATCTATGTATATATATATATATATGTATCTATGTATATATATATATATATATATATATCTATGTATATATATATATATGTATCTATGTATATATATATATATATATATGTATCTATGTATATATATATATATGTATCTATGTATATATATATATATATATATATATATATATATATATATATATATATATATATATATAAACTGCATCTAGAGATCATATGCAAAAGAGGTATTGTCAAATATATTATTCACAGATATGTGTTATCCAGTTGAATAATTTGTACTATTATGTATAGTGAGTAAGCATGAAAGCAATTAAGTCCCAATTTTCAATTTCAGATTGATATTTCGTATTTTTTGAGTAATTATAGCAATTTGCAGTTTCAAGAGATTATTTGCAAGAACTAGAATTTAGTATTATGGCTCGTAAAAAAGAACTAACAATGAATGAAAAGAACTATATAATCAAAGAAATTAGCAAACGAAAGTCTTCGCTTCATATTTCTAAGGATTTGAAAAGGGATCATAGAACAATCAAGAAAATATGTCAAAGGGGAATTCAACCAAGGAAAAAAAGTCTCAGGCTGAATTCAGGAATTTAACAAAGCGAGATCTATCACATATCCGAAGAGAATTAATAAGAAACCCAAATGCGTCAAGTGCGTGCATATTTGAGGCCGCTGGAGCTCCTATGGCGTCAAGGGAATCAAGGTGTAAAGCATTAAGGAAGTTTGTTGATGCACAATATTAAATAAAGAAACCCATTTTAACAAAAAAACATAAGGAAAGATGAATGCAGTGGGCAAATTCAGTTTTCAGTAAAGTGCTTTTTACAGACTAATCAAGGATCACCCTCGATGGGCCCGGTGGATGGGCTCGAGGATGCTTCTACAAGCAACATGCCTCAAGAAAATTTTTTAAACACCGACAAGGCGGCGG
>OZ038496.1:77519591-77522091 GCA_964036315.1 Acanthosepion esculentum
TATATATATGTATATATATATGTATATATATATATATATATATATATATGTATGTATATGTGTATATATATATATATATATGTATATATATGTATATATATATATATATATGTATATATATATGTATATATATATATATATATATATATGTATGTATATATATATGTATATATATATATATATATATATATATATATATATATATATATGTATATATATGTATATATATATATATGTGTGTGTGTGTGTGTGTGTGTGTGTATAGAACACAAATGCACATCAAGTGCTCCAGACCCGGTGCAATCTTCAGCTGAGCGCTGTTCTTCAGCAAGGTTTCGGCCCATTAAGCCCAGTATCTTCCACACGGTAGGCCCGCAACTGCTGGATGATTTTCCTTTGCAACTGGTCTATGTTAATTACGTGCGACTCGATATGAATTTTTTGGTAATCCATACACTTCCTTCCACCGCTTTTTCACCACAAGTCTTTATCACCTTCTCCGGCTTTGGGATTCCAGTACAATCCTCTACAGCCAACCTCAAATGGCACCAGAGTGCAGCTATATCCTTTCTCACGGACTTCTGCCACCTGTTCCTCATAGCGAAGCAACTTTCTTTCATGCCCCTCCTCAATCCCTTCTTAACATGCTACTGTCAGTTCGCCAAGCAACAGATGTTGCTTCTCGAAATCAATTATGACCAGATCTGGTCTCAGACAAGACACAACGATCTCCACTGGCAGTGTAGCATCCGCCAACACTCTCCACTTCCTTGAGTTTTCTGACCTGGTCTTCTGCCTTGTGACAGTCGCACCTTGCTTCAGGAAGGTTACCCTTCGCAGGTCCAACGAGGGTATGCTAGCACTTCTTACAGCCGCTGCCACGACCTCCAGCACCGAATTATGTCTGAAGGTGTACCAGCCATCCTAATATATATATATATATATATATATATATATATATATATATATATATACATATATATATATGTATATATATATATTATATTGCGAAATTATTCATCTTCTCTCGGGTATTGATCAAGTGTGTTCTTATAAAAATGTACCACCAATTCACAAGTGTATATCTAGTAAAAAATAATAAAAGTGAAATTGCTTCATTAAAAACAAAACAAAAAAACAGAAGCATAATTACAAGTCTGCTTAATTTTCAGATAATTAGCTTTATTTACGTATGCCACTCATGACAATAACGCAGATGTATTCATTTTCGGGAAGTTTATTTAGATTCGAAAGCCGGGGTCTCTTGAGACACTATTTCTGGATCTTGTAAATGCATGATAGAAGGAAATCAAAATGAACCTCCTCACCTTCGTTCAAATAAAATATTAATACCAAGAAGAAATTTCACGACAAAAATATTGCAGAACTAACAGATTAAATTTATAAATGATATTAGAAATAATAACCGCCATTTTCGCTAGGTTTTTCTTCCGGAACTAATTTCGAAATGTTGAGCTGAACACCCGTATACACGCATCAGCACATAGATTAACACTGATCACACAGACGAAACGTAAGAAAAGGAAGGTGATAAAATAAAGACGAAAAAGATAAGCATTTGTTTACAAGAAGAGAAAAGAAACAAGGGAAAGACAGAAGCTATGAAATAATGAAAAAAGAAGAAGAGGGATAAAGACGTGCGATAGTTAGTGGATGAGAAGAATTTTATAGTTTATTTTTGATTTCGATTAGTCATTTCTTTTTTTTAGTTTTAGCTCGTAATTTTTAATTTACGTTTCAAATTCAAAATGAGAGAAATTGTAAAGCTTATTAAAACCAATGATAGTTGTTCCTAATTATATTTTAATTAAATCTTTCAATCTAGCGTTTAAATTATATTTCCTGTTCGTTTCACGGCTATTTTACTTTTTTTTTTTTTAAACCCAAAAAATATTTTACATATATAGAAAATCACAGAAACACACATTCAGGTGCCTGCTCATATAGAAACAAGCTCTCTCGTGTTCTGTCTTGCCGTTACTTGAAATATAGATTTTAAATTTAACTGAAGGTAATTAAGTTAAAATGGTGCGGAAGCTTTGATGTATAGGAAAAGAATATCGAAGAGTTGGTTAAAATTAAACAGAAACAAATTACCGTAAGTTAGATTAACGTGTTTGCGTTCTTTCGTTCGAAACCGTAGACTCTCGGTGATGACTGACACACAGATGCACCACAGTGTTACTGAGATTTCAAGTGCTTCATAGCAGATGGTCACTTCTAAATTCTCTTTAAAGTCGGAAGACTTCCACTATATTCGTGATCAGTGAAGGCTTTACCAATATAGTAAGATCACCCAGTCTACCCTACTATTTCATATATGTGAAGAGAAAATATTGAACCATACATTTTCATATGAAATTTGTGCGATTGTTAATATGGAATTCAAAACATCAATTCCAATCTCATCTGATAAAAGTGCTACGCTATTAAGTCCACATAAATATATATTTAGTCGAAGATATCTGTGAAAAGAGCA
>OZ038496.1:77527091-77539591 GCA_964036315.1 Acanthosepion esculentum
ATAGATAGATAGTTTAATAAGAAGAATGAGATGGAAAGCATTCTTCTTCCTACGAGGGAATAACTTAACAAAAAAAGAACATGAGGCTTACGGCTTTAAAAGTAAAAAAGTTGCACCACTTAACAAAAACCTACAGGAATTTGAAAAGGACATACTCAATATAATCAACAATATATCCTTTCAAAAAAAGAAAAGCAACTTCCAAAAACATCTAAACAAAATAATCAAAAGCATCAACGACAGCGATAAAGTACTAGTTATGTCCGGCAAAAGGGGAAACTTCACAAAATGAAGGCAGGCGACTACAACGAATTAATTAAAAAAAACTTTACTAAGACTTATAAAAAAGCTCATAATAACAATATGAATAAGGTAGGCAGTATCAACAGAACTCGTCAAATTATTACTGAAAAATTAAAAATAAGTGATAGAGTAGGCAAAATGTCTGAAAGTGAATGCTACATCACTCTTAAGGACCACAAACAAGACCCCGCTACCAGAATGATAAAAGCAACCAGACCCGACATAGGAAAGATAAGCAAAAGAATCCTAGAAAGGATCACTAGGCAAATAAAAAAAACGCCTTCGATTAACACACTGGATTAATACCAAAGATGTCATCAATTGTTTTACCAACATCGACAATAGGCCTGATTGCACCCTAATACAGTTCGATGTTGTGGATTATTACCAGTCAATATCAAGAGACCTCTTCACGACTGCTCTGGAATTTGCTACATTTTATTCTGACTTAACTAAGGAAGAAATGAACATAATTCTTAGTGTAAAAAAATCTGTCCTCATCCATGATGCTGACTAATGGATTAAAAACACTAATGACAATGTTGACATCACCATGGGACCTTTAGACTCTGCAGAGTATTCTGATCTTGTCGGTCTATTTATACTGTACAATCTAACCGTGCACTGTGAATTAGACATTAGGGACCGGGCTATACAGGGATGACTGGCTCATGGTAGTGAGGATCTCCACAAATTTTAAAATAGATAAAATTAGAAAGATAATTTATAGTGAATTCTGAAATCTAAATTTAAAAACTAGTCACCACTAAATAAAAAGGGTAAACTCCTTCGACGTAACGCTAGACTTAATGAACAACATATATCTACCTTACAGAAAACCTAACATCAATCCCTTGTATGTACACCCTAAGTCAAACCACCCTCCATCTATAATTAAATATATACCCACATTGATAGAGAAAGGGATCAGCATGAACTCCGCTAATAAGGAAATATTCTGACAACACTGTAATTTTTATAACATAGACCTAAAAAATAGCGGATACAAAAACGCTAACATAAGTTATAGAAACAATAATACTAACAGGAAGAAAAATAGGAAAATAAAATTCATCTGGTATACCCCTCCGTTCAACCTAATGGTTAGTTTTAAGCTAGGGCATAAGTTCCTGGCTTTAATTGAAAAATTATTTCATACTAATTGCAGACTTAGCGAGATCTTCAATAAAAACACCTTAAAATTAAGCTACAGTTGCACTGAAAATCTAGAAAGAATCATAAAAAAACATAATAATAAAATCCTGGAAAAACATGCAGTTTAAAACAGTATTAATAAAAATCCTAAACTAAAATTAGACAAAAATAATGAAAAGTTATGTGATTATAGAAATCCCGAAGACTGCCCGTTGGAAAATAAATGCCTCATAAAATCTGTGGTATACCAATGCACTATCTCATCCATTGAGAGCCCTAATACTGATAGGATATACATTGGGTCAACGAAGAATGAATTTAAAATTAGATGGAGACAACACAGAAGCTCCTTCAATAATATTAGAAATAGAAATCAGACATCTCTATACAAATATATCCCGGAATGGAAAGAAAGAATTCACAGACTAAATTCTGAATTAGAACATTAATTAAGGGATAAAATACTAATTGTGATTCGATTGATAAGAATCAGAAGTAAAAAAAAGAACCTGAACAACATAAGAAAGTTACTTTGGGCAATATATAACGCTTTACACTCGACAGAAGATGTCGATAGATTCTATATTAAGAGAAAAGGAGGAATAAGTATGTTTTCATTTCGGATTGTATTATTTCCGCATGAAAAGCAATTGAAGCGTACACTAATCAAAGTAACGAAAGATTAGGCACAACAGTCAAATCCAGAAATAAAACGAAGTGAATGACGAATAAATGATCATGAAAGTCAACAATGCACAATCAAAACCAAGTGAGACAAACATTTATATTGACACTTCAAGAAGCAAATAGATGTATTAGTAGATATATCTATGTAGAGGGGAAATATAACTAAACCAAGTGAGACACAATAGCGGGAAAAAATTCAGAAATCTTAAATCAGCGAACAATAAAAAAGATATTGAAACATTGCCAAGCCAAGAAGAACAAGACATTGATTCATGACTGTCAGAAAAAGAGATATAAGAAAACCTTGAAGTGTAACAAGCATGAAACTCTTTCATGAAACTAGCGCTCTGCTTATAAATGAAGAAAAAATACGTAGAATATTATGAACAATGACTAAAGACATGAAAGCAACAAAAGTTATCCTTTGAAGTGGGCTTCACAAAGAAACATTGGGCGAAGTTGGGATAACAAGACATAAAGATCAATATTGATTAATAAAAACCTGTTTAACTTTAGCGAATATAAAATATGTAGATATAAAGTTGTGGCAGCCAATTTAATCTGCGAATATAGCAAACTGGTGGGAAAAAACAGTCCGACTAGCTTGCTTGTCATCCATCTGAAATTATGATAACAGTAGCATTTTAAACATTCATACGAAATGTAAATGTACAGAACTTATATTGTCTTAGAAAATAAAGACATAACATTCCTTGGGAATTTGAGATTACAATCAAGTAGATAATGCTAAGAAGATGGTAATATCAAGCAATCGTAACCAAGAAAATGGCAAAACGCTAGTTTTTAACGTTCCCATCACACCATAGAAAGAACGTGAAAAGATAGAAATAAATTTCGTTTGGGTCTATTAGGTGAGTAAGATAGGGAAAATGAAGTCATCAGTCGTGCTAATTTTTATCAGGAACGTGTTAAGCTGATCTAAACAGGCAGGAAAATAGACTGAAGGAACTGGGGTTCAGAAGAATGGTTTCTTGTTTTTAAGGCTTGTCAGTTTGTTGGTCTTTTAAAGCCGAAACATTTTGGATTGTAAGATATTTTGTTAAGAAAGACTTTTTGAAAATAGTTATTTTTTCAGATAAAGTTTTACTATTTAACCCATAGATGGAAATTTTATTGATCCATAACTTTTTAAAAATTATTTGCCTGTAAGTGAAACTGATTGAATTTCGAAATAGGCTCTCCGATTTCTCAATTCTTCACTATCCATTTTACCACCGACACTGGAAATCAGAAGATTCGGAATGAAAATGAGTAATATTTACGCCGACCATTTTTCTTTCCACCTAAGATATATTACTCTTGCAGTATAAAAGCACCATTTTGGTGACTGTTATCTTGTTTTTGCAACTAAATGATTTTCTCATCTATTGATTTCTCATTAATATATATATATATTAGTGGTCAAGTCATATATATATATATATTCCCAAGAGGATAGAATCCAGGTAGAACTCAATGTCCAGGACAGAGTAAGAATATAACATAAAAGGCTCAAACACTATTATTTCATGGTTATAATTTATTACATTGGAATCGTAATCACGATCCAATTCATCAGACCTACAAATTCAAAAATTTGAGTTTGTAGGTCCGATGAATTGGATCATGATTACGCTTCCAATGTAATAAATTATAACCATGGAATAATAGTGTTTGTGCTTTTTATATTATATTATTTTATATATATATATATATATATATATATATATATATATATAGCAAAATTATTTCACTTTTTCAATATCCGATGGAGAACATATCTAATTATTAACTACTAGCATTTTTTCAGGATATTTTAATTTTTTCATCTTAGGCTATTACTCTTTCAACGCATCAGTCAAGAAAATTCTGTTAAATTTTTTCTCTAAGTATTTATCTTTCATCCTATCTAACATCATTTCTACATGCATACATCAACAAGCAAATTATATAGAGACAAAAACCAAAGTGAACACACATGCACATATACGTGAACACATATTCAAACGCACATCCATGCACATACAGTTTTAGCTTAGAACGACTAACATACACCGACATTTCGAGAGGACAGTACAGTATTTTAAAATATGCACACGTATACAGACATTGTGTTATTCACTCTCTTAGATGGCAGTGAATGCTGGACAATCACCCAACGGACGACGGAAAAACTAGAGGCAATAGAAATGTAATTAAGCATAATTATACGGAAAATTCCATGAACATAGCGAGTAAGCAACAAGGAAGTCGTATAGAAAATGGCAATAAAAGAGCACTTCTACACCGAATCAGCAGAAATTCTTTATATAACTAATGAGGAAAGAGTGACTGGAAAACTTGATCCTCATTGAATTAATTGAGGGCAAGTGAGATAGGAAAAAATGGAAAGCTATTTAGTTGTTGAAATTTGCGTATATTGATGGCGGAACAGAGGTCCTTAATGGAAGAAGAAAATACTGCTAAGAGCCGTAATTGTTAGGAAGATACTGAGAACTGTGATCGCCTATGTCCTGAAGTGACGCTGTGCATAAAGTCAAATATACATTAATGGGGAACATCTACGTGATGTATTTGTTAACAAGGCTGTTTCACTAGATACGTTGCAGCTAAGTAGTGAGTCCTATTCTCACTGTGTGTACAATACATATCGCTTTTTCTCACATCTAAAGGACGCTTAATAAATCAATACACAACCATTAACTTTTCATAGTTATGTGAGCGTTATATCAGCTGTAAGTGAGTATCTTTATGTAGGGGCAATTTTCGGTTTTACCCCAAATTTTTATTTTAAAATGAGTGCAATATCTACTAATATCACAATATCTAATAATTTTGCGAATTGATCGCGTAAAAATATCTAGTTTTGAAGATACTGGTTCGTTCCTTCCGAAACAAAAGAATTATATCTCCAGCTACAAAAATGAAATTTTACGTAACTCATATTTTTTTTGCTATTCTATGTTTTCCTTGTCTTAATCCGTTTGCCATCGAAGGTTAGGTATTCTAGTCTACCTTTCTATTTAATACATAGATACGTGGGAGGAATACAAGATAGATTCCTTCTTTTTTTCCAAAATGAATTAATGCAAACAGAAAAAATAACTAGGCATAACTTTGAAATACGATTGCTAATTCCGTATTCTACTTGTCATGGGTATGACGATAAACTACGTCTGCGTCCTGGGTAAAAGATAAACTAAGTCCAACAGCAAGGACTCTGATCAGGAGGCTTTGAGGAACGTGGAACCACCACTAAATTGATGGTGTTCCTAGGTCTAACCTGACCCGGGCTGGTAGCATCTGTTAGGGTCACAACTATGTGCAAATAGTTAACCCAAAAACCCGGGTCAAAACACTATGAAAGTGTAAAAATAGGTTGTAACACCAGAAATACTTTGTAAAAAATTATTACCAGCAATAAATCTTTGAAGAAAAATTACTACCGGTAATATATTTTTGAAAAAAAAAATATTACCAGCTATAAAATTAAAAAAAAAAAATTACCAGCTATACATTTTTGAAAAAAAATATTACCAGCTATACATTTTTGAAAAAAAATATTACCAGCTATACATTTTTGAAAAGAAATATTACCAGCTATACATTTTTCAAAAAAAAACTTATACCATCTATACATTTTCGAAAAAAAATAATACCAGCTATGCATTTTTTAAAAACAATATTACCAGCTATTAATTAAAAAAATACTAGGTAATAATTAAAAAAAACATTACCAGCTGTACATTTTTGAAAAATATATTACCATCTATTAATTTTTAAAACATTACCAGCTAGACATTTTGGAAAAAAAATACCAGCTATATATTTTTGAAAAAAATATTGCCAGCTATACATTTTTGAAAAAAAATATTTAGCACGTATACACTTTTAAAAAAAAAATGTTACCAACTATACATTTAAAAAAAAATATATTACCAGCTATACATTTTAAATAAAAAAAAAAAACATTACCAGGTATACATTTTTTTTTAAATACCAGCTATACATTTTTGAAAAAACATATTGGCTGCTATATATTTATTTTAAAAAAAATATTACCAGGTATACAATTTTGAAAAAGAAAATTATCAGCCATACATTTTTGAAAAAAAATATTACCAGCCATACATTTTTGAAAAAAATAAGATCAGCCATACATTTTTGAAAAAAATAAGACCAGCCATACATTTTTTGAAAAAAATTACCAGTAATACACTTTGAAAAAAATGGTACCAGCAATAAAAAAAATGTCTGTATTAAATAAGCCATTGAGGTTTATATGCCATAAAACAAGCCAAACCAAATGGTATTCTACATCGATAACCGTTACAATACACACATGCCCATTAGGATGAGAGCTTTGGAATAATACGAAGACTACACCAGAAAACTTTTATTTTCCCCTCTCAGTCAGTCTCGTGATCTTGACGACAAAAATCATTCTCTGTCTGTGCAAGTTGATGGACGCGAGAATTGTTTCCAAACAATCAACGAATCTGGCAAATGAGAGCCGCTGTCGACCAACCGCCTCATAATTTCCGTGTCACCGCTTCCTTCGAATCTCTTTTGTATCCTTGTTAATCGAAATCGTGACAACTCGTCCGTTTTTATTTGCTTTGGGTGTTCTTCAGCATTGCCAATGATCACTTCCACTTGTAGCGGAACCATGGCGGAAGCTCGTATCCGTGTTAAGCATTAAGGGCAAATGAGCCGACAGATGCTCGCCTCTGCCACTCTACAAACACAGACGGACAGTATACAGGTTTGGTGCTGGAGTCCAACGAAAAATATTTTGCACATCTGAAAAAGTAAATATTTTTTTGCACGCCTACTTCATTCAAGTGAACGTATATACGAAGGTAGGCCGAAAAGTTCACAGGCAGACTAGGCATGATTGATGGTAGAGCTAGGAAATCTTACATGCATTAAATTCAACACTTTAATAAGTGCATTGTTTTTTTCCATGTAAACTGACATCTGGCTAACATTTCAAACGTTATTTGTAGCGATGTCTTGAAAATATATTAGGTGATGACGCTACACATTTATCAACACTGCAAAAGAAGGAAGCTGAATTTAGGAGAGGAAGAGAGTTTTGAATATGACCCAAGATCTGGGCATTCTGCAACTGTCTTCATCGATACCTTAAAATGGAGATATAACTATTACTACCTTAAAAGCCACCGTGCGGAGCGCTCTTGATTGGGCTTTCATCACAATAGGTAGGGAGGAGTAGATGCGATAGGCAACAATAAACTACAGAAGTCAAAATGGTCTATATTTCTGAGATGTGGTATTATGTGCATTATTTTCATTATTCGTATTATTTATCACAACGTTTCGGCCGTTGTACGCTCCGGCCTTCTTCAGGTGGTTGGAATGTCGAACTGAACCCTTTATTTCGCTCACTGGGGTAGACTGTTCTAGTTCCACGTGCCATGTCTAATGCATAAAGGCGTTAGTTATATAAGCCATTGTGTTTGATAAGCCGTAAAACAAAACAAATACAGTGTTATGTGTCCTTGAGGACAGTGGATGGCACAGTGGATAAAGGCGTTAGTTAGATCCAGTGACAGGTCCCAAAGAGTGCGAGTTCAATACTTGGTTAAGACGGTGAAGAAATTGGAGAGGGGTATTAACAGGAGATAACTGATAACTGACATCCATTAGACATGGCACGTGGAACTAGAATAGTCTACCCCAGTGTGCGAAATAAAGGGTCCAGTTCGACATTCCAACCACCTGAAGTGGCCGAAGCTTACAACGGCCGAAACGTTGTAATAAATATGGCGACAAGGATGTGGACAATAGTCCGAATAATGTAAATAGTGAACTCTAAATTGGTCTCTGAATTTAAGTATTGCATTAAAATTTATGCTTAAAGTTTAATGATAATTCTTATGTCACCACTTAATCTAAAGACAATTTTTTGTACCTATGTACTTTCCGTACGAAAAATTATGGCCAAAGTTATTAGCAAGTAGAAAATAATTTGTAGCAAAAATTTACGAAAAATATCACCAAAAACAATCGGAGGAATGAAAATTTCCGAATGCAAAATTTCAGGATTGCAGTTTTGGATCGGTCCTGGAATGATTTAAATTTGTTCACTGATTCGGACAGATTCCAAGTGCTATGGTATATCGGACTACAGCCACTAGGAGTAAAGTTGAAACACGGACACTTTTGAAAGAATGTAATTTGAAAACAGTATTTTTGTCATTGAACATGATTTTTTTTTTTTTTTTTTTTTTTAAGCTCATCACCCCAAGCAAGGCTGGAAGCCACTAGCACGCAATGGGTTACAGAAGGTTTGGAGGAAGAGCAGATAGGAGTGGTAAAGGAGAGGATGTGGAGAAAGATAGTGGATCGATCAAGGCAAGGGGGTTAAGTTATTGAAAATTAGAGATTTGTGTCTTCTTAATATTTTATCAGTAGAAAACAATATGGCGGAATGCGAAAACAATCGTAGTAATGAAAACTTGGAAATCCAAAATGTCATGCTTTCAGGTCCTGATCTTGCTCGGAATGATTTTAATTTGCTCACGGAGTCGGACTGATTCCCAAATAGTATGATATGTTGGGGTAGGGCATCTTGGAGTAAAGTTGAAAAAGTGTGATACATTGACACACTGACATTCGCATTTATTATATAGATATGTAAAGGGAACAAAGTTTGTAGACATTGTAGCAGAAGATCCATGCCAAAAGTGTTCTGAATCAAATCCACTCAAGAATATCTGATCTTAGAAAAGTGTTTGTATATTTAGCTCTGTATCTGTTGGACTTACCTTAAAATATATAAAAGTAAGATATGTAACCTATGTCACACAAGAAGATCAAAAGCGAAACCCACATGAGTAGGCTAACCAAAAAAGTAACCTCAATATAAATAAGTGCAGAATCGGGGCTAAAACTATATCAGTGGCTGCGCTAACACAAAAGAGTACGTCATCCCAAGCTGATATACACACACTGCACAAAGACAACCTGGGATCTCTAATAATAAAAATGGGAAGCCCTAAGAATAAAAAAGAAAAGCCAACACTTAATAACATCAACTACAAACACGGCCGCAATGTAAAGACCATGTTCGGAAAATAAGACATTCCTATAAATTCAAATACATATAAACACTTACATATCCAGTTAAAAATTAAAAAAAAAATATCGTTCTCTATAATAACTAACAGAATAACCGAAAAAATTCGGATATGGCGACATTTTGGACAAATTTTACACACCCTGTATCCAGAAAAGAAAACACTTCTATGAACACAATTAAAATTAACAAAGCTTAACTACAGTATCTTGTCGGTCATCTTGAACGACTGTATAAAAGAGGGATTACTGCCAAAATATACAATGTATGTGTGTGTGTGTACGCTTGACTCACGAAGAGAAACGTCGAATCATTTGCATATGCGCGAGCAGACTGAACGTTCCTGTTCAATGAGAGGACTCGACCAGAAGGGCAAGGTTAATGTGAGGGCATCCTGAAATGAATAAACGATAATTTTATAGATAAAAGATTCTTAAAAAGTAGTTAAAATATATAAAATTAGACAAGGATTAATCTACCTCTAAGTATTCAAGAAGAAATCTTTATCACTAACTTCAGAAGAAAAGATATCAGTCAAATCAATGAAACCATAACTATTAACTAAATATGATAATGTATCGATCGGCGCGCTATCATGAAGCTGTAACTTACAAAGTAAACACAGTCCCTTGTTGACGATCGATTAAATGTGTGTGATGATTAACACGCAATATATTGTTTATAGAGTTTCCAATCTTAACTGTGTACTATCAGTTCTCTGGAAGACGCAAATAGACACTACAAAGGACAGGGAATTTTAGATAGCCTTGATCATAAACGCCTGAAGACACATGGTATATAAAAGAAGTTGAAAATATCTAAAATGTGCCCTTGCCATAGAGGGTTGGTCAGATGGCAAGTCTCACAGATGGTTCACAAGTGAACTCGAACCTCACTAAATTCAGATTTAATTATTCTTGTTATTTAATATTTAATTTATATGTAATTTTGGGCCAGGTGAGACAAATTTAGGGGAAAAAAATAGTAAACGCCCTAAAACCTTTGGATTCAAATTAGAAATAAATGCAGGTACAAGAACAGTAAACTTCCTAGACATCACTCTTAATCTGAACAACAATACACACGAACCGTACAAAAAAGATAATGACACCCCAACATACGTACGCACATCCTCCAACCACCCACCTTCAATTATCAAACATATTCCCATATCAATCAGCCGCAAACTATCTGAAAACTCATCTAACATACACATTTTCAATAACAAAAAAAAACACCATACGACGTAGCCCTAAAAGAAAGTGTATACACACAACAACTACAATATATACCCCCACAACCAAAACGCAAAAACAGTAACAAAAATATTATCTGTTTTAACCCTCCATAGAACAAAACCGCCAAAACAAACATAGGTAGGACATTCCTAAACTTAATAGAAAAGCACTTCCCTGAAACAAACCGATTAGCAAAAATATTCAACAAAAATAACTTTAAAATCAGTTACAGCTACACAAAAAATATAACACAAATAATAAAAAGCCACAGCAAAAAAAAATAACAACCTACAATAATGCAACCAAGGAACCCCAATGCAACTTCAGAAATAGAACAACATGTCCACTACAGGGAAATTGCCAACAAAAGCATACAATATATAAAGCCAAGGTAAGTGCAAACAACAACAGAATGCACTACATCGGTACCACTGAGGATAATAAAAGAATAGAAAAAACAACCACAACCTTTCTGTCTCCAACAGAACATACTCAAATAGCACTACGCTATCCACATACATATGGCATCTAAAAGACATAAGTATTACATCAAGAATAAGCTGGAAAATATTGACAAAAGCTCCTGCCTACAACAACATTACAAAAATATGCCTATTTCGCCTACACGAAAAAGTAGCAATATCTCATACCCCACAAAGGAATTTACTAAACACAAGATCAGAAATAATGTCCAAATGTAGGCATGGAAATAAATACCTATTATCAGAATTTATATCAAACGGATAAAAAACACAACATAAACCACCATTGACCTTATAAACATGAACAAAGAAACCACATATACCATAATGTTATCAATTATTTTCTAGTTCAAGCTACCATCATAATAATTGTATTTATTGTTATTATCATTCCACCTTTATTACTAATCACTTCTACCACTTTAAAATAACTATTTGCTAACAATTGTTATTATCATCAACACCCCCAATGTTACTACCACACCGCAATTACTACTGCCGTATTAGTCCGCAATCACCATTAACGTAAATTACTCCTCTCTCCCAGACCAAAACTAATACCACCGCATAAAATCTAATAAGTATTACAAATTTTAAATTTCTACCATTTACATATATCACAATTACCAAAAACGAGCAAATAACCGGCTTTAAAATAATAAAAAAACAGCCTTAAAAATACAAATAATAGCAATTTTTACCTTTCATAGTTTTACACAGATCCCATCATACGTATATACGTCCGTGCAAGAAAATATTATTCAGCGAATGAAAAATAGAAAAACGCTCTGTGCGTTGACACCGCTACAATCAGAAAAAAATATTTCACTACAAAGTCCAAGATTGAATACAGCAATCCAATGCGTACGTATGTACACATCGTCACATATATACATATATATGCCAAGTCCCATACAGTTCACATATGTTTATGTTTGTGTGAGCTCCGGTGAGCGAGCGTGTGTGTGTGTGTGTGTGTCTGCGTACGTCAATGGGTGTACGGGCGTGTATGTATGTTTGCGTAAGTATGAGTGGAATCACGATGACAATTTTCCCTCCCACTTCCATAAAAACAGCAATACACGCAAACCTACATAAATTCAAAATTTTAAAAAATGAATCAGTTTGTCTGATGATCGCAAAAGCTTGAAACCCAGGGTCACAAACTCACATCAATCCAACTAAATATGATAACTCTATCTCTGATATTGAGCGCTTTCCAATAAGTACCGCGCATATAATATATATATATATATATATATATATATATATATATATATATATATATATATAATTAACTAGCTATCTTCAAGTGATCAAGAACGTTCACATTCCAATCGTGGGAGTCGTGTTTCGAATCTCACCATTTGTCAGGGAGGAGACCTCTTAATTCTATCGGCCGGAGGTGGGGACAGTCCATCGGTATGTTCCTGAAAATGACACCACGCGATGACTCGGTGAAACGAGTACTACGTGAATGTGCTAGCACGAACAAAAAAGAAACCGTGACAGAAGGTTTTAGGGTACAGT
>OZ038496.1:77544591-77547091 GCA_964036315.1 Acanthosepion esculentum
GAGAAGGGAGATCACAGCCGTCTCTGCGATCAGGTTGAGAACACCATTGGAAAATTTGTAAACTTAAGGAATCAGCACATATGCTAGGCCACAAAAATCTCCTGTGCCGACCAAGCATAGAAATTAATACAATATGGGAACCAATAATAAGAGTGCCAGAGAAAAGCGATAATAACAAAAAAGTTGTAATATGAGCTCTGGTAAAAAAAAACTGGTGATAAAGCAAAAATTGCAATATGAGCAATGGTAAAAATGGTTGTTGAAGACATTAGGTTTATAATAGCCAGAAATTCATACACATATGTCCTCAAGGAAAAATGGCAATGTGGATAAAGGCGTTGGTAAGATCCAGTGACAGGACCCAAAGTGTGTGAGTTCAATACCCTGTTATGCAGTAGAGAACTTTCAGAGGGAAAATTAACAGGAGATAACTGATAACTGACATCCATTAAACATGGCATATGGAACTAGAACAGTTTACCCAAGTGAGCGAAATAAAGGGTTCAGTTCGACATTCAAACCACCTGAAGAAGGCCGGAGCGTACAACGGCCGAAACGTTGTAATAAATATGGCGACAAAGATGGGGACAATAGTCCGAATAATATAAATAAGTTCATTTTGTGTTGTTATATTCAAGAACATTCGACCGTCTCAGTCCATATCAAGTACAAATGTGGTGTCGATGTGGTAGGCAGAATTTCTTTGCGTTTATCTTGTTAAAATTTCGAAAGTTGAAACATTTAATATTTCCTAATGACGTATTATGTAACGGTTTGTGTGAGCCTGATGAATACCTTCTGCTTATCAAGGGTGAGGCAACTTTAGAAAATCATAGGGATAATTAAGAAAAAGTATAATTACACATGGAAGTTATATTTACTAGTTATTTTATTGCTATATGGCCTGTTCACCATGTCCTTTTTCAGGACACATTTTAATTCTGTGCCTGCATTATTCATTTAAAGGTCTGGCATATTCTTCTGTCAATTTGCAGCACTCATATTTAATTCTTTCATAAAGTTCTTCAATATTTATTGAGCGCGTCTTATAAGCAACTGATTTCAAATGGTCCCACAGAAAAAATATCCAAGAGTGTAAGGTCTTGTGATCTCTAGGCCTCTCAATATATATATATATATATATATATATATATATATATATATATATATATATATGTGTGTGTGTGTGTGATGGTAATTTACCCACAAACGCATGAACTCTCCCAGCTATAAACAGGAGCAGTTCCTGCCTTTTTTGTTAGTGAAGTTTCCAGTGTACAGCTCTGACAGTCGGACCGAACATTCTTGCTGTAACACTTTCGTTTGCATATGTTTGTATTAGTATTCTGTTAAAATATTTGTTTAAATCAATTTCCTCTATTTGTGCCTTTATTTCTGACCCTATCAAGGCCACTGCAATATATATATATATATATATATATATGTATGTGTGTGTGTGTGTGTGTGTGTGTGTGTGTGTGTGAATATTATTGTGAAAATTGAGGATTTTCCTGAATAGTTAAAACTAACAGAATTATATCCAGACAATTAAATCCAAATCAATCCCTTTGCACTCTGAGCATAAAACAACAGGAGAGAATTGAAAGGAAAATAGATCGCAGAAGAATTACTGATTGAATTGTAAGAGAAATAAGGACAAAATAAATCAATATAATCGATAAGAGAAATTTAAGCAAATATTGCATAACGATATAGAATATTTCGAAGTTTATTAAATAATGAATAACTAAGTTGTGTACAAAAAGATGAAGTGCATGGTTTGCGGTACAGTGAAGACTGTTAGATGAACGACAACAGAAATATGAATTGGAGCAAGATTATTTCTATAAACTGATTTAAAAAATGGGTCGAAGCAAAAATAAACTGAAATGGAAATAAAGAAACTCTGGTCAAAGATAGAATGTAAAATTACGCGAATACAAATTTCAAAGGAATGAATTAACCAAAAGTAATACGATATAACAGAAAAAGAAGAAGATTCTAACAACCATTAAATTTAAACAAATTCTAGAAGGAAAAGAAAAAAATAGAAGAAATAATTAGGAATAGATTTGTATCCTGAATTGCGTCATGCAAACTTTAACTTATCTGCATCGTCACGTCATTTGCGCCATTGTGGGATTAACTTTGAAGCCAAGCGCAGACGCCGGACGTGAGATGTCGCTGTGATCGCGTGCCATCGGAATGACGCCACTGCATTCAACGAAAAAAAAAAAAGGAAAAGAGAACGCGAATCGTTTTACCGGCTTCTTTACTTTGCTCAGGACTTTTTTGTAAAAAGTAATGAATGGGGATTTGTGGTTATAAAAGGCATCCGGCTGACGGTCGGATTAAAAGATGCACACACATACATATATATATATATATATATATATATATATATATATATATATATATATAGATAGATAGATAGATAGATAGATAGATAGATAGATAGATATCGTGTGTAACACAAAATTGTCCACTTGTTAGATTAAGC
>OZ038496.1:77554591-77556878 GCA_964036315.1 Acanthosepion esculentum
TATACTATCGCTCGCTCGTATAACTATATTTACCCCTTCGGTTATATATATATATATATATATATATATATATATATATATATGACAAAGGTAACTTAGTGTGTTCTACAAAATGATTTTATATTGCAGCTGCAACTGCAACGGACATGGATTTACACGTCAATAAATTATTGAAATCCAATTGAAGTGTATTTGATTTTCGCCGGTATTTTTTGCCAAATAAAATAAAACCGATTTTTTATACCCTCTTTGGTCTGAATATAGAGAAAAGGAAAATAAAGTACATATTTGACTGTGTTGAAGATGCTACACTGATAAGCAATCCCGAAATATCGATCTTTATTCACTCGCGGTTCGACAACCCACTGAATATACAGATGGAAGCATGTCCTTTGACAGGCTAAAGCGGTATAAAACCGATGTTTACATAAATCTCAATCAATTTGCTTCTCATACTACCGAAAAATATATTACACTCGAAAAAAATATTTGTAGAACCTATTTACTGTTTTCCTCATCTTTATTGCCATATTTACGACGTTTCTGCCTTTCTACGCTCCGACTATCTTCAGATAATATACATTGGGATTTGGAACCGAAAACTTTATTTTGTCCACGAGTGTAGAATATTCTAATTATATGTGCCATGACTTTTGTACGGTCATGCCGTGCCATTTGGATATCTCAGTATAAGTTAATTTACTTTAGCGACTCAACTCTCCAAGTTTGTGCTCCCTCTGCTGTGGACAGGTATCGAACCCCCAACTTTTTGAGTCAAGTAACCTTTTGGATTACTCAGCGAACGCTTTTACGCAATGGTTCATGTGGACAGAAAGACAACTATATACGTCAGTAAATTCATTAGCACCAGTCCCAAGACAGGTTATGCTCGTAGGGCCTCTGCACAGATGAGCACCTGTTTATTTTCTTCCAACTGTCTGTGTTGAAAGACTGAAAGATATTCATTCACACTTAGCTTGTCTTTGGCAAGTATAACTGGCGGGTTATATCATACTCCTGCCAAATCAAAGCCGATGTTCGCGAACTTGTAAGGTTCGCTGAATTCCGCTCAGCTATGTCGTGTTATAACCTCAATGGCTGCACACACACACATATTTTATATATATATATATATATATATATATATATATATATATATATATATATATATATATGTGTGTGTGTGTGTGTGTGTGTGTGTGTATATATATGTGTATGTATGTATGTATGTATGTATGTATGTATGTATGTTACACTCCAATTTCCCTTGCAGCGCTGGATAGCCGTTGAAAGTAGGAAAAGTTCCTTTATCTTTTACCAGGTATTTTTCACAATCATGTTAGGCATTTAGGCAGAATCCTCACTAGAAAGGCCTGATGGTTGAAACGTTTTAGTCCCAAAATACCCGATCATGCAGCAGGTAATACTAGGCTACATTTCACATGAAGTAAGTCAAGACGACGGATCTTGTCGAAGACTATCCTTTTTCAAACACCGCAGACTGTTATCACACAATCGAGGAATAATGATCGGAACGAGATAATAGTAACCACATTACTTGATGAATTTCAACTGCAGCATTAGCTAAAATGGATATTACATGTAACAGAGAGAGAAACTAATGACATAATAAAGATGTTGACAATCCACACTATTTCAAATATAAAGTTGGGAAGGAAACACCCCTCAATGCTGAAAAGAGCCATAACATCTACTATTTTCCCTAAAAAAATTAAGATAAATATTTTTTTAAAAATTTCAACAGACAGCACTATTGGTTTCTTGGTCAATAAATGCCGAATGTTTTCTCATGAGGAAACGTCTAGTTTTACCATAACCTAACAAATATTTATTTCACAACATAATTTCTTTGTCTTCCACTTATCAAGGAGTATTGTTGTAAATACAATATTACAGTAAATACAATACTCCTTGATGACCACCTATATTCAAAGAAAGGTCAATATAAAAATTCGACCAATCTCTTTGTCAAAAGGTAAAACTTTTGAAACACCATCTTATGTGTATAGTGAGAAATCATTAGAAAGATATCACAATAGGCTTGTGTCCATCTACTTTAATGTAATTTATATACTAGTCATGGTGAAAAGTTTCAATCCGACCCAATTCTCAAAAGCGGAGCAAACATATTTTTCGAAAGATATCATGATCTGACCAAGAACATTTATTCACCTTCTTTTTCTATAACATTGAATATTTAATTATCTAAACGTTTACTGCCATGCACAGCACTCTGCCTAGATGTTTCGTACACATTAACGTGCTA
>OZ038496.1:77557078-77562078 GCA_964036315.1 Acanthosepion esculentum
TGTCTCTAGGAAATGTTTAAAGAAATCTCTTGACGAGTGCAGCCCATATCTTGCAAAGAGCTTTGTTGATCTATATATTTCCTGTTCTTTTTTAATAGCTGTTTTTTTTTGTTTAAGTGGCAGCAACAGAAAAATCACGTCCTTCGTACCCGCAACATAATGAAAAAAATGTAGAGGTGAAAAATGTTTCCATCATTCGTTTTAATATTTAAAACAAGAAACAAAAATATTATAAACATTCCTCATCTATGCATGTTCTCACTGCATTTGTATAATTTATAGACCTTTTGGAACCAAATATTTGTCCATTAGAAAGAGCGGATATCACACACACACATATATATATATATATATATATATATATATAGACACATACGATCGCTGTTTAATATTTGGAATTTAATATAAAAACCATTACGCTTTTAAACTTGCCCTGATAAAGACGGATTGACGAAACGCGTCGGCAATGACCAAGAAATATATTTTTCATTTTTTTTATCTAAATTGTCTTCACAATTATTGAGGAGTTGAACATTATATATATATATATATATATATATATATATATGTGTGTGTGTTTATAGAAACACACATATATATATATATATATATATATATATATATATATATATATATATATATATGTGTGTGTGTATATATATATATATATATATATATATATATATATATATATATATGTGTGTGTGTATATATATATATATATACATACATACATACATATATATATATATATATATAAACATATATGTATATAAATCTTTTTTATATATATATATGTGTGTGTGTGTGTGTGTGTGTGTGTGTGTATAAAAACACATGTTTGTGTGTATATATGTCTACATAAATAAGTCAAATTGTGAAACGTGTCGACTAAACGATGTATGGTTTTCCTCTTGTCTTGTTCATTTTGTCTCTTCTATAGATATACTCCATCAGAGGATAGTTACTCTATATATATATATATATATATATATATATATATATATATATGTGTGTGTGTGTGTGTGTGTGTGTGTGTGTGTGTGTGTTTCTTGTCGTGGACTAGATGAATTCTTTTGTGAAATTATGTAAATCACAAAAATTTTGAATTATTTATAAAACTATGATGGATCCATGTTGAACAATCAGTATGAATCCGCCTGGTGGAAGAAGACGTTGCTGTTATGGGGCCGCTTCCGGTGGGTTATGCATAGCTGGATGTCACCAACATAATTAGGACTAACTACGCTATATTGAGTCTTGTTAGATTTCTCTTCGCCACCTAGGGCCGCTGGTCCAGTTGTATGACGCTTGGAGTGTATCGTAACGGTCTGGGTCAAATACAATCACGCAGATCTTCCATCGTAAATCATGAACGTTTTACATATTTTTGTTTTGTTCGACAAATGGGAACTAAATATTCTATAAGAGAATATGACTAGGGAATTATAATCAGAAGACAGTATTTCAGGAAAATGCTGACAGGTTTTATGTAAAGAAAATAAGGATCACAAGCAGAATAAATTTTTCCATGTAACATGTTGTAAAGCTAACAATGATCTGAAAATTGTGTATATTGAATAATTGACAAGGACAGATAGAAATGATCTATTCGTTAGAAAGACAACATATTAAATCAATTAATTATAAATAAGTTGAAAGATATTCATAAAAAATATCCGAAATTGATGACATAAAAGGAAACTTCTACAGACAAATATATAAAATTTATATGTAATGATCTAGATAATAACTGAAAATGCAAAACAGAAACAAAGCAAAAAGATCGAAACAGAAATATCAAATGCTATATTATTTTTCGTACGCATTAATATATACTTTTATATCTGAAAAAAATTATTTAACTGCCATGTTTATTTTACGTTATCTCATAAAATAAGTTAGAATTTATCTAATCGTTTAATCTTAAATGTAGCCAGTACCGGCGTTTTGCACGCGCTATTGCTAATCACGTTAATGATGACAGAAATCGTATATTTATTGATTCTAACGAAGAACCTGAGTGTTGATTCCTGATCTCATTTCATTACCAGCTGCTCGTCGTCTTCGGGAGAAATCTTCGAATAGGTGGCTGATGGATTTTCTGCGTTCAAAAGCGACGCCATCTGCTTCAGATAATAACAACATCATTACGTGGTTCGCTTCCAATATATCGACTCGAGGATTGTAGAATAGAAAAACTGGGCAAAAAGGAAAGGAGAAAATGTGGAAACGAAAGAGACCAAGGAGGCGGGAGAGTAAATACAGAGATTCCAGTGAATATCAAGTGTCAATCATGGAAAAAAATAAAATAAAATAAACGAAAATCGAGCAAGACACAAAAGAAAATAATAAATTAAGGGGAAAAGGATAAGCAGAGTAAATAACTTGATGGGAACACCTATCAATTTTATGTGAAAGGAAAAGAAAAAATAACGATGAATGTTGGTAAAATACTTTTAAAAATTCAGAGAAAATTAAACCGAATATGGCACACCAGCAGGAATAAGCAAATATAAAAATGGACAGTGAAAAGCTATACATTTTGATCTTAAATTTTCCCCATATAATGTTTGTTTTTATTTTATCTCTCTGAAATACCTGTTTGGAAAGGCAAAGAAACACTGATACATTTAAGAAAGATATTAGAACAAGGCAGAACATATACTGGAAGAATACGGATAGAAATTTATTTCAGTAAATATACAACAAAATTAAAGCGGTTTACGACGATATGTGATTCTCAGCGGACATTTTCAACCCAAACAGTGAAGCGATTGTGAGAGAACTAGTAGTCCAGCCAGGATTCATTATTAGCGGCTACAATTTTAACGCATTGCCTGCCATGAGCCACATTTAGGGATCTGTTAAAATTGAGCTCACTACATGTTATTCCTGGTATTTAGATTGAATTGCTTACATACATTGCATTTGCCCAGGTATATTTTACAATATTGACACAAGGTTGGTGGGTTTAAACGTGGAGACTCGAGTGGGGACATTCGGGTCACTGGTCTAAGCATGTCTAAGATACTAATTAGCCGGTAATACAACGGCTACGCAACAAGTCCGAAGATTCTGTCCAGGCAGCGGGGAGAGGACAGCACCGACAAGGAATAGATCCTAAAACAGAAGAATCTCCGAGGGAAGAACAATACAATTTTATTTTTAAACGATATTCACTGTTTCTTTCCTTTGTCTTCTTTTTACTTATATCGGTGGATTTTTTAAAACCAGTTCTTTTGTTCAGCTATTCATTTCAATTATAATAATTCATTTATAACAATTCATTTGTATATATTATTCATAACTATTCAATTGTAACTATTATTCAATTATAAGTATTCGTTTATAACTATTATTCAATTATAACTATCCATTTATAACTATTATTCAATTATAAGTATTCGTTTATAACTATTATTCATTTATAACTATTCGTTTATAACTATTATTCATTTATAACTATTATTCAATTATATTCTATTATTCATTTATAATTATTCATTTATAACTATCCATTTATAACTATTATTCAATTATATTCTATTATTCATTTATAATTATTCATTTATAACTATTATTCAATTATAACTATTCATTTATAACTATTATTCAATTATAACTATTCATTTATAACTATTATTCAATTATAACTATTCATTTATAACTATTATTCAATTATAACTATTCATTTATAACCATTATTCAAGTATATTTTATTATTCAATTATAACTATTCATTTATAACTATTATTCAAGTATATTTTATTATTCAATTATAACTATTCATTTATAACTATTATTCAAGTATATTTTATTATTCAATTATAACTATTCATTTATAACTATTATTCAAGTATATTTTATTATTCAATTATAACTATTCATTTATAACTATTATTCAAGTATATTTTATTATTCAATTATAACTATTATTAAATTATATTCTACTATTCAATTATATTCTATTATTCAATTATAACTATTCAATTATATTCCATTATTCAATTATAACTATTCAATTATATTCCATTATTCAATTATAACTATTCAATTATATTCCATTATTCAATAATAACTATTCAATTATATTCTATTATTCAATAATTACTATTCAATTATATTCTATTATTCAATAATAACTATTCAATTATATTCTATTATTCAATAATAACTATTCAATTATATTCTATTATTCTATTATATTCTACTATTCAATTATATTCTATTATTCAATTATATTCTCCTATTCAATTATAACTATTCAATTATATTCTATTATTCAATTATATTCTACTATTCAATTATATTCTATTATTCAATTATATTCTATTATTCAATTATAACTATTCATTTATATTATATTATTCAATTATAACTATTCATTTATAACTATTATTCAATTATATTCTATTATTCATTTATAACTATTTAATTATAACAATTTAATTATAACAATTCATTATAGTTATAAGTTTTTCCAGAGTTTTAAATGTATTTATTTCATTTATTTTATTCATCCATATTTCATATTTTAAAATGATATTTGATATGTTAAAACAATTCACCATATATTTAAATGCATCTACTTGCATGATTTTGATAATTTCAATTCGTTACTCGTGCTTCAGTCTAATCCTCAGTGCATGCTGTCGTCTTACAATAAGCATTCAATCATGCATTATCCCAAATGCATATCTGATGACCTGAGATTGAAACTCCACATTTATAAAGACTTTTTTTAAATGAGGAAATGGGTCATTTTTCACATGCGACACTGTGTCATGTGGGTTATCTATATATGTACATGATCTTTTGGGAATATTATGCACTTATGTAGCCATATAATTAAAGCTATAATATATATATATATATATATATATATATATATATATAAAAACTGACATCTCGGCACGATAACCCTGCTCCTCGCTCTGACAAAGATATTCTGTGTATGCTTTATGTGGCGAATTGTAAAAATCCTGTGAAAGGCTGTA
>OZ038496.1:77567078-77569578 GCA_964036315.1 Acanthosepion esculentum
GAATTTATTAGAAATAAAAATATCGTTACGTTTTGAAAATTTATTAATTTAACAACGCCAAATATTTACTTAATACTAACTGAAAGTAAAAATAATCTATGGATGACTCTAAGCGATGCAATTTAACGCCTAACAAACGATAGTGAATAAGTGTTGATGGTTTTGATTTTGTTTTTATATTTATATTTATGCTGTTAATCCATAATAATGTAAATAAAATCCTTATATTTACCTTAATAAATGCATAAATAATGATGTATATAAAATCTGTGCATTTACATATATAGAGAATAATATTTTTGGTGGTAAACGTAATCATAATATTCTTTTTTTAGATATTGTCATATGTGTCTGTCCGCTTTTGTGGGTGAAGGAATATGGTGTTTGTGCGGCGTGCAAATAATGAAGTCGGTATCTGTTATTGCAGGTGTGCGGACACATACTTTGAACATTTGCTAGTCGATTAAATCCCTAAGCACAAAACTAATGAAGATCTTAACTGATGATCATTTCAGTGAAAAATAGCTTCTTACCTCTTTTTGCTAACCATAAAAATGAGAGTTCCAATACACATCCACCTGTCTAAATAGACACTGCATTTTCGGTATCTTATTAACATTGCATCACTTGCCAATTCTTAGTCCTGGTAAAAATTTCTTAACTGGTGTTACGTACACTGGGACGTATCATCTCAATTCACTTCCATTTCTGTTATTAAGAAAGAAGTTTCATTTAGAAATCTTCTTCCCCAAAATCTCTTCTTTACGTAAAAGTCTCAAATAGGATGCTCCAGATCACGACAATGTTAACCACTAAAAATCTAGGCTTAAAAACTATCTATCCTAAATATCCTCATATTCTCCGTACATTATCTCCCTATCTTGTATCTATAGAACAGCCTCATTCGGTAAACCTTAAGGGTCTGGTATTAATAAATGAATATGGTTTTGTTAGTTGAACTACGAATAACACAAGAAATGAATATTTATTACATTATTTACATTATTCGGGCTGCTGTCTTCATCTTTATTGCCATATTCACGACGTTTTGGCTATTATACACTCAAGCTTTTTAAGGTGATATTAATTGGAATTTCGAACCGAAACCTTTATTTAGTCCATGGTGGTAGACTTGACATAAACTTTGTTCACTACCTAGCCACAACAGAGGGAACAAAAAAAATTGGAGAGCTGATTTACCAAGGAGAATTAAGTGTAATTGTGATATCCAATGACGTGGATTTAGAACAATCTACGGTCGTGTTTAAATAAAGTTTTTCGTCAGAAATTCTAGCTAATATCACCTGAATGAGACAGGGGCGTATAACGTAATGAATATGGCAACAAAGATGAGTAAAACGGAAATAGGTTCTAAGAGACTTTTAAAAAATGTTAGAGCAATATATTTGTAGTGTTATTTGTAAAATGTAACTTCATTTAAATTTAATTTAATTTTCAAATTTAATGTTAATTGGTGTGTACTGATAAATTATCAGTTACCTCCCCTTACGATCTAGGTGGTATAAAAAGCACCCTGTAAATCTGTCAGTAGACGAGTGGTCAGAGTAAAGTGCAATAAAGCTGTGGTTTAAGTTTATTCACTGGTTCTATTTTACTACACTATGTTGTTGAGCGTAAGAAAGGGCAAAAAGCGAAGATAACACATGTAATGATTAATACTACACTTGAAGATGTCAATACTGTAGTGAAAACATCCTACCCGGAAACCAAATCACCTGCAATTGGGCGTAAGGAGAATTCATCCTTGTGTACGCGACGTAGATGTTTGCAGTTGTAAAGTTCAGCTGAGGTGGAACTAAGGAATGTAGTTCTTCAGAAGAGATGTTACGGCAGTGTAGACAGAACAGCGATACGCTTTTGAACTATCAAGACAGAACATATGTACAGGGCAGCTAGATCCCAAATAACACAGTAATATTCATTTTTCATCTGATCTGCGTCTTGTAATGATTGAGCATTGCATTGTATCGAGATAGTTACTGCGTCGGTAAAATGAACCAACCTTTTTCTAGCATCTTCATCAATAAATAGGTTATATGTTTTTCACTTGATGTCTGCTGACAGCTTGAGTTCAAACAGACTTCCAATAGAAGGCGCAATCCTTAGAGAACACCCAACCATTATGATGGGTGTCTGTTCGGTTGTGGTGAAAATTAATTAATTTAGTTTTGTTGGTATTGAATATGACACGTCAGTCCTTCCCCCTTGTGAGCCAACTGGGCTAAGTCAAAGGAGTGATGAGCTGCTAGAATCGGGTCTTCCAGATTTTGTGAATGGCACCTGTAAACTGTTGTATGGTTTTACGAATTTAATAAAAGGTAACCCAAAAAGTGCTGTCCGTTATTAAAGGAAAAAAGAAAACGCTTCACAGTATGTGCAACTTATATTTAGTCTTCGAAGTAATCGCCATCGGCATCCAGCACCTTCTGCCAACGTATCTCCAGCTGTTCAATGGCCTTGTGGTAGAACATGGGGGGAA
>OZ038496.1:77574578-77594578 GCA_964036315.1 Acanthosepion esculentum
CACTTGAAATGAATGTAACTTGAAATGCAAATAAATTGGAAAGGGGGGATTGGCAAAACTAATACTCGCAGGCAAATGAAGAAGAAAAAAACAGCGAGTAATCTGCATTAACTATATTGCAAGCGGACTTTTTAAAATTAAATTCATCCCAAGCTAGGCAGTAAATCCATTAAAACAAAAGGGGTTATTAGGTGCAAAATGACCATTAAGCAGAAGCATTAAGGGGCTAGAATAAAATTTATTTTAAATGTAAAAAAATACAGAAATATTCTTGAGTCATGTTTACACCCTTTTCCCGAATTGACGTGGCATATAAAAGAAGACACAGAAATTGTCTGACCAGTTGCAAGGGGAAGATTCCCCAACCCTACTTAGTACTACGCCTATTCTATTAATACGAGGAGTGCTGGGTTTAATCGTTGGTGCGACATTCACTTTCAACTCGGATTCGTCTCCTTTCATCTTCCAGTGTGTGCGTTTCCGAGCACATACATACTTACACACACACACACACACACACACACACACACACACACACACACACACCCATGTATATATAATAAGATTCTTGGGCACCCCGTGGCAGTGTAATGTTTAGCAAGCTTGCCTCGCTTGAACAATTACGAATGAGAAGTGAGTTCGATCCTCACTGGGTGCCCCATACTTCCGGCCCTGTTCCACATCTAAACTATGCTTGGTAAATCACTATATATTAAGATTCTTCGACAAAGATAAGATTCAATATCTCAACGGAGAAATTAACCAATTAATACCTATTGTAAAGTATGTAATAATTATAAACTTAAATTAACAGTTCGGTCTTAATTATAGTTTTCTATGTTGATAATAAATACAATTCAATATTTTTTTTTTAATTATTTGTTTTCTATTTTTTCGGGGGGCGTATACCTGTCTGAATTGAAGTTAAATGTATAAAATATGCAAAATAAAATCGAATTGTATACAAGAAATGTAAGAAAATTCGTATAATAAATAGTTTGTCTTGTTTCAATCAGAATTCAAAGCAACTTAAATCATTTTACTGCTCTGTTATAATTATAAAGCTTCTCTAAAAAAGTGACTGCTTCTTTTAGAATTTACTGAAATAGGTTGTGTCGTTGATAATGGCGAAAACACAGGGCTAGTATGTTTCGTATTTAAATTTACTTTTTATTCCTATCCGGACTTCGTCAATTCCCATCTGCTACTGTGTTTGCCCGCGGCGCACGACACGTCTGATCAGATAAGTTGATCTAATATTGTTTGCGATGTGTCTCACACTGTCCCTTTCTCTCCTATTTAATATAAGCTCGTATATTATAAATCTTTCCCACGCTTGCAACATCCAGATACATCTGCGACGTCTCGTGCTGCTTCATTCGGAGGCCGGGAATGCTCCATGATCAGCCTCTTGGTAGACACGGCTTCTTCGAATGGTTTTCTGCGAATTTTTAATAAAGTCTTTTCGAGCTGCAAGAATCCACAGCAAATATAGAGATTCACTGCGTTATGTAATATTTGTTTGAAGTATGATTAAATGTATCAGCAATATTGTTAACGTAACGGATCCAAAATACGCAGAGTGAAACTGCTTGGCACAGATTGACATTGAACTCTCGCGCTCATATACCCTAAGGTACAACGTTTCCACTCGCCTCCGGTGTTTATAACTGTGCTTGGGAGGGAGATGTGTAGAGTGTGGATGTATAACCAAACCACTGAGGTTTCTGAGCATGGCTTGTATAGCAGGTTTTGCCAAGACCAAAATTCCCCAAGTCGAACAACTATCATATTCTCCAAACATCACCAATTGTGACTTGTTCCTTTTTCTAAAAATGAAGAACAAGTTTTCTATACGTCTAGGAATGCGAAAATATTGCCATGCGACACCTGCTCTGTTATCCCACAAAAATGAAGTTCCATGAATGTTTCTGTTAATATAAACGGCGCTGGATAATGTATGTCGCTTCAGAAGGAAACTACTTCAAACGACCTTGACTGCTGAATTGATGTGTGTTTATGTCCGGATATTTTTTGATCATACCTCGTATTATCTTGTGCAACAAGATTGCAAGACCCACAAGCTTTATCTTCTGGATGCGGTAATCAATTTATTCCTTAATGTTTTACCTTTTTCCTTTACATATTCTCTGCGTTTCTAATCGCAATGTTTGAAATGATTTGTTAGGCATTTTCTTTCCCATTATATACCTGATACGAAAATTCCTTAATTACTATCTTGTTTATTTATCTATTAATTTTCGCTTTCATTATCCATTATTCGATCCTGTAGCATTTATCTTTTTCTCCTATCATCCCATTAGAAAAATGTATCTTCACTCTTATTTTTCTTTCTACTGTGATTTTTCTTTCCTTTTATCTTACTTTTCTTCAAATTATAATGCTATCATCCTCATTTCGATACGTTTTTTTCATTCATTTGTTTTTATTTATTATTCAAAAAAGAAGAAAAAAACCTTCTCAAAGGAATTTATAATAAGTCACTTACAATATAAAACACGTCGTTAACTTTCATGAAAATTCATTTCCTATTTGATATTATAAGGAGTTGCAAATGGTCCGATGGGTACCGTCTCTAAATGTTTATTGTCATCTTTTTTATATTCGTTTTCGCCTCAAGCAAGGCATGGAAGCCAATAAGATAAGGAGAGCGTGAAATTGTCATATAGGATTTGAGGTATCTCTCTCTATTTCTGAAATAACCTATTATGAACATTATTTACATTATTCGGTCTATTGTCCTCATCGTTGTCGCCTTGTTTATTACAACGTTTCAGCCTTCTTCAGGTGGTTGGAATGTCGAACTGAACCCTTTATTTCGCTCACTTGGGTAGACTGTTCTATCCACTTTGCCATGTGTCCTCAAGGACACATGGCACAGTGGATAAAGGCGTTGATTAGATGCATTGACAGGACACAAAGAGTTTGAGTTCAATACCCGGTTAAGGCAGTGGAGAACTTTCAGAGGGAAAAATTAACAGGAGATAACTGATAACTGACATCCATTAAACATGACACGCGAAACTAGAACAGTCTACCCCAGTGAGCGAAATAAAGGGTTCAGTTCTACATTCCAACCACCTGAAGGAGGCCGGAGCGTACAACGGCCGAAACGTTGTAATAAATGTGGCGACACAGATGAGGACAATAGTCCGAATAATGTAAATAAGGATTTGAGGTTTGTGTTTTGAATACGGATAGACAGAGAGCAAGCACACTCAACCACATCTTGAAATAATTAGATCACGTGGTCGTTAAAAGTAATATATATATATATATATATATATATATATATATATATATATATATATATATATATGGGAGTTAGCGGGGTTTGACCGAGTATTATTCGAAGGCGTTACTATTATTGTATCTGTGATTTACAGAGTCTCTGCTAAAAAATGTCATTAAAAAGAAAGTAGTGAAAAGCAGAAATATTACTAATGAGCGAGGGCAATAAATGAGTAATCAAGAAAACAGTAGATCACGATTGGCATTGAATTTAATCTTTTGAAGGTCAAAGTTTGCTTGAGAGCATGGAGCCGGTTGAGAGCTCCACAATCAAGAAGGGCGAGAAAAGAAGCTCTTAGCATAGAAATTACATTTACATCTAGCCAATTCAAAGGTAAATTGATGTGAGTTCGTTGCCTAGCTCGATCTGCCCTTAAATTCTTAAAGTCTATGTTCCACAATAAAGACCTCACCCGAACAATTACTATGAAAATAAATTATAGAAAAGGCACGTGGTAATTTTACAGAAGCTGGAGAAAGACTGAAGCCGACACGCCAGATCATATTACTGATTCTCATTGAATTTTATCAAGAATCTCTTAATACACTGCAGGAAAACATGAACTATATTTGGCAGCAATACTTTTTCAAATGTTTCTACTTTCAATATTTATGCAATTTTTTTTTCTGTAAAAAATGCAAATAAGGTGTGCAGGTCGTGTGGCGGTCATCGGCCTAGACAGTGCAATCGACGAGCCGAGTTAAAATTCTAGTCCAGTCGTATGTTTACTTTCGGACTAGTCTCCTTGTGAAAGGCCAAAATCAACTTGCAGTTAATTTAACCAAAAACACAGTCAAGAGGCTATCGATACAGAAAGTGAAATCGGCAAGTTGAATTTAAGTACATTTTGCCAGCATCCATTTCACCTCTCTCAGCCTAGCTTTTGCTTAAAAAAGGCAGACTAGACTTGGCTCGTTATCCTTGGCTGAGAGTTAACCTAGAAGAAGGACAACATTGAATTCCAAACGGGATAAAATCAACAGAAACATCACTATGTTACCGAGAAATCTTGACAATTTAAAGATTATGATGAAAAAATATGTCGAGATTAAAAACATGATTGTGCTATTACGAAGAAACACAAAAGTAGAGAAATAGGATCATTATTAGCGGGGTGTGCGCGAACGATGAGTTACAGTATTATTTTTAATTTTTTTATTGTAAATACTTCAGGATTGAGCATTTTAATAATGTTGTTCTCAAAATAAATTGCAGCGATATACAGTTTTTGCTGTCACAGTAACAAATAAACGCCTAAAATCGGATCCTTACAATATATATATATATATATATATATATATATATATATTGCAGGATTTATTTTAATTTTTCTGTCATGTGAACATAATCTTTCCCTCCATTTTCTTACACCTACCCTTAATATTTCTAACATTTCATTTTATTCTGTTTTGTTATTTTGCACATTTTTCCCGCCTTGTCTATTTCCTCCATACTTCTGATTTATTCCGTTTTCCTCTTTTCACTCATTCCTTTGTCTTTTCCAAATTTGACTTATTTGGTTTTGTTTCTCTCATTTGAATAGGTTTGTATCCACTTGAATTTCTTTTTCTCTTTGGCCTTCCTCCTCTAATCCTTTTCAAAGATAACTTCTATTTCTTATGAACTCATTACTTTATCTCCTTTTTACATTATTGCAACATTTGTATAAAACTTGATGGAAAGTATGTTTGTCTTTGTTTTTCTAACTCTCAACCTTCTCCCAAGATTCCGCCATTTTTATTTTTTATCTGTTTTGTTTTCATATCGTCAAGGAGCAATCTCCAGGCGGAGAGATTGTCTTACAATATAAGTAGCTCAAAAGCCGCAAAGTAGATTTCAGATTGAGTGGGGAAAGAGCCTTTTCAGCTGTTAAGATGCAGGTGTTGTTAAGGTCGTTACCAATGTTGCGTATGAGAAAAGATAAATGAATGAATGAATGAATGAAAGAAAGAAAAGAGGAAGGAAAACAACCAACGAAGGAAACACGAATATTAATAATAATAATAAAAATCAGAAGTAAATATAAGTATATAGAGAAAGGAAAAAGTAGAAAGATGAGAATTAGGAAGAAATAAATAAGTAAATAAGGAAAGATTTGTAATAAATTTAGAGAAAGAAAGAAAGAGAAAGAAAGAAAGAGAAAGAAAGAAAGAGAAAGAAAGAAAAAAGAAAGAGAAAAAAGAAAGAGAAAAAAAGTAAAAGAAAGGGAAAGAAAGTAAAAGAAAGGGAAAGAAAGTAAAAGAAAGGGAAAGAAAGTAAAAGAAAGGGAAAGAAAGTAAAAGAAAGGGAAAGAAAGTAAAAGAAAGGGAAAGAAAGTAAAAGAAAGGGAAAGAAAGTAAAAGAAAGGGAAAGAAAGAAGATGGCAGGAAATAAGGAAAGTAAAGAAAAGTAAAGATGGGCGGATCGTGAAAGTTGAGAATAAAATTAAATAACGAAAAAAAGAAAGAGAGAGTGAAAGATAGGGACAGAGTGAAAAAGAGAATGAGAAAGAGAGTGAAAAAAAGAGTGAGAAAGAGTTGAAGATTGAAAGAAAGAGAGAGAAAAAAAAGAGTTGAGAAAGACAGTTGAAGAATGAAAGAGAGAGAGTTGAAGAATGAAAGAGAGAGAGTTGAAGAATGAAAGAGAGAGAGTTGAAGAATGAAAAAAAGGGTTGAAGAATGAAAGAGAGAGAGTTGAAGAATGAAAAAAAGGGTTGAAGAATGAAAGAAAGAGAGTTGAAGATTGAAAGAAAGAGAGTTGAAGATTGAAAGAAAGAGAGTTGAAGAATGAAAGAAAGAGTTGAAGAATGAAAGAAAGAGTTGAAGAATGAAAGAAAGAGAGTTGAAGAATGAAAGAAAGAGAGTTGAAGAATGAAAGAAAGAGAGTTGAAGAATGAAAGAAAGAGAGTTGAAGAATGAAAGAAAGAGAGTTGAAGAATGAAAGAAAGAGAGTTGAAGAATGAAAGAAAGAGAGTTGAAGATTGATTGAAAGAGTGTTGAAGATTGATTGAAAGAGAGTTGAAGATTGATTGAAAGAGAGTTGAAGATTGAAAGAAAGAGAGTTGAAGATTGAAAGAAAGAGAGTTGAAGAATGAAAGAAAGAGTTGAAGAATGAAAGAAAGAGTTGAAGAATGAAAGAAAGAGTTGAAGAATGAAAGAAAGAGAGTTGAAGAATGAAAGAAAGAGAGTTGAAGAATGAAAGAAAGAGAGTTGAAGAATGAAAGAAAGGGTTGAAGAATGAAAGAAAGAGAGTTGAAGATTGATTGAAAGAGAGTTGAAGAATGAAAGAAAGAGAGTTGAAGAATGAAAGAAAGAGAGTTGAAGAATGAAAGAAAGAGAGTTGAAGAATGAAAGAAAGAGAGTTGAAGAATGAAAGAAAGAGAGTTGAAGAATGAAAGAAAGAGTTGAAGAATGAAAGAAAGGGTTGAAGAATGAAAGAAAGGGTTGAAGAATGAAAGAAAGGGTTGAAGAATGAAAGAAAGGGTTGAAGAATGAAAGAAAGAGTTGAAGATTGAAAGAAAGAGAGTTGAAGAATGAAAGAAAGAGAGTTGAAGATTGAAAGAAAGAGAGTTGAAGATGGAAAGAAAGAGAGTTGAAGAATGAAAGAAAGAGAGTTGAAGATGGAAAGAAAGAGTTGAAGAATGAAAGAAAGAGAGTTGAAGAATGAAAGAAAGAGAGTTGAAGAATGAAAGAAAGTGAGTTGAAGAATGAAAGAAAGAGTTGAAGAATGAAAGAAAGAGAGTTGAAGAATGAAAGAAAGAGAGTTGAAAATGAAAGAAAGAGAGTTGAAGAATGAAAGAAAGAGAGTTGAAGAATGAAAGAAAGGGTTGAAGAATGAAAGAAAGAGGGTTGAAGAATGAAAGAAAGAGGGTTGAAGAATGAAAGAAAGAGAGTTGAAGAATGAAAGAAAGAGTTGAAGATTGATTGAAAGAGAGTTGAAGATTGAAAGAAAGAGAGTTGAAGATTGAAAGAAAGAGAGTTGAAGATTGAAAGAAAGAGAGTTGAAGAATGAAAGAAAGAGAGTTGAAGAATGAAAGAAAGAGTTGAAGAATGAAAGAAAGAGTTGAAGAATGAAAGAAAGAGTTGAAGAATGAAAGAAAGGGTTGAAGAATGAAAGAAAGGGTTGAAGAATGAAAGAGAGTTGAAGATTGAAAGAAAGAGTTGAAGAATGAAAGAAAGAGTTGAAGAATGAAAGAAAGAGAGTTGAAGATTGAAAGAAAGAGAGTTGAAGAATGAAAGAGAGAGAGTTGAAGAATGAAAGAAAGAGAGTTGAAGAATGAAAGAAAGAGAGTTGAAGAATGAAAGAAAGAGAGTTGAAGAATGAAAGAAAGAGAGTAAAGAGACAGGCTGAAACAGAGAAGTTATAAATAAATAGTAAGAGTAAAAGTAAGGTTAATAACACGTAAGAAAAAGTGAAGGAACAGGTGCGGAGAAATGAACAAATGGAAAAAGTAAACTTAAAAATGAAGAACTATGAAAAAACAAATTAAAGGGAAGATGAAATACGAAAAAATGAAATATTAAAAATGAAAGAAAATTAAAAATCGATTTATTTAAAAAAAAAGAAAAATTGGTATATAATCAAGAACCACTTATGCGACAGAAATACATCCCCCAACTTATTCCCAGAAGTAGGCGCCTCATCAGGGTAAGACATTAATGGCCATGGTGTCTTCTTCTAGCTTATTTCTTACCATTATGTGTGAGGTATCTGCGGTAAAAGATTTCAGTCGCAATCTCCCTCTCTCTCTCTCCATATATATATATATATATATATATATATATATATATATATATATATATATATATATATTAGGTTGGTGCAAAAATAATGTCGTTTTTTGACGTTCTAATATATGTGACAAAAAGACATTATTTTTGCACCAACCTAATATATTTCATTTTATTTATAAAATGATAAGCAAAAGGAAAGATCAATAAATCTGAAGACATTCATGTATTACAAATAAACCGAGGTGTATAGTGAAGCAATAAATAAATAAATGAATGAATACATGAATGAAATTTTCCCAAATAACAAAACTTAGCGAAAATTAGAGAATAGTGAATTGAGAAAGAGAATCCGAAAGAGATATTTAAATCAATAGCGTAAAATTCATATATAGAAAATGAATTCATTCCAAGATGAAAAGAAATCGGAAATAAAGAAAAATGTACCAGATTTAAACCGACGAATAGAAACGCCCATGGAAGTATCTGAAAGAAATGGACCGATGATATTAACGAAAATGGAATGAAAAAAAAAAAATAAAAAAATAAAGAGTAAATTATTATTTTTTAATTCGGAATTGAATAGAACGAACATAAACCGCTTATTTTAAGCCCTGTTAAATTCGACAGCTTTATCAAATGAGCAGAAACCTTGACCTACACATCAGATGACGCCAAACTTTCACGACTTTTATTTCATCAACAACTTTGACGCCATTATCATCGCCATGATGTTTAATGATTACTGGTTTGATTAATGAAAGTGATTCGCAACGAGCGATTCTGTTGTGCATATACACTTTGCTTAATTGACAATGCCTTTATAGAAAATGGATTCTGCTTAAAAAAAAAAAAGAAGAAAATGTATAAGGCAACGTGGTGTGATGAAATCTAGGAAATGGTGAAACTAAAAAAAACTGACTAAACATGTAAATTATTTCTTTTGAAACTTTCTAGAATAGTAACTACACCGTAACTCTCATTTTGTGATACTTTTGATAGTCACCTACATAACATGTGATTTTATGAAATTATTTCATCCATTTACTATCAGTAAGCACATACAAATATTTGCCAAGATGTACTTAGTTACCGTCAGATGGTATGCGCATTGCTCGGGGATTATATTATGTTGTGTCAATGTTTTAAGAAAAGATATCCGTGTTGTTTTAAAAATTGACACTCAAGAGCGAGGTTTCAAACTGGGCTTCAACACAGATTGCAAATGACACTCGGAATAACAGAACCAAAAAATAATTAACAAAAAATGACTTTAACGTCCCCACCCAAAAAAAAACTGCTTACATTTAATCGACTTAGAGATACTTTTATTTCCCTATCATCAGCATTGTTAATGTTAACCTACGGGAGAATGTTTCCTTGCAACGTCTAAGCTTTTCTGATGACACGAAGTGGAAAGATAATACTGCCTCACTTGCGACATCTGCTGCCAATAATGTTGGCTCAATGTATCGTGATATACTTTTTTCTCGCCAGAATCTATCTTACAATTCTGTAAGTCTACCATTCGACCATGCATTTAACATTATTTGCATCTGTTCCAGTGCTCCTAATACAGTGTAACCCGGATATAAGAGACCCGGATATAAGAGATTTTATCTGGTCCCAAATTAGAGCCTGTGTTAATAAAACAAAATAGACCAAACCCGGATATAAGAGACTTCTTCTCCGGTTCCGACAAGTCTTATATCCGGGTTACACAGTATATAGTAAAAGATGCTTGAAGAAAATTCAAAGACGAATCTGAAATGTTATAGGTCCTATAATTCTATCTCGGTATCCCTTATTTTCCCACCGCCGTAATGTAATTTCAGTGTGACATGTCTATAAATATTTTCATGGTAACTGTAGTGATAAGCTTTTATCTTCAGTACATATGATTTTCCGAATTTAAGCGCAGTACTAGATTGACAGTTAGGCATCGTCATTTAAAGTTGGAACGATAAGTTCTATGCTAATGGTTTCTTTGCTTGGACTTCTCGCGTATGGAACTCACTTCCGGCTATTCCTTTCCAGTTAATTTTGATCTTCAAAAATGTAAATACAATATCAAGGTGTATATTCTGTTTTCTTAATTCCTGTTCTTTTATTGGCTTTCTTGGGGTGAAATGATTAAAATAGGAAAATGATAAAATCATTATACATGATATATAAGATCGTTTACGTTAGCCGGGAGACTTATCCTTTTTGACGATGTATGAATGGATTTCTGCTGGTTTGAAATTTTATATATAAAACAGTGGAGAAGATAATTCCTGCGTAGGCGTATATCTGTCTATCTACAGTGTAACCCGGATATAAGAGACCCGGATATAAGAGAAACCCGGATATAAGATATTATTTTATCTGGTCCCAAATTAGAGCCTGTGTTAGTAAAACAAAATAGACCAAACCCGGATATAAGAGAAACTCGGATATAAGAGACTTCTTATCCGGTCTCGACAACTCTCTTATATCCGGGTTACACTGTATAACCATAAATATTACCATGTGTGCGTGAAGCGCACTCATACGCTACAATTTTGCGCACACATACACACGCACACAAATATGTGTGTGTGTATGTGTGTCTGTGTATGTGCTACAGTTCAAATTTTGAGATCACCACTGGTAAATTCTTAAATTGACCCCAAAAGCTGTTGTTTTGTACTTTAAATAAGGAAAAAAAATTATACATGGTTAAAAATGTGAAACATAATTTATTATTAAAAATATTATTATGACAAAAAGAAAAAGAAAAGCATCATATGATTAAATTTTGCTCTCCCAAAAATATCCTCCATTAGCCTTGATTACTGAAGCACAAATGTTTGGCATTCGTTACAAAAATTTATCAAAGTATAAGTTTGATAATTGATTACATTCATTTTTCATTAACTAAGATTGCAGAGTCTAACGCCTTTATCCACTGTATCATGTCCTTGAGGACACATGGCACAGTGGATAAAGGCGTTATTTAGACCCAATGATAGGAGCCAAAGTGTGTGAGTTCAATACCCAGTCAAGGCAGCGGAGAAATTTCAGAGGGGAATTAACCAGAGATAACTGATAACTGACATCCATTAAACATGGCACGTGGAACTAGAACAGTCTACCACTGTGAGCGAAATAAATGATTCATTATTTACATTATTCGGACTATTCTCCTCATATTTGTCGCCATATTTATTACAACGTTTCGGCCGTTGTATGCTCCGGCCTTCTTCAGGTGGTTGGAATGTCGAACTGAACCTTTTAATTATATAGGTCGAAATAAAGGGTTCAGTTCGACATCCCAACCACCTGAAGAAAGCCGAAGCGTACAACGGCTGAAACGTTGTAATAAATATGGCGACAAAGGTGAGGACAATAGTCCGAATAATGTAAATAGTGTACATAATACCTCATCTCAGAAATATAGACAGATACTGGATTACCTGATATTTCTTCTTTGCTTCTATCAGTATTCTTCTTAATCGTTCCTACCCCCCCCCCCAACTAATATATATACTGGAATAATGGAATGGTTTTGTTTCAATGACAAATCATTTTCATTTCTCTTTCAAAAAAGAAGCTGGTATGTAGAAACAGAAAAAAAAGACAGTTGAGAATTAAATGGGTAAAGGCTTGGAAATGTTGACACTCATATGACAAGTTTGACTGAAGGAAAAAGCGAATAAACTGACAATCTTGTGCATATATACGGTAGACAGATACTTGGAAGGATCATGAAAAGGCAAAAAATCAATAAGAAATCGTGGAGAGCCATGATAGCCCATATCATGAATAGACACTGCACGTCGATGGTAATGAGATCAATATATGTGGAAATTTATCAGTTCTTTCTAACTGGTTTTTATATATGTCAAATTTCTTCTGCGACTCTCCGCACATAAATTGTTAGATATGTCGGAATTAAATTATTTTTCGGGAATTATAGATAGTATACATTAATACTTTCATTTGAATTTAAGATAAAAGATGGACGACCTGTGATTTTGTTCGTGTTTGAATCGGTATTCGTCTTGACTCTAAAATAATATTAGCATTGTTTATGACTACGGAAAATGTTAATCGACAAGTCGAATTCAAATCCCGGCCCTAATCTACTCACTTCATTTTAAATCACTAAGTTCTTTGTGAATGAGTTTAATCTGATATCTTTAGACTTGGGTTGCAAAAAATTTAAGAGAACGGTAATTTTGATTGAGAATCGTGAAGAATGCAGCAGGAGCCAACTTCACTCTCTTCCCAAAGAAGTCATGATAATTCACAGGAATCTATGGGCAGCCATGCTTAGTTTCGTCTTGAAAGGGTACTGAAATTTTATTAGATTAACTGTGTGCTCTGCTATGGAAAAAAATGCCACTGTTCGTGCTGGGATAAAAATGTAATATGTATTTTTTCTTTCTTATTTCAACTATATAACTGACCCCTTTCTCATTGTACTAACGATGACGGGATAGTATAGTATCACGCCAGTGTGAGAGTAGGGCAGTTTGATTTTTCACTCTTTGTAGAAATATCAACATTGCACACGGTGTGTAGTCTGGCGTTTGATATGTTAAGAAGTGACCTCCAAACTTAGATTTAGCTTTTACTAATGTTTGAGCATATAGCTGTAAATATCGTATTAAAACATGTACAGAAATAATTTCCGACTTGAAAGTTTTACTAATTCAAGAATAAATCCAAATAAATTTAATATATTTTGTATTAGTTAAATTGAATGGAAATATATATTACAGCAAGTAATCTAATTATGAATTACCACAAGCAAAATGTTATTTTTTTTACTGTATTCGATAAGACAAAATGTGTAAAAAAATGTAAAAATTCCCAAAACGGCTACTCAAGGAATAAGATTTATTATATCATAATTAATAAAAACAAAATATAGATAAAATTGTACATAACACCATAATACTACTGGATACAAATTATAAGACTAAATGTTTTAAATTTACATTGTTTATTGAAAATCAAACTAAAACTACTGCAATGTATAAAAACATAATATAGCTAAATTGTTTTTGTATAAATTACCATTGAAGTAAATTATGGTCTTATTTGATGGCACATTGATTTATTAATAATGTGCTGGTGCTACGCATCACGTCGATATATAATTAATATTGCTTCAGTAAATTATATATTTTATAAGGTCGTGCTATAAGGCTTTCTCTGGTCCCCAGAATGAAATTCGAACGCTAAGACTCTGGACCTAAACTTAATCTTTAAACTCATTTCCTCAAAAAAAAAAAAAAAAAAAAAAAAAAAAAACGATAGCGAGTTGGAAAAAAGTATCTTGTTTCGTTATTTATCATGTGAAACACCAACTTTCAAATTGACTGCAATACCTATGTTTTAAATGTGACAGTGGTGGCGGTCAAATTGTTGGCCTTAGACATGTGTATGCATATGGGCGCCGAAAATTTAAAACGATCTTGTGTCACATCACGCGAGATTTGAGGGATGAATATCGGATTAGTGTCTGGTCTCACTGTGGTCTGTAGAAACTACAAAACGCAAGCACATTTATCTATACAAATTAGGTATAATCATTGCGTTCAATATATGTGTATTATTATTATTTTTAAACACATTGATTGGCATAACTCTTCCAATATTTTGCAACACTGAGAAGAATGCGATTTAAGAAAAAAGACAGTTTTAAGAATGTTTCGACATCATCTGTGTTTTTCAAGTTATGTTTAAATATTGCGTGCAAGTAAAATAGTACAGTGTAACACGGATATAAGAGAGTTGTCGGGACCGGAGAATAAGTATCTTATATCCGGGTTTCTCTTATATCCGTGTTTGGTCTATTTTATATACATAAACACAGGCTCTAATTTGGGACCAGAGAAAATCACGCTTATATCCGGGTCTCTTATACCCGGGTTACACTGTATTTTATAAAGTTTAAAAGTCTTTCTACAAACGTCTTTTTGTTGAGAAAAAAGGTTTTCAAACATAATGGACGTACTGTTGAAATACTATTAAAAACCGTCTTTGTTCCTGTTTTTTTTTTTTTTTAATGGCGCTCTTTTCTAACTTATTTATTATTATTATTATTATTATTATTGTTGTTGTTGTTGTCGTAATTATTATTATTATTGTTGTTGTTGTCGTAATTATTATTATTATTATTATTGTTGTTGTTGTCGTAATTATTATTATTATTATTATTGTTGTTGTTGTCGTAATTATTATTATCGTAATTACTATTATGATGTTCCGAAAGATTTCATTTTCAATCGCAGATCATGAATTATAGGTGTTCTGTTTCAATTCGTTTGACCTTAGAAGTACTTTTTGCTGAATGTTTTCAATTATGTAAGTTACTCGCTGATTCACTTTACTGTGCTTGCTTTCAAGTGAGTGTCAAATTATGGAAGCTCTCTTTCTTCATGATGTGCCGTAGGAATTACAACTGTCTCTTTCTAATTTTAGGCAAAAGTGTCCATTTTGTTTCCACTCACTCTAAAATGTTGTCGTTGCTAACATGCTCAGTCCATGGACTTGTTAGCATCCTTCTGTAGAACCAAATATCTCTTGTTTCAAGTTTCTTCTTCATCTGTGAGAAGATTGGACAGCATTCACTGCCATAGAGGAGGACTGATAATTCTATCAGATTTGAGTTATACCCTCTTCTCGCCCCTTTTGGGGAATGTTCCTAATACTCTATCAAGGAAATCACTAAAGTGTTGATGTTGAATCGTCAAGAATGTTTCCGCATTTCGTTCAGATTTCCAATTTTAGAGTGGAAGAGCAGTTACATTCATTATGCAACAAGAATTGAAGCAGCCAACGACTAAAATCGATCCTCTTGTCTAGACAGTGTAGTCAGTTGAAATTTCAAACTTCGTAAAATTTTACACTTTCTTTTGTTCATTATCACAATTTTCTTTGTAATTCTAACAACCGTTTGTTTGAGACAATATTAGTCGTCCGGACAGTTATTTATGAATAAATTTCCCACCCAAAAATATACCGGAAGTGACAGCATGGAATAATTGTTCTTCCTCACAAAATGCTTTATATCTAAAAATCCACTTAGCTAATTGAGTTTCTTTTTTCCACAATTTCAGATAATAAGTTTAGACATTTTGACACCATTCGCAGGAAAACCCTTTAATTTATCCAGCTAGAACGAGAAGAGTTTTAAATTGTTTCATGCCAGCCGTATTATATTTTCCAAACTGAGAAATGTTGAGAGGAATAGATCATTCAGGCCTTCAGTAATAGTACGAACATTCATAATCTGGCTTCCATCTTCATATTTCATTCAAAACTCATCAAGAGAACGAGGAATAATTTTATAAAGAAAGGGCAAACTAGAAAGGAAATCTGGATCAGTAGGTCACAACAGGAAGAAAGATCATCATATCATCTTGTGGATTAATACATTCTTATTGTTCAAAGTAGAGGCCAATAGGTTTATAGAAACCTAGGAGAATTCCATGAGGATATCTTTAATCATTTCTAAGATACAACGGCCCATATGTTAGTCTAACAATTGGACAAGTTTGCTGTTACATCCGCTATATTAGTATGGTTTTGTCTATATCCTGATGCAAGACTTTGCGTGGGATATTCTCTACCTGCCTTCAAAGACATCATTCGAAATATATATATATATATATATATTATCTAGAATCGAACAGCTGGCTTGCTTTCATGGCGAACAGAACAAGATTAACCACGAAGCAGACTAGAAGGAATTGTATATAATGAATTAAACATCTAAAAGATTTCTACTCGAAAACATAAAAAAATATCAAACAATATAAACAAAAAATTCGTGACTGGCTTGAAACTACGTAGAGAAATGGAAAAAATATTCTATGCTCATTTTATATTCAAGCGTATTCAATAAAATTGGGAGAGAAAAAAAGCGTTCATCTCAATGTGTTATTTTAATTTTGTTTCAAAATTGGACGCTGCTTTATCGGATTTTCTTTAAAGGAAAGAAAATCGTCTGCACAACGAAGTTTCTTAAAGCAGATGTGTTGAACGGTTTTTATCGTTCATTCTATTGCCACCGACAAAAGAGCAGCAGTCGCAAATCCGCAAAATAAAATATTTAATAAACAAATTATATAAAAGCCTGCTGGAGAAAAAATAAATCTAAATTTAATGGTAAACAATTTTTTTTCTATTAATAAAAATCTTCTATAAACAAGATTGTGACATCGCATTATTGCACCTACCTTTCTCCATTTTGCTTCATAAAAATGACAACTTTTAACCTGGCCGTTTCTACTGCAACTACCTTTATAAATTTCCTGTTATTGTTCTTATTATAGGCAATGTCGTCTGCAAAATTTTAGGGATTAATTCATCTTGCTGGGAGCCTTGCTGTGGAGATTTATAAGCGAATTAGCTACTCGCGAGAGGACACATCTATTATAGAACATGGCCCCGAGATGCTCGTAAATATTGACCTTATGCCAAAGTTATGTATATAAAGGAAACGGTAATTTTCTAAGCGTAGCTGAGATATGGCACAAGGCTAAAATATGGGGGCACACAATGAGGATCGAACTCGAATTTCCGCCGAAATTGATTTAGCGAGTCAAGGTTGCTAACCCTTACACCATTTGCAGTGCCCTAGTAATTTGTGGAAAAAACCGTAAGTTGCGCCACCAAATGTCGATCGAACTCGTTACTGAATCGTAATTGATTTAGCGGGACAAACTCGCTAACCACTGCACAATGTCGTAGTACCCGAGGTACGTTGAGTAAATGTCTAATTCATCTTATTTGTGACTGAGTATTTTAATACCAGATATTGTTTGTATTATGATATTCATCCCGTAGTTTGTAAAAATACATCCATTTTGCATAATACAATAAGTAGAAAGATCTGAAACCAACTTCGAAATCTTTGAATTAAAAAAAAAAATTGAAAGAAAGTTTACTTAATCCGTTTGAGAACTGTCCTTCTCCTTTTCACGTCTTTGTAGTTTCTCATCTTCGCTTTAAGGACCTCTGCAAAAGACACACGAGGACGGTGGACAGGGATATCAAAAGGTGTGAAGAGCTCTCCAATGATTGTTCACAATGGAGATACGATGTACAGTGACGGAGGGAGGATAGTAGAAAAGAAGTCTTGCCGCCGAGGAGAAGCATCTTACAGGAAATGAAAAGAAAGCGATATCGGAGTAGACTATTTTACATGCATTCGTTGCAGTCGAGACTGTCACTCCCCTTTAGTTATATTACGACCACAGCAGATGCTGCACCGCCAACAGCAGATGCTGCACCGCCAACAGCAGATGCTGCACCGCCAACAGCAGCTTGGGTATAACTCTTTGGGCGCAGATCCAAGGTTTCTCAAGATGGACGGATGCCACACACTTTTCTCCCGGGTACTGCGAGAAACGTCTGAGAAACGCAAACGATATTCAATTTATGGTAATAACGTCAATATAGTTTGCATTTCTCAGAGGATATTCACTTTATGAGAAGCAGTAACATTGACCTGCATGATCTGACCCCCCACCACAAAAAAAAAAAACACGTGGAAAGTACAAGCGCATATGGAAATCCAAATTAATGTTTAATATCACACGCAACACCAAGACCAACGTCACCATAGATGGTGCACCAATGTTGAACGCCTGACTGTTAATAAATATTTCGTGTGCCAATCTCACGAAGGAATTATCATTACAATGATATCGATTATGCCTATGTGCACTTTATTTGTGGCCTTATACCAGACTAAATCGAGATTATTAAATAAGTCACAGCTTATGTTCTGGCGATGGCTGCTATATTTTTGTTCATGTTTAAAATATCGTCATTGTTCAAGTATCTATTTTTTTTCTTTTCTAGCCCAGAAGAGAGTTTTTTTGTTTTTTTTTGACGAAGCTTTATGAATTAACATTTTTTTCCACTACAACTAATCGTCGTAGTGATAAAAAAAAAATCAATGATATCCTTGTAGGAGTTGTACTCCAAAAAATGTCTCGGCTGGAACAGGATATTCTAAAAATATCCTGATGTTTTATGTATTTGATTGGATTTTCGGAAGTGGCTTTAGGTCGAAAACATTAACAACAAATTCTAATACTTAAAACGATTAAATTTTACTTTATTTAAGTTATTTTGCCTTTATTTAAGTTAATTTTTAATGTCAAGAAAATATTGTATAACCGCTATTCCCGTCTATATTTCAGAGATGAGCTATTTGCATTATGTACATTGTTCGGACTGTTGTCCTCATATTTATTGCCATATTCACAACGTTTCAGCCTCAAGAGAACATGTTCCAATGGATAAAAGCGTTGGTCGGATCCACTGACTTGACCTAAAGACTTGTGGGTTCATTACCTGGCTAGTGGTTAACAAAAGCTTGGAGTATCGAGTTAAAGAGACATAAATGAGACATTCTGTAGAGGCTTGGCACGCGGAACTAGAATAATATACTCTGGTGTATGAAATAAAGGTTTCAGTCCGAAATTGCTATCATCTGAAGAAGGTCGGATCGTATAACAGTCGGAACCTCGTGAACATGACAATAATGATGAGGAAAACAGTTCGAAGAATGTAAATAAACACTATTCCTTACGGCTATTTATTTTAAACGGAAAATAAAATTAAACCAAAAATTAACAAATATATATATATATATATATATATATATATATATATATATAGTGTAACTCGGATATAAGAGTTGTCGGGACCGGAGAAGTCTCTTATATACGGGTTTATCTTATATCCGGGTTTGGTCTATTATATATACATTAACACAGGCTCTAATTTGGGACCAGAGAAAATATATCTTATATGCGGGTTTCTCTTATATCCGGGTCTCATATCAGGGTTACACTATATATATATATATATATATATATATATATATATATATATATATATATATATATATATGTCAGCAGATAAAAGCCACGATAAGAACAACGAATTGGAGATATCAACCTCGTAAAAGTACATGAGATTAAATTTCTGAGAACTGTTTTAACAGGCTATGGAAAATGAGACATTGCAGTCCGAACGAACTCACGAATAGCCAAAGATGCCTTCCAAAAAGAAAGCAAAGTACTAAAAACAATTCCGTTAGAAACAAGTAATATCAATCCTCCTGTCTGACAAGAAATTCTTTTCATCGTTTCACTCCAAGCAACGTGTTAATGCCACAAGAACTCAAGAGCTGAAATTGAAAGAGAATGAGAAAACAGGTATTGAGGAAACTACAAATCTGGAACAGGTTTCAAGTAGATATACGATAGCGATTGACGTTTCATTAAAATTTTTGAAGTGTAATTATCAGAAAATGAGTGTGATTATCAAAATGTAAGTGAAATATTCTACAGAAGGATATGGAGAATGCCATCGACGGATCTCTTAAAGAACGCAGAAGAAAAATCGAAACGCAAACGACACATACAATTGTAGAAAAATCTTAGACTTACAGTGCATATCGAAAGCAAAGGGACCTTGGAAGTTAGAGGGCTTGTGTGAATGGGTAGCGGAACGGGAGTGTAGGGCTTAGTAGTGGGTCAAATTTTGCTCAGTGTTACAAGGCATATGAAGTTGGGAAGTCACGTTCACCCACGCCCTGAAGGGATATGCAGCATAGAAGAGGGTCTTTAAAAAGGCTACCAATTATCAAACATAGCAAGTCGGACTAAATTTTTAAAATTTTAATAATTTATAGCCTCTTATTATTGCAATCCCAGCAAATCAATAACAAATACTTTCATGGTAACTATTTAGATGAGCTTTTTCGTTATGGTATCTATACTTTATGAATTAACAAGGTTTTATCAATTTACTGTTGAATTGGTTAGATTTAACCGTAAGTTCTGTGTTAAAAGTTTCTTTTATCGCAATTCTAACTAACTGCCCTCCTTTACTACCTTCTGCAGGAGCTAACAGCACTGTGTCATCTGCATATCTCATGTTAAGATTGTGGCTGCCAATACTGAATCAAAGTAAGATAT
>OZ038496.1:77602078-77647078 GCA_964036315.1 Acanthosepion esculentum
ACGCATACATACATATATATATATACGCATACATACATATATATATATACGCATACATACATATATATATATACGCATACATACATATATATATACGCATACATACATATATATATACGCATACATACATATATATATACGCATACATACATATATATATACGCATACATACATATATATATACGCATACATACATATATATATACGCATACATACATATATATATACGCATACATACATATATATATACGCATACATACATATATATATACGCATACATACATATATATATACGCATACATACATATATATATACGCATACATACATATATATATACGCATACATACATATATATATACGCATACATACATATATATATACGCATACATACATATATATATACGCATACATACATATATATATATATATATATATATATATATATATATATATATATATGTATGTATGTATGTATGTATTAAAAAAAATAAAATTCTACAATTCTATTATTATAGGAAATAAACCCCCGAAATTTAATAAAATTACATCTAGCACAGCAGAAGGTATCTTATAGTGTATATGATATAATTAATTAATGTGCTCGCTTATTTTATTATAATCATACAGAAATAATAACTAACATAAAATATTTATTTAAATTAATTATAAATAAATCGCAATATTTTTGTGATATCTCGTTCCCAGTTGATGTTTCAGCTTCCTAAGTACTACCAGGATGCTAACAAAGGAATTCTAGCCAGTATATAGACCGCAAAATGGTTCTTGATGATGACCCCGAAACATCAAAGTACTTGAAGAAAAATAATAAAATATGAACTTCGGACATTTTATTCACAAATTCGAGACCAATACTCACGATATGTTTAGAAAAATCGAAATATACAATTAGAGATTAAACAGAAGTACCTTGTCGGTTCGTTTTAATTAAACGTGTGTGTGTGTATATATATATATACATATATATATATATATATATATATATATATATATATATATATATATATATATATATATATATATATATATATATATTTTTTAAATCAGGAGGTCAGTTGAATAAGCGACCTTGGTTTTGTCATCACTGTCACATCGGGCGATTTTTTATTAACTGACCAACTACGGCCTTTTATTTATTTAAAATAACAACAAAGAATGCTGCAATATTACTTTGAAAAATAAATCAACAAACGCACGACGATCAAACACATGGCGTTAAGTGTAATAGAAGGGAGAAGGCTTGTGGAAAAGGAAGAAGAAGTAAATTAAGATATAAGAATGGTGAAGAGAAGGAAAGAAAAGCAAGTGTATCATAAATGTATAAAGAAATGGAAGACAATGAAAAGAAAAACAAAATCACAAATGTAACGTCAGTGTAAGGAAGAGTGTAAAGGTAAAGGCAAGTGGGAAGTGAAGAAAAGCAGACGTACTGTAAACATAACAGTGGATTTTTTAATTACAATTTTTTTTTATCCAGCCTTATATTCACTTAATTATTTTTTTATATGAGGTCAAGGACTTAAAATTTCAGACTACACACACACACATATATATATATGTATAAAATAAACATGTTATAACATCACTACTATAATAGCCATTTTGTTTCTATACTTCTGGCGTCTCATCAAGTGATGGTGTTGAATATAGAATAAAGAGTTTAAACGTTTCTAAAACACTTTATTCTATATTCAAACCATCACATGAGAAGTGTTGAAACAAAATGACTATTTTGTAGTGACGCTATAACATATTTATGTTATAATTTTGAAATAAATAATATGTGGTCTACGCTGCATTGAACACTTTTAAGAATAGAGTTTTTGGCTATTGGAATTTTATTCCGTCTACTCCAACCTAATATATATATATATATAATTTGTTAGTTTGTGCATCAATCCTTCTCATATACACGGTTCATTGAATGTGACACAGAAAGTATAGATGATTTGTTTTCAGTTTTTACTGACCCTATGTTTCTTTTCTTTTACAACTTGCTTTGTTTCCTTATTCACTCCATAGATATTTTGCAATGTCCGTAATTTTCAGAATTAGGAAGAACAGAAATTTCATTGGTAGATATAATCTGTCACTAAAAATGGCGATATATTTCTTAATATAGCTGTACACCCGAATGAAAACTTATAAATTTTATTTGAAAAAAATAATTATACTAGTCTGAATTGATCAAAGATGAGAGTAAGCTGGGGATCGCAAAGGTAAGTAAATAGAACGAATATGCAGGGCAGTATGGTGGAAAAGTATTGTTTTTAGGAATGCAAGATTGTAACGTACAATGCTCTCTATCTGGATCTGCAAAATTGCATTGTACAGAAACGAATAGAGGAAAAAATGCAGAAATGTTTAAATTGAAAATGAAATAAAATAAAATGCCTAAAAGTTTCCAGCAATTCTAACTTTAATTTCCCATAATAAATTGACAATAGATTCATGTACTCGACACCCAGGCAAGTTATTTTCGATTTTCTCAAATCGAAAACAACAAAAAAAAAAAAAAAAACGTCAATGCTCATCTATGTATTTAAAACATCAGATTGGAGGGAGAACAAAGTGAAAGCCTCGGAATAAACAAAAGATCACACGCAGCTGTCATGATAATATATTAAATAATCATATATATATATATATATATATATATATATATATGAGAAATATAGTCTTAAAGTGTGCTATATTTATGGGATAAAGTGGTCAATGTCAGAGATAGAGCGTGTGTAAATATAAAAGTGAACATAGAAGTCAACACATAGAGGCGACAGCCTTTTTCATGCTAAATGCAATCGTCAGGCCTCACGATTGCAATTAGCATGAAACAGACTGTCGCCTCTGACTGTTGACTTCTATGTTCTCTATAATAATAATTCAACCACACTGTACTCGATGAGAAAAATGTGTTTCATATAACACTGAGCATGAGGCTCGCCTGGAAACTCACACCGCTAGATAATTCTTGAACACCGTCGTGTATATATATATATATATATATATATATATATATATATATATATATATACATATATATATATATATATATTAAAATGGATGAACGCTGACAATTATTTAATATAAATCCAGGCCGGTAAATGTAATTAATACTGTTTAATTAAAAATCTGAGCCTTTACTTATGAATTTACGTATAAACAGAATATATATATATATATATATATATATATATATATATATATATATATATATATATGTGTGTGTGTGTGTGTGTTTAAAATATATTGTGATGGTTGTTTTTTCCTGCGACTGAATTTGTAACATCTTCAAGTTAAATGTTAATCGTTATCCATCGTCCTTATCCTCATAATCTTCACTTTCTTCCACATACTCTTGTATATTTACATTCACGTACTTTCTGTTTTTCTCTTGAACCTTCGGTTGGGACAAATTTATTTTGAAAATATTTTGAAGCTGAAGGGATCATTTGATCTTTCTGGGTATAACCTATCTCCTTTGTTATCTCCGGGATACGAGTTTCTTTGTTTGGCATATATATATATATATATATATATATATATATATATATATATATATATATATATATATATATATATAGAATCTGTTTGAAGCAGAATATAATACGTCCTATTAATAAACAAACCGTGTATCAAATTTTGGGGGGCGACAAATTATCACAAATAACTTTATCTTAGTATCTGTCTATATTTCTGTTATTACCTGTTATGGGCATTATTTACATTATTCGGACTATTGTCCTCATCTTTTTCGCCATATTTATTACAACGTTTCCGCTGGTGTACTCTCCGGCATTCCTAGGGTGGTTGGAATGTCGAACTGAACCCTTTATTTTGCTCACTGGCGTAGACTGTTCTAGTTCCACGTGCCATGTATAATGGATGTCAATTATCAGTTATCTCCTGTTAATTTCCCTCTGAAAGTTCTACACTGCCTTAACCGGGTATTGAACTCAAACTGTTTGGTTCCTGTCACTGGATCAAACTAACGCCTTTATCCACTGTGCCATGTGTCCTCAAGAGCTTTATCTTAACTCTAACTCCCGTGTCTTTGGTCAGTTTGCACTTCCCTGAAATATATTCATAGCATCATGTCTGCCGGTCATTACAACTCGAAAGGAGTGAGCGTAACGGTTAACAAGTTCGTTTAATTAATATTGACAATAGTAAATTTCAGCTTGTCAATATGATTTCTAGAGATCATTTTAAAGGGGAAAAAATGTAAAATGCAAACGAGAGACAGGAATATTACCGCGAGATTTATTCCAACGAATAAAAGAAAAACAAGTTCTTTTTATATTATTGGCTGGTGTTTGTTTTTAATCTCAAAGAAACAAGAGAAATGTAACAAGCAAAGTGACATTAGTCTGTTCAGAATAAAAGAAAATACCTAAGATTAAATCATTTTGAAAATATTCGATGTGACAGTTTTGGAAAATAAGGAGGACAAATTCAAAGAAAGACATTGGCTAATGAATCAATATTTGGTCAACCAACAAGGATACAAATATTTCTTTCTGAATATTTCGATGTTTTCTTTTCGGAAATTCACTGCCTTAATGCAAGATTTTTCCAAAGCAATCATGAGAAAGCGATGTGAAGAACAGCAGAATACACCACCGAATGTTGAACAGAAACAAATATACCTGATCAGGCGCCTGCAACACGGATTGGCTTGCCGCCATATTAGACAGGCATACACGGATATGAGTGGACTCATTAATATTTGAAAAGGAATTTTCATAATTACTTTGATATGAATATTATGAAGAGATAATTTATTCGAACAAAAGAACAAAAGCAAAAAAGACTAAAAAACGGGACAATGGCCTAGTGGATAAACGCGTTTATTTTTCAGTTTGGTGCCAGTTTGGTTGTAAGTTCAATCCCTGGGACGGGCAATGTGTACTCGCACTCAGCGGAAACGGTCGAGCAACAAATAAAACTAAGTAGAAATAACTTATTAAAAATAAGAACTAGATGAGATATGAGCAGTGGAACGTGAACAATCTACCCACATACATAAAAAAGGGTTCAGTTCATACTTTCATTTAGGTTCCCTCGATTTATATACATTTGAGGAAGGCCAGAGGTCACAACGGCCGAAACGTTGTCATAGGAACAAAAACGCCGAGGACAATAGTCCGAATCTAAATAATGTAAATACTCCTCCTACCAGAAATATAAAGAAAAAAAGAACGAAACTAGGTCCTCCTAAAATTGGATTTTATGAGCATATTTTCGCGAGCACGCGCGTGTATTTGCGTAGTGGAAGTAAGATCAATCTATCTTTCTATGGAATCCTTTTGTTGGACAGTCGATGTCGAATCGGAGTTGAAGTTATTTGTGATCATTTCATTTAAACAATATTGACAGATGCCATTGTTGAAATGTAATTTTGATACGGCATTATGCAGTTATTGAAAACCGTTAATTTTTACGAGAGAAATAGTCGAAAATAATGAAATCAGTATTTAATGTCATTTGTAACTTGATTCAAATATTCGTTTCTTCTTGGCAAATTCACCGATCACATTGTTGTAGAAAGTATAAAAATAAATACACTCTCTCAAATAAAAAAACAAATATGCCTGACCAGATGTCCACAACAAGGAACGGCTAGCCTATCACTTTTTTGTAGAAAGTATCAAAACAATGCCTTGCCTTCATCTTTCACTAAATCAATAATTTCGAAAATTAAACCTGATTTAAATGACAGGATGATAACGTGTTTAAATCTAAATATATGAACTCCACCTGCATAAGAGAGAAACAGCAATGAAAAATATATATTCCATTGTTATATCTGCATTGAAGAAATTCATTGTAATCGATATATAAAATTCTGTGACCCCCGTTAGGCCATCAATCCGTTCATCATACAATCTAAATTGAGCGATCTAAAACAAGTTTTGTGAAGTACAAACAAATAAGAGGGTACAAATCGAGTTTAATCCTAAACTATCCGTTTATCATTTCGAATGGACAAGAATCCAGTTTCTAGTTTATCTTGCATTTGCGAGAATTATAAACAAATCACAAGAACAAACTCTTGCAAAATTTGAAATTTGGCTCCAGAGAAAAATATTTATGTATGGCCAATTTTATGTTGCAAGCTGAAGAGTAATAAATCCTAAAAGATTATTCTTTACTCTTAAGAAATTTTCTTAAAAAATTTTGTTTACCATGAATTTCTATGAAATTGAATTAAATTAAAGAAATTTTTAAATCGCAAAGTAGGTCTGTTGGCAAAGTATTTTTCCAAACAAATTAGCTTATTGAAATTTCATCGATTGGTTTGCGAAATTAACGAAACGTAGAGTTTGTAAATCTCGACAGAAATTGTTAGCGATAACTTCAACAATATCTAAATCCTGAGAGGATTACAATTCTAGCCTCTAAAAGATCCAAAATCTCTCACTCTCACTCAGTTATTAAGAACACTTCCTCTCAAAAGAAAAAAAAAGAAACAGAGTATTGGCCAGAGTTTATTGATGCATACTAATTTCTTTTTCACTTGGACGACTCTTCTCGGTCAGTAGTAAAATCGACAACACATTTTGCTTATACCATATAATACATTATTTCGAGAAGAATGCATTGTCACTAAAACACAATGTCATGGATTAGCATTTCAAATTCAAATTTCAGTCATATTAGAGACTGACAAAAATACTCTGTCAATCCAACTGCAAAATAACGAATATTTGTGGAGGTGCTGCGTTTCGATTCCCATCAATAGAGATTGATCTAATCTAGTCGTGCATGTGTCAATTCATACGTGAATCATTCCGTTCATTTTTGTCAAGTGAAGTTAAAATCTATAGCAGGGACCATTTTCATTTAAGACAGTGTAACATTAACGATATAATCATTCCACTGGCTATATCATATCTTTTAATTTCTTTTCGAAAATATGAAGAACAATGATCGATAGTTTCGGATAGTTACACACAATTAGTTAAAAGGTGTACGGTAACAATTAATGTGCTTCGTTTCCTATAGTATTATAATAGAAAGATTGAATATATGTGGCAATAGGCTAGAAAGTTAGAAACTGACCATGAAGATATCTTTCCGATCTCGCTATAGTCATTTAGTCAGGTAAGCAGTGTCATCAGATTGTAGAAACTAATAATAACCTAAAAAAGATACCATTGTTCGGAAGACGTCGATGGTTATGCTTTTAAAATATTGTCGATTTGCATGTGCTGATCTTCTTCACACTGGAGATTACACCAGATTATGTACCCCCGCCCAGAAACTGTAAGTTAGTCCTTTTTAGCCACAGACTGGATTTGTCGGTGCTTAATAAACACAGAATGCACCTGATCGGACGTCTACAACTAGCTATCCTAAAAAATAGCTAGATTCTTGAAAGAAATACAAAGACTAATCAAGTCTGTCTATATTTCTGAGATGAGGTATTAGGTACAGTATTTACATTAGTCGGACTATTGTCCTCATCTTTGTCGCCATATTTGTCGCCATATTTGTCACAACGTTTCGGCCGTTGTACGCTCTGGCCTTCTTCAGTTTCTTGTAATTTCGAACTGAACTCTTTATTTCGATCACTGGGGTAGACTGTTCTAGTTCCACGTGCCATGTTTGATGGATGTCAGTTATCAGTTATCTCCTGCTAATTTTCCCTCTGAAAGTTCTCCACTGCCTTAATCGGGTATTGAACTCACACTCTTTGGGTCTGTCACTGTCATTGTGAGTTCAATACCCGGTTAAGGCAGAGGAGAACTTTCAGAGGGAAAATTAGCAGGAGATAACTGCAACCACCTGAAGAAGGCCGGAGCGTACAACGGCCGAAACGTTGTGACAAATATGGCGACAAAGATGAGGACAAGAGTCCGACTAATGTAAATACTGTACTAATCAAATCAAATGTTACCTTTGACTTCTTATTTTGCCCTCAATCCTCTATATTTCTTTTTCCTGATATTCTTTAGCACTCAGTAACCCCTTGCGTCCTAGTGGCTTTATTACATTGCATAGGTTAAAAAGGTTTTAAAAAAATGTATAGATATATAAATGAGGAGCATATGTATAATATAATACAATGCTGCCCTTTAGGGAATCTATATCATATATCTAAGTAAATACGTGAACATAAAATATGTCTAAGCATATATGAGAAATTAAAACCAAAGCCAGTCTACAACAATAAATTCAAAAACTGTAAATTCTGTCTGGAGGGGTGAAAAGCTATAATCTCCTTTGCAATCGAGCAAAAATCTCTAAATAAACTATCAGAATTTGCCTGAAAGTTCAAACGCGAAGACGTTTCTTTTTTTACTACGCTACTTGAAAATCAAAAACTGAACGCAAAAATGAAAAATTATCATTATGAAAAATCTAGCCATTAACAACTATACCATTATCATATCCAAGCTTACAACATCTGCAATCCACAATCAGTCACCCATGACAGAGCGTAAGATAATACATATATACATGCATTTATATATATATATATATATATATATATATATATATATATATATATATATATATATATATATGATAAAATATAGGTACGCTATATTTATGTGTCAATATGCTCAATATTTGTGACAGAACGTATGTAAATACTCCAATAGCTTCATGTCTCGCACATATCGCCTGTGGAACTCCCTTCCTTATTCCTGTTTCCCTGACAAATATAATCGCCAACTTTTTAAGTGTAACGTCATTCGACATCTCCAGTTGCCTTGATCTATCCACTTCTCTTCTCCACATCCTTTCCCCTTTCATTCTTATCTGCTCTCGCTCCAAATCTTCTGTAACCCCCTTGCCTTGATCGATCCACTATCTTTCTCCACATCCTCTCCTTTACCACTCCTACCTGCTCTTCCTCCAAACCTTCTGTAACCCCTTGCGTGTTCGTGGCTTCCAGTCTTCCTTGGGGTGAAAAGCTTAAAAAAATATATATATATATAAGAGGACATTGATGTCAACACCCAGTAGCAATATATATATATATATTAGAGAGAGTTAGAAAGAGAGGAAGACAGGGGAGAAGCGGATTGAGAAGGATAGTTGAAGACAATATTATCCTCAATTCTTGTGAAATTACATAATGTGTTAATATGGAGTTTAGTGCATATTGAACTAGTTTTTATAAAAATATGTTTCACATTTTATTATTAAATAAAGATTCATTCCTTTTCATGAAGGTGACTTCTATTTTTACTCTCGTTAATATTTTCCTATGCAGCATAAATCAAATTTGTTCATTCGTGAAATCAGCCCTTAGCTTCTGAATACGATTTACAAGAAAATACTTTGTCGTTTAACGCATATAGAAACATGTGATATTTCTGTAGTGCTTTAGTTTTTGTTTGTTTTAATGCGAAAACTGAAATAACTCAAAACGAGGTTTACAATATCGCATGCTTCTTTCAATTTCTACTTGATTGAACTTCTCGAATTTTTCCTCATCAATCATTCAGGGCGTATCCTTGCTTTGTTTTGGTTACGGGTTCTTTTATTAAATTCCATACTTCCTTCATATACTGGCCCCTAGCTTTGATTTATTTATTTGCCAAGGAAAATTTATTTCTCTTCCCTCATTGTTTTCAGATTTACTCCAGTTTTGTGTTAGAGTGTTTGTTATTTCAGATTAACAATCTCCCAATTACCTTAGTTTTTTTTTATTCCATTTTGATCTCTGCAAATTTATATCAATTTTAAAAGTCCTCGATTATAGTATTGATATAAAGTGTGCTTCCAACTAAATTTATATTAGTTTATTTTCGATACAAGTTTTTGCAATAATTCTCTCGGATGTTTATATGAAAATATTGTGATTGCTAGCTATCTGGAGAATTAGCACGATAGATGGAATCGTTAATCACAAACTACAGAGAGAAAACAGGAATAATCTGATTTTAATCTGCAAAATTCCAGGTGATAAAGGACTGTCATACCTAGCGTTCGGAATTGAGAATCTCATCTCTTAACAAAACACGAAATCTCATATATATATATATATATATATATATATATAGAGAGAGAGAGAGAGAGAGAGAGAGAGAGAGACATCCACAGAGACTGTTTCGCTGTATCACAGCTCTCTCTCTCTCATATATATATATATATATATATATATATATATATATATATATATATATATATAGTTAACCACAGACTGTTTCGCTGTATCACAGCTCTTCAATCTGGCTAGACGTTGTGTGTGTGTGTATGATGCCAAATCGGTGATACAGCGAAACAGTCTGCCAGTAGATGGCACATATATACCCCCAACCACACCGAAAAAAATAAAATTCGGTAGAGGACTTTAGAAGGAGAAGCACGAATTTGTAAACAGAGACTGCTGATGCTGATGCAAAAGCTCTTCTGTGAATTGACCACTGTCAGTCACTGGCGTGATATTCTGAAATATATACGTAATGATTCACCTTCCTCTCTGCCGGGACCTGATAGCTCAGGAGAAAAATCTCTAACCGATGCCAAATAGGTTGGTTTTCGACCCTGGCTTGAGGCAATCCGAAGTCTAGCCACACGAATGAGCTGTGATACAGCGAAACATTTTATGTGCATGACACACAGACACACACACACACACACACACACACACACACACACACACACATTTGTGTGTGTGTGTGTGTGTGTTTAAACTTTATTTTTTAATGGATATGTGAGTAGATTCTCTGTTTATTTTTTTGTTAAACAGTATATTTATTTATTTACACCGGCCTGATATTTTGGAAATAATTACTAGAAAAATATTCGCCCTCCATCAGGATTCGAACCTGCGTCGTCTAAGTGAAACCGTCATGAGATCTGACATGTCTTAGAGCAACTAGGCCAGGTAGAATATGCTATCAAACAAGGCCCGAATGATGTTTTTGAAATACACACCATCCTTCCGATTCACGAAATATATAGTTGTATCCTAAGCCATACAAAGACAATTTTTTTAAAGAAATGAATTTAAATCCGACAGATTTTTTCAATTTATTAGTTTAAACGTTACTTTGAAAAGCATAATCATACCGTCCTACGAGGCTGGCATCCCCTTCCCACCCCTTCACCGTTGAAACTGTTAGATGTAGACGTCTCTTCTACTCCAATAGTTCATGTCTCGCACATCTCGCCTGTGGAACTCCCTTCCTTATTCCTGTTTCCCTGACAAATACAATCTCCAACTATTTAAGTGTAACGTCAATCGACATCTCAAGTTGCCTTGATCTATCCACTTCCCTTCTCCACATCCTTTCACCTTTCATTCCTATCTGCTCTCGCTCCAAATCTTCTGTAACCCCCTTGCCTTGATCGATCCGCTATCTTTCTACACATCCTCTCCTTTACCACTACTATATGCTCTTCCTCCAAACATTCTGTAACCTCTTGCGTGTTCGTGGCTTCCATCCTTGCTTGGGGTGATAAGCTTAATATATATATATATATATATATATATATATATATATATATATATATATATATATATATATATATATATATATATATATATATATATATATATATCTGAGTAAACGATCTGTTATTTATTTATTTATTAATTAAATGTATATTCATTTACATCTGAAGTGGCCAAGTTGGTCTAAGGCACATCAGATCTAATGACTGTTTACCGTATGGTATGCAGGTTCGAATCCTGCCGCAGGACGTATATATTTTCAAACACGATTTTTCAAATATTCAAGCTGGTAGAAGTAAATAAATAAATATACTGTTAAAAAATAAATAAAACAGAATCTCTACTCATGTATAAATATCCATTTCATAAAATAAGGCAGCTAGCCAAAATATATTTCGTCAAATATATCATTTATATGATTTGCATGCATCGTCACTGACGTAGGCGCGAATAATCTTAAAACAACATACTAATGGGTGTATGATTGTTCATCACTGCTGTCAACGAGTACCTCTTAAGATTACTGGCAATGCTAGTGACTTGTAAAATATCAGCAATGTTAGCCTGATTGGCCATTAGAACTCAGTGCGATCGCTACCCAACTGGAAACTTATGAAAAATTCGGCATTAATTTCACCAACAAAGTTTAACATGCAGTTTAAACAGCCACGTGAATAAAACCATATTTGTGTATGGCCGTATTCTAATATGTGTTTTTACATGTGTTATATACATATGTTTGTATCTATGAAAACGTTTTCAGAAATTGCTTGCTGCTGTGGGTCTGGTACACGATTATACATTATTAATGTTGTCCCTATTTTTACCCGCTTCCCTGTCATATCGTAAACGATTCTGCCTGCATGTTAACCTTTCAACTTAAGCCTATAATAAATTATTCTTGCACACACATGTTGTCTTCCAGTAGACCTTGCCTAGACATAATTTACAGATGGCTGAACAGTATCTGATAGCAAATGACAATAATGAAACGCCCAGATAGTATTGAAATTAAAACTATAAAAATTATATGCGATATTATCCGGTTTCCTGTTGATTTATATAGCTTGAAACAATTGCTCCAAGAGAAACACCCATGCATTTTTTTTTACTTGCTATCATTCAGTATATAGGAAAAAATGGCATATAAATTTCTAGTAGTCTTTCTTAAACATAAAATTTAATGCGAGGTGTATTCTTATTTATTTATTCTTCGTTTCGCTATCATTTTTTTTTTCAAAAGTATAAATGGAATGCTACTTCGTCTCTTTGTTAAGGACATTCGAATTCTGACCATTTCTTAAATGATTTATCGTGTGTTTATCTCACAATTTTATGAATGCAATTTGTTTTTTAAATTTCAAAAATCAAATTTGCTTATCTTATTATTTACCGTTTAGCTTATATGCATTCTCGTTTTATCTGTATGTATTTAGATAGAAAAAAAATTAAAAATTCTCTATAAGACATTTGAATCAACAAGCGGAAACGTGATAATAACAAGGAAGATGAGGACAATTTGGATCAACCAAGGAGGCGCGGAATATTAATGGTTGAAGAATAGAAGAGCAGGGTTCAAATCCCAGCTGAGTTCATTGGATTCAATTACCTGCTATCAGTGGTGTTTGGGATTTAATCATCATACACTCACTCTCTCTCTCTCTCTCTATTTATATATATATATATATATACACGATATCAAAGTTTATGACTTCGACAATTCTCCACCCAACTATAGGTAAATGATAGGATCGACTGGATTTTATACCCTGGCGTTTCAGCCTGTCTAGGAGAAAGTCAGCTCTGAATTCAAAACTCTGTAGCCCTGGCGGAGTACATATTATGCTACTAAGTAAACACCATTTGTTTTGACTCGATGATCCTGGCTGCGGTCGAATTATTTTTAGGGGTTCACATGTAGCGGACATTCAATCATATCCAATGGGAGACGCGCGTATACACCTGGTGGATAGGAAGCCATCTATCTGGCCAACAGCTGATAAATCTGGCTGCTCAGAAGATCCGGCAGCACTGAACACAAATTCACGGGGCATCATCTGTGGGGTGGTAATCCCAATATATTATTAGTGTTTTCACTGATCAAACTATCCTTGAATAATAATTCTTCATTGACAATAAATTTCATTCAAACAATCTGATATATCCTATATTCACTCACATACTTTAGTAATCCCGGGGCACCAAGACATTGTGTAATGGTTAGCAAGCTTGTCTCGCTAGAACCATTGCAACAGAGTAGTGAGTTCAATCTTCACTAGTTGCCCCCATGCTTTCGGCCTTATTCCACATCTAAGCTGTGCTTAGAAAAACATTTTGGGCATCTCGACGCGGTGTAATAATTAGCAAGCTTGTCTCGCTAAAACAATTACGACTTAGCAGTGAGTTCGGTCCTCAAAGGTTGCTCCCTACTCTCGGCCTTGTGCCACATCTAAGCAACGCTTGAAAAATCACTTCTTTAGTAATCCTGACATGGAGCGGTGAAACTATTGGTCCAAACGTTGAAACCATCGCAAAAAATATGTAAGGTTTTTATTTTGTGAAAAAATAAGATGTATGATTTGTGAAAGAAATAAGGTGTGTCATTTGTGGAAATGTAAGGTGTATCTTTTCTGAAATAATACAACGATTTTATTATGCGTATGTTAGTGCTTGCCCACATAGGAGTTCTTCTTTGTTTAGGTGTGAAAGTTTCCTTATATCTTTTTAGAAACAGATAAATAATAAGAGAAAGAAAAGGAAAACATATAATAGACAATACTCATAAAAAAATTAAACCCAAAGCGAAGTAGCTTGTTCGACAATAATCGATACAAATTCACTATCTTCTTGAACACAATTTCCCAGCTCAATACATCTTCCTCATTGAAAAACAACTAATGAAAAGACGTAGGAAAATATGCGTATGAACCTGAATCTGTAAGAACGCTTCCCGCCAGAAATAACGTACACTCATAAAAGTAGTCAAGATATGATACATCTTACGTCCATAATAACATGTTATTGACATTGCTATTCTGCGCTTAAATAAATGGAGGGAAAGAGAATATTTCGTATAATAGCAAATTACTAAAATCGAACAGATAAGATCATAACTTTAATTGCGTACAGTTATATTCACAGATTTGAATTGTCTTTTTATTTTTATAAATGAACAATGGACAAACGTGTGACAACTGAAATGAAACGATGTCCATTTGAAGAGAACACTTTAATAAACATGTTCTTATATGAGAACGAGCGCTTCTTGAAGAATATAACGTCAAGATATTACGACTGGAAATATATGGGGAAGATACTATTTACATATTCAGATACAGAATCGACATTCTCTTTTATAATAACGTCAGTCAGTTGTGTGCCATGCGTGATACACGATAAGACAATCATGTATCTTTCGATACATGACTGACGAGGCAGATTTCTCCCGGAGTATGTTGCAATTTCTTTCTGCGGTAGACCAGTTGCCATCCAAGACTCTAGAACCCGGTATGTCCTGCTATTTACCCATAGCTGGTGGGGGAGAAGTGGATTCATACCTTTCCCAAGCGTATTAGCACGTAAGTGAATATCAGTCAGTTATGTGCCATACATGATACACGCTTATGCGATCATGTATCTTCCGATACATGACTGACGAGGCAGATTTTTCCAATATTAGTTTGCCATTTCTTTCTGCGCTAGACCCTTTGCCATCCAAGGCTATAGAACGTGGTCTGTCCTGCTATTTATCCATAGCTGGGGGGATAAGAAGGGGATTCATACCTTTCCCAAGGGTATTAGCACCTAAGTGAATGTAATGGATTCGAATGGAATGCGAACACGGCTCCCCCGATTCCTCAATCCGAGCCGCTGTCCAACGTGTATCCTCATGTAAACGTAACAACCTTTAATCATATGCAATAAAGGTCAGACTGCTGCGTTTAAAGGTTTGCCTGTTTCTCTGGAAAACATTATTTTCAGGCAGGCAAATGGTTTTAGCTGACATTACTAGAGGAAGCTATGTATTACTTATGAGACAAACTAAATTCTTTCAGGGGCAGATATCTCCTTGCTACGTCGACTGCATGAATTTAAGTGCACTACTTGGCAATAAGGTCCCATCATTGTAATATTAAAAGGGCTAGATGTAACCGTTAATATTTTAATAGTTTATTTGATCTCACTGCTCAAATGTGAAAATCTCTTGAGGTTTCTTTCTTCCTTGCCACCTTTAATATTCAATAATTTAAATTCAATTTTTTCTGTTTTCCTGAATCCTGTTCGTTTATAGTTCTTTCTCCACATTAACGTTTTTTTTCCCCACTCTCTTTTACGCGCAGTAACCATTTCTATTTTACGGGCATTATCAGCTTGCTTGTGGTGAAATGATAGCAACACAATATCAAATACATTGCGTAACTGTATTTACAGAATCAATATTCATTATCATTATTAAGTGATAGTATTTGTCACTATTATTCCCCTAATACTAGACCCAAGAGGCAGTCAAGATTATTAATGATGTTGTTGTAAGGACGTACACGAATGGAGCAAGATGTGGATATTTTGGATAGATAAAGTTTCACCGTAGATTTGAAGACGAGATGATTACAAAGAACGGAGAATCATCCTCTCGAAATTATATTCCACAACGCTACAGAAAGGAGCTGTTTGCGTCGAACTTTTTTTTTTTAAGCGTATCACCCCAAGCAAGGCTGGAGGCCACTATCACGCAAGGGGTTATAGAAGGGTTGGAGGAAGAGCAGATAGGAGTGGTAAAGGAGAGGATGTGGAGAAAGACTTACCAATGGAATTTTAAACGAATGATGATATTTCAATTCAGTTTATGCGTGTTGGCGATTCGTAGAAGGTCTTAACTTGTGAAACGAATGAATGCTGTTGATCCGAACATCTGTGATGAAAGTATTGTTCAATATCTGTCTATATTTCTGAGATGAGGTCTTATGTACATTACTTACATTATGCGGACTATTGTCCTCATCTTTGTCGCCATATTTATTACAACGTTTCGGCCGTTGTACACTCCGGCCTTCTTCAGGAGGTTGGAATGTCGAACTGAAGCCTTTATTTCGCTCACTGGGGTAGACTGTTCTAGTTCCACGTGCCATGTTTAATGGATGTCAGTTATCAGTTATCTCCTGTTAATTTTCCCTCTGAAAATTCTCCACTGCCTTAACCTGGTATTGAACTCACACTCTTTGGGTCCTGTCACTGGAGCTAGCCAACGCCTTTATACACAGTGTCATGTGCACTTGAGGATTTGAGTTCAATACCCGATTAAGGCAGTGGAGAACTTTCAGAGGGAAAATTAACAGGAGATAACTGATAACTGACAGCCATTAAACATGGCACGTGGAACTAGAACAGTCTACCCCAGTGAGCGAAATAAAGGATTCAGTTCGACACTCCAAACATCTGAGGAAGGCCGGAGCGTAGAACGGCCGAAACGTTGTAATAAATATGACGACAAAGATGAGGACAATAGTCCGAATAATGTAAATAAAGAAAATATTGTTATAGTAGCAAGAGGCTAGAACATTTTATTTGTGAGGAAGAGTTTATAAGGTGGAGAACCGTTTCACACCCTCAAAGCCAAGCAAACGGGGATTCGACAGATGCTCCGCAGATGTGGAAGCAATAGAGCATATAGGTGTGATTTGGCTCTTTCAAATTTAAAGCATGGCAGATGGAATCACAGTTTCTGGTGCGGTTCAAAGAAACAACTATTTGTCCTGCATCTTTGGCGATTGGTCGAATAGAGGAGTTTGACTTGATAGCTGGAGGGAGCTTGTGTCGCAGTAAACGTTGCATTAAGTAACCTCATTAAAGCCACAAGCGCACATCACGACTGCAGAAAAATCCGGGTCTGCTCTGTGATGTTGAAACGCTATATGCAGACTGTTTTCTACATCATGGCCGTTATGACATCGTAAATACAGTTGTTGTCTTCTCCGACCGATTCCAGGTGTACGATGGAAATTACATCCGACATACTTATTCAGTCTCAGTTTCACAGAATATACCAAATATTTTTGGAATAGATTAATGTATGTTATCTGCCTTAGGCAGAAGGAAAATTTCAGAATCCTCCCGCGGTTGTGGTAAGTACAAATTCCTAATTTATCATCGCTGGCCTTGATCTAACTGGTGTTCATTAATGATCACGGGCGCACTCCCTGAAAGAATTGCAAATGTCCAGTAAGTGTAGTATAAACCACAGGTGTTGATAAAAAAACACAAATGGTCCCGAGAGGCATTTACAACAGGAATTGGATAGAAAACCTACAAGACAGCAGATCTTGTAATCGGTTATTATATAGGGCGATATATGATGATCGCGAGAGTGTGGCACTTAAATAGCAGTGCCAACTTTTGACTCTTCTTAGGAGTGATGTTACGAAGCATTTTTCCTCGTGTCCAAATAACATAGGCATCAAACACTTGGTTTCTATTGAGGTAGGCGTCTGTCTTTTGTTAGTTTGTTCATTTTTCATTCTTGTATCGGTATTATGGAATATTTTGTTAGGAATATTTTTGTGTATGTGTATATATATATATATATATATATATGTGTGTGTGTGTGTGTGTGTGTGTGTGTGTGTGTGTGTGTGTGTCTGTGTGTATTATTTTTTTTTTATTCTAAATCATTTTTTCAAGAAAATAGGTTTCTCAAGTCCAATAACTGCTATGGCCCATTCCACAGTAGATGGAGTTTTCCTTCCTAACTTTTTACTTCATGTATGATGGAATATCAAAATCTCGATTCATAATTATTTTATTTAGTGTGTATGTGTATATATATATATATATATATATATATATATATATATATATATATATATATATGCGTGTGTGTGGACAGCACATTTTCATTAAATAATATAGATATATTATGCATATATTTATAATAATTCTTTCTAGTTGTCTAATTATCTTTTTGATAGTAAGTTGAAATTCACCAAGAAAGACGCCGTATTTCATGGTAAATATATATATATATATATATATATATATATATATATATATATATATATATATATCTATCTATATCTGCGTGTGTGTGTTATTATCTGTGAGTGTATATGCCATGTATCTATGTATAAAACGAATACTTATGTATCATTTACCTATGTTCAATTGTGTATTAAGTTACAAAGCCATATGTGCGCCCGCTTAATCATATCCCATGTAGATAAATAGATTGATCTATGCAGAAACGCAACGAGATATTCTAACATAGTAATATATGCCTTTTGTATCTCTTCGTAATTTTCTATAATGCAGAAACTAACAATGTTCGTTTTATCATATGCAATTGATTTTTTTTATATCGATACCATAATTACAGAACCAGTAGCCTTCATCTTTCTTTATAAACTTTCCTTCCTTTTATTTTTTTCCTATTATTATTAATATTGACTCGTGAGACGACGAAAGAGAAAAGTTAGTCTAACCCCGAACATGATTTCACGTTCTATTTGCTGTTTCTAGAAAAGGGAAAACCAAGATTAAGATCGGCTTTACTTTAATAAGGTTTCCAAATATGTTATCATTCTTGTTTGCCTAGTACCCATATCTTATGTCAATAAATGAACGTTACTTTGGAAACCAGGAACGTTGCTAATTATTCGCGGGGTACATCAGCATAGTGTAATGGGGAAATAGCTTACCTTTCTAAATAAATTACGGGTGAGTAATGATTTCTATCTTCCCTACTTGTTTCATATTTTCGACCTTGTGCCACACTTATTAAATTGTCATTGCGAATTCTTCGGAGGCTTCCATAATGCTTTGCATAGTAAGTATTCTATACGGAATTTGAACCCTTTTGAAATAATGTATTCTTTTTACTTTGAAATATCGACCCAAGGTTTATTTTGAATCGGAACTCCTTGGCTCCTATTTTCTACAGAACTTGCTATTTCTATTGTCAGTACACAAGAGAAAACGTTTCTCCGTAAAAATTGTAATGCATTTTCTCTATTTTCTCGTTTTTCTGTTTTATGAGGAGACAGGAATCCCAGTGTCCTTTTTGGCTACGAAAAAAAAAAACCAAGATATTTTCGCGAAGATTTCACTGTGTTTTCATGTCGAAAGCCAACTGTTCTTTAACGGTGTACTATTTATGAAGTTCTGGCACAAGAGTAACACAAATAGACAGCCGTATAAACACTGACAAAAATATTTAAAAACAACAGACACAATACACATACTTGAGATACATACTTCCAATAGGCACAGTATGCACACTTAAAACACACATTAGACACATTATGCACACTATATAAACTGAATACACACTAGGCACACTATATAAACTGAATACACACTAGGCACACTATATAAACTGAATACACACTAGGCACACTATATAAACTGAATACACACTAGGCACACTATATAAACTGAATACACACTAGGCACACAATATGCACAGTATACACACTTACAATACACACTGGACACACTATACACAACATACACTGGACACACTATACACACAACACACACTGGACACACTATACACACAACACACCCTGGACACACTATACACACAACACACCCTGGACACACTATACACACAACACACCCTGGACACACTATACACACAACACACCCTGGACACACTATACACACAACACACCCTGGACACACAACACACCCTGGACACACTATACACACAACACACCCTGGACACACTATACACACAACACACCCTGGACACACTATACACACAACACACCCTGGACACACTATACACACAACACACACTGGACACACTATACACACAACACACCCTGGACACACTATACACACAACACACCCTGGACACACTATACACACAACACACCCTGGACACACTATACACACAACACACCCTGGACACACTATACACACAATATACCCTGGACACTATACACACAACACACACTGGATACTATACACACAACACACACTGGACACTCAATATACACACTATATAAATATTTACGACACCCACCCACTACATTTATACTAGCAGGATGCGCAGAAATTTACAATACACTGTATAAACAGACTAAAACACACAATGTAGGCACAGTGCACACCATCTCTAATAATACGATGCACACATACACATGTCCCAACACATAATACAAATAAAATACAGTCATTCTCAATTGATACATACACACGCAAACACAACACACGGACATACAAACACGTGCGCTTATTTCATTCTGCCACGTGAATGCCTGCTAGTAAATTCCCAACACGGCACGTATATTTTAACTGAATTTATTTATTTTATGACAGATTGTTTCGTTTTCTGTGGCTTATCAACACTTTGAAGGGTATTTAATGCAAGAAAATATTTTAGAAAGTAAGAAATTTTGCAGATTATTATTATTATTATTTTTATTTTTGCAGATTATTCTTTAGGCATAGACGTCATACTAATTAACCCGTAGCTGGGAAGAATCGGTTTAATAGTCCCTTTCCCAAGGTTATTTACGCTTAAGTGAATATAACGAATCCCAGTTGATCTGTGTTTCAGCATGATGTAGCCGAAAGTCAACTGGATTTAGATTTAAATATATCAAAGTTTCAATCTGTGGTATATTTATCACTGAATAGAATGAAATGATATGGAGGGAAATCAAGTTATAAATCAACACTATTTCGTTTTATTCTTGTTTTATTTTATTTTCTCAGAAGGGTAAGCACTTACTGATGTACAAACTGCAAACAAACACACAACATATATGTTTAACATAAATGTAAATTTATATAACACACAACATATATAAATTTACATTTATGTTAAACATAACACAACATATGTTTTATATAAAGGTAAATTTATATAACACAACATATGTTTTATGTAAATGTAAAATGTGTATATATATATATATATATATATATATATATATATATATATATATATATATATATACGATTGTGTGTATGCGAATATATATTCTTGTTCTCTATTTCTATTAATAGATACTTTTTAATCTTTTCCATTTTTACGTTTTTAATATATACGTTTTTCTTTCAAAATGCTTTTCTAATAATTTGCTTACTTTTCTAATAAATAAATAGACTATAGTAACTGTAGTTTATAACAATAGAAACGATCGCTTTTCCATTTGCCTTTGACGATTGCCACATGCTTGAAACTCAATGTTTCACTAAACGGTGCAGAACAATCCTTTCTCTCTGACACACACACACACACATATATATATATATATATATATATATATATATATATATATATATATATATAAGAGAATTCAGCATGGATGTGTCTGTCAGTATCTCCTTATTTAAAAGAGCTTGAGAACTGAAAAGGCCCTTTTAACATTCAAGTAACAAAAATAATCATCAGGTCGAGTTATCGATAATTATTTCCTCACATTTGCAATGAACGGAAAAATAGAGGCGTTACAGTTTCATGTGGTTTAATAATCTTTTAGGTTTGTTTTCTGTTGTTGTTTTGTAAAAACTTAGAAAACAAAATATATGGCGACCTGCGCTTGATGTATGGGGATAGAAGGATGAAAGCAAGGAATAAAATAAAAGGAGAGGATATCAGCTTGGTGAACGTAAGAAGCAGCAACCGAAATGCACGAAAAAGCCAGAATGATCAAAGAATAGCATGCAGGATATGAATAAGTAGAAGAAAGGTTAAATTTTTCTGGCATCATTTCTCCGCATGCAAGGTGATTATGCCACTAAGATGTAAGGGATTATTGAGAGGGAAGAAATAGGAGAAAACCTCAATGAGGAGAAAGGAAAATAAAGGAAAAGTTTTCAGGAAGATAGAAGATGGGGACTGAGGTTCCTTTTTTTTTTAAAGACCGTAAAAACAATATTGATATTACTTACGGTTACAGCTGTTTGTTTCGTGATAAAACGATGAGAACTAGATACCAATGTAGTATTACGCAGAAATACACACAGTCGGGGCAACCAAAGGGGATACATCCTTACAACGATTACCATGGCCATATTTTATAGAAAAAGCAGAGGCAGGTTAGAATGGATTAAATTACAAACCCTTTTATGGGCTTTGTGAAGGATATCAGTGTCAATATATATATATATATATATATATATATATATATATATATATATATATATACGTAAGGTGAGAACGAATAGAGTACAATTCCAACCTTCGTAACATTTCATTTAAAAGAGGGCTCAATACAAAATAGAACAATATTATTTTAGTATATCACACCGAAAACAGGTCAAAATCGCTTGATATGTTTTCGGTGTAATAACCCAATATCATATTATATATATATATATATATATATATATATATATATATATATATATATATATATATATATATATATATCAACACCATCAGATTTGACGCAATATTCAATGTATGGACGAATGGTTGATTTATATATGTATAATGTGGATTCTGAAGAGCTAAACCTTTTTCTAGCATCAGACCTTGCAACTGATTAAATATAACCATTCCTGTCATTCCTTCACGTCAGTGGAAAACGTAAAATCAAAATGGCGCAATTAGTTATGCTCGTGACATTTAGTATCAGCCATAATGATGTAAGGCAGAAGATGATTAAAGACATTGATTTTCCCTTTGGAGGCGTTCAAATTTACAACCCATTTCTTATAAAGATAAAAGTATGATCTCTGTTATGATAAAGATAGACACTGATAGATATTTTAGAAGAGATGGAAAGAAGAAACTGACAAAGGAAACTGAATGAAAATGAATGAAAGAAAACTAAGGGATGTGGAAAAAGTAACCAAACAAGAAACTGATGGAAGTGGAAGAGAACAGATTTTGATGATGCAATGAAAATGATAATTAAATAATTATAAAAAAAAGTTTCTTAATGGAGCGAGATACTGAACATTTTTCTTTTTCTTGTTACTCTAATTGTTTATTGCAAACTTTGTCAAATCATTTCGTTGGGAAAGTCAGCCATTTTTTTTTACATTATAGCCATGACCATTGATTCTACAGACTGAAACAAACGAACCAAAATGTCGATAACAGAAAGCTGAATTCCAAACGAAAGGTCTGAATAAGAAGAAAAGAGAAGGAAAGATGCTGCCAAGTTAATTTATATATGTAATCAAAAAGTAAAAAATAAAATAAAATTATCCGTAATTAATAAATAGAAAATTACAAATCTTAACTTGGGCAGAAGGTAACAAGGAGGAGGCGCGCGTTTCTCAACTCGCTGATATTCTTAGCTGTTACTGGATTACATGGAATGCCAAAAGTAATAGTGAGAATAGCAGTTACCTTATGAGGGAATAGTCGGCCTTCGCTGAATTGAAATTCATAAAATATTCCTCTTAATGTAGCTTTTCAGTAAAACAGATTTTTCAAAACCGCTTTCATCGTATTGAAAGATGTTGCCTACCTATAATTTTGTTTATGGTAGTGTGGAACGTCAACATACTACGTTAATATATTCACGTCGAATTACATATGATATCCATTATAATTGTTGCTGTTGTTGGAAGTCTTCATGTGACGTGCTTTCGATTAGATGGTGAAAATATTATTTTTCTTATTCTGTCTTACCAGTCGACGTAATTCGACAAAGCATAGTTCTCTTCATGATCGAAATTTTTCTTTAGTTGGAATTTTAATATTTCACCTCGGAATACTTTAGCAAATAGATAGTGTTTCAAATAAATAAAACGGAAGGATGAAAAGTGAAAGAAAGAAGGTTCTACAAAAAATACAATGAAAGTAAAAAAAAGATGATATGGAAAACGGAGATAATTAAAATGTAGACGAAGAGGGAAAGAATAAGAGAAAGTTCTTGAGGGGATCAAAGGTAAACTGGTTTGTGATTATAAAACCGAATCCTGTAAAAAGGAAAAGTAAACGATATTAAGCAACAAATAAGTTACTTTCGAAAGGCAACCATGAATGAGGGAAATCTAGAAGTCTGAGCAATAAGGTTTGCAGCTGAAGAATTTAGAGAAATAATCATAACACAGACGATCAAATACGAGCAGAAAACGCGAACGAAGACGAAGTCTAAAAAATACGTCAAAATATGTAGTGCTTTAAAGTTATTTGAATAAACACATCTACGTATTCTGCTGAGCCGAAAAGTCCAAATAAAACACGAACATGAAAAGAAAGTCGATCTTCGCTTCGAACATCAAAGATGTAGGTTTATGTGTTCTAACATTCCTCGAACTTCTGCTGGGCAATAAGCTTGACGGACAGAAGTTTTCATTAACGAAACCTTTCTCTGTCAATTTTCCTGTATTTGTACTATTTTTTTTATCTTTCATAGTTCCTTACTTCCTTCATTCATTTCTTTCTTACTTTCTTTCTTCATTTATTTCCTTTCTTTCTTTCTTCCTTTGTTCATTTCTTCATTTCTTTCTTCGTTTCTTCATTTCTGTCTTCCTTCCTTTCTAAATTTCTTCATTTCTTTCTTTCTTTTCTTCGTTTCTTCATTTCTTTTTCTTCCTTCCTTTATTTTTTCTTCCTTCATTTCTTTCCTCTTTTCTTCGTTTCTTTCTTTCTTTCTTTCTTCCTTCATTTCTTTCTTCGTTTCTTTCTTTCTTTCTTCCTTCATTTCTTTCTTCGTTTCTTTCTTTCTTCCTTCCTTCGTTTCTTTCTTCGTTTCTTTCTTTCTTCATTTCTTTCTTCGTTTCTTTCTTTCTTTCTTTCTTTCTTCGTTTCTTTCTTTCTTTCTTTCTTTCTTTCTTTCTTCCTTCATTTCTTTCTTCGTTTCTTTCTTCGTTTCTTTCTTTCTTCCTTCATTTCTTTCTTCGTTTCTTTCTTCCTTCCTTCATTTATTTATTTCTTCCTTCCTTCATTTATTTATTTCTTCCTTCCTTCATTTATTTATTTCTTCCTTTCTTTCTTTCTTCCTTCCTTTCATTCCTCATTTCTTTTTTTCTTATTTCCATTTCGTTCGATCCCAATGTATTTATTTATTCATTTCCAATCATTTTTATTTTTATTTCTTTTTCACGCTTTATTTTAGCAACAATTTCCCCATTCGTTTTTTGACTACTTTACACTTTTTCAGAATTTCCCCAATTTTGTCTGTCTTTTCTACTATTTCTTTCTTTCTCTCAGATTTTTACACATTTTGTCTATTCATGCCTGTTTTCTTACCTATGTGAATCTGTTGGCATCTCTCTTAAACTATTCATGATTCTAAGTACGTACTTTATGCACCAAAAAATATATATTTAAAATTTATTATATTTATAGGGGAAGTGTTTGTAGTAGGATTAGATACTAATAATACCATACGAAAATATAAAACTTCCTCTTTACTAAGTGAGTGACAAAGAAAACTCTCTCTCCTGCTCTTCTACATATTTCCTTGCCTTTTTTTTTTCATTCTATTATTCCTATTTTCCGCAACGGACATGAACCCGGAATTAGTTTAGGTGGGTCATTGAACGTCATAAAAAACATCAACCAATGACAACAGGTCCCGCCAAAAATCATACGGAAACTCGGATGTGTCAGACCTAATAAAAAGAAGAAAACCACGTACAAGACTAGAGACGCAGCACTAGAGATGGACTTGATTCGAGGAAGCAGTTCAAGACGCAAGGGTTGGCGATTCATCGGCTGTTAGTTTGACCTGATATACAACACCAGAAGAGAAAGAAGAAGAAAGAATGCAACGGATTAATTTCCGTCAACCAGAAGGAATGCAGCAACCATGTATGAACTCTCAAATCACAAAAAAGAACTATGACGACAGTCAACCACTTTAAACACTGTAACCAAATGGAGTCAATACTAAATGGTACTATAGACAGCAACTTCGTCTCTATATACCATATGTTTAGTAGTTTAAACAAAGTGTTAAAATATTGCATGATGATTGTTATATATATATATATATATATATATATATATATATATATATATATGGCGTGTATTTTTGCACCATGTTTACAGTGAAACATGTTTCATTAAATAATTTATTTACTTATTTTTAATAGGATCCTCTCATAATTAGATACAAGTTTCTTAGTATCCTTATTAAAAGAATGGAAATTAACATGTTGATGAATATTCATTTTCTTATGAGCACTTGCAAATTAGTTATTATGTCGTTATTAGTGTCTTAATTTTTTTAAGACAAAAATATTATGTTCGTCATTTTTCTGAGACAAATTTGTCGTGTTCATCTAAAAATTATTTTTTTGACGTGTGAAGTGAAAAACGATAAGGTTATATACTGTACAGTTTTTTTTTTTCAATTTTATTATGTAGACACACGTGCAAACGTTAAGTTATTAAAATGTCTAAATATTTGTTAAAAAATATTTAATTCTATTAGTTAAAACATAGACATTTTAAAATACCTACCGTAAGTATTTTAAAAGATTTGTGCACTAATCATAATTAATTTTATTAAGAGTTGGTTCAATTATTTAATATAGAGAGGTTATTTTTATTATTTCAAACGTCTTTTAAATTAGCAGCGTCTCTCGTTTCGTGGCATGTGAAGACGTGGTCAATTCAACAAAGCTCAGCCCGATGAAATCCTAACGGATACAATACGTCACAAAAACTTTTTTCTAGTGCGTCATACTATTTTTCCAAATATATATATATATATATATATATATATATATATATATATATATATATATATATATATTAGATTGAATGCCTGACGTTTTAGTTTGTTAAAGGTTATTCGTGGTAACCTAGATCCTCTAAAATTTCTTTCGTTTGTCATAATTCTGAATGAAATTCTATAAAATTCAGAGTTAACCTGTATAACAAGAAAGTCATTCTGTACTTGTTGAAAATGTCATTGTAGATTCAGGGAAGTTTTTGTCGTTTACACTCTGTCAATTGTCAACAAGTACCGTCATCTTTGCTGGCAATCTTGGAATAGACAACAAGAATTCGTAATAAAGAAATCAATGCCTTTGACAGCGTGACGTTCCATAATTTCTTCTAAAAAATATAAAGAATCAGCAACAAATGTCAGGCGAAGAACTTAAGTTGTTTCCAAGCAATTGAGATTAATGCGTATTCTCACTTAAGTCTGGTTGTATTGAAAATCAAGACGTTCAATGTCGATTATGGATACTTTTTTGCTAAAATCTGAAGTCAGATTATTTTTTTTATCATTCTTAATTTTTTTGTTTTTCTTTATTTATTAAGTTTTATAGATTTCTTCAGATAATTACAGTCTTTTCAAACTATCTATTTTTAAATTTAAACTTTTTATTTTTATACAGTCACGAAACTTCTGTAGCTACAAGAGATTACGTTACGGACAATTAAGCTGCTTGTATTAGAAGATTTTTTAAAATATCAGGTTTCATCTTAATGTACCTTGTCTCTTCAAGAGGTGGGTGATCACGGCTCTCTCCATCTTCTCATTTGTAGCTCTTAGTAAATTTTATTGTTCGCTATATCTCCTAATCCCTATTTTGCTTACACAAGCACGTTATGTAGGTAAAGCGCTGTTCCAATTGACCTCAACATATCCTGGGAGTGTCACATTTTCTATACCATATTTCCTCGTTCTGGTTTCCAGATTTGCACGTAGGATAACGGCTATTAACCCGACAGATGAGAACTGGTATTCAATTCAAAATTAGTCGCAAGAGTTGATGTTCAATTTATATTAAACCCATTAGGAAATATATGAATTCATCTTATCTCTTTACCGTTATGTCCAAATAGTAATGTTGATTTTTTTTATCACGTGTAGGGCATTCTCACTGGGCGGAAGACGAAATCTGTTGAGAAATCAACTCTTCCTTTTGCTTAAATAATCATAGTAGTATTAGTACTAGTAGTCGGCACCCGCTCATATCCGAACATTGGGATCCTCATCATCTCTCCTTATTCCCTTTCTCTCCTGTCATGGCGGATATGGAGGTCCTGCCTACACCTGGAGAGTAGGCAAACAGATTTTGATGAGGTCATTCGCGAGAATTCGAATTTGTAGACAACTCTGCACGAAGGAAAATCCCACTCACTTGGCCAGAAACACGTCCCTCAATGGGGATTGAGACAGGCCATATCTGGCAAATCTGGTTTCATCAGCATGTCTGATGCTTGGTCTATGAAGGTCCGCCTTGTATATGTCAGCCCGACTGGCGCTGCCCTCTTTCGTTGGTTGGGTCTTTGAGATTATGTAATCATGTTAAATCACATGTTTTATAGTAAAAAAGAAAATGAGGTCGAAATCCATAATCGCCTCCGTCTCGAGGAGACATGACATTTAAAAACATTTCATTTGCAAATGAGTGTACTATTATCGTCACTGATATTCACCCGAAAATGGAATCCCGAAGCAGATCTAATTCCGGCCTAGTCTTCTGCGTCTAGATTGATGCTAAGACTCTTGGAAAAGGCGTGGAAGCATCCATTCTTCTTCCAGCTGCATATTATGTATTCGAGTAAACAAAACTATCTACCGTTTATTGGCAACTTCTATGAGATGTGTCCATTCAGAATATTGGCTATCATGGCTCTCCACAATTTCATGTCCTTTGTAACCCTTAATAAAATGTATTTTTTTATTTCTTCTGACACCTATTCTGCCATCCATTTATTCAAACTAGCTGCATATGATATGCGTTGTTTTTCGCCATCTCTTGCTTTCAATCTTTACTGTGAGTATTAGATTTTCCAAGCACTCGTTATTTATGTGCCTTAGAAATGTTAAATCTTCCTGATGGTAATTTTAAGTGTCATTTTTGTTTTCATTTTCTCTAAACCTTCGTTATTGATCCCAAGGCGTCCTGGGTCTGACGATAATCTACATCTGCGTTCAGGGTAAGACGATAAACTACGTCCAACAGCAAGGGCTCTGATTAGGAGGCTTTGAGGAGCGTGGAATCTCCTCTTAATTGCTGGTGTTCCCAGGTCTGCCCGGGATGGTAGCACCTGTTAGGGTCCCAACTACGGGCAAATTGATAGCCCCGAAACTGATGTGAAAATCATTATAAAAGTGTAAAAATAGGTTTTAATACCAGAAATACTTTGTAAAACATTATTACCAGAAATAAATTTTTGAAGAAAAAAATATTACCAGGAATACGTTTTTGAAAACAAAAAAAATAATTAAAAATTACCAGCTATACGCTTTCAAAAAAAATATTACCAGCTATACGCTTTTGAAAACATCTTACTAGCTATACATTTTTGAGGAAAAAAAATATTAACAGAAATAGATTTTTGACAAAACAAAAATATTATCAGAAAAAAAAAAACTGTCGGCATTAATTGACTCATTGAGGTTGATATGCCGTAAAACTAACCAAGCCATCGATCCCAAGCTAGGTCCACGGTAACCTCATCTGTGGAAACATTTCTTTTGCTTTAAGTCTCTTCTTCGTTTGTGAGAAGACCGTTCAATATTCACCGGAGAAAACATAAATTATATCAAAACACTGATTCATCGTTACGATGAATCTAACTTGAGGTGTTCTAACTTGAGGTGTTCACGTGACCTGTATATAAATTATATCAAAACACTCATTCATCGTTACGATTGTAACAGTAACGCTCTAACATGTGGTGTTCACGAGACATGTATCGCTACTCTTCTGCTTTTAACGTTATGATCTATTGTTGTTGTTGTTGTTTTTTATCATGGTCACCGTCATGAAATCTCCGCCAAATGAAATACTATGAATGACACAGCAGGACCTTCTGACGATCTGTTATGTTATGACAATATATGATTTGATTTCCTCTGCTCAGTATTTCTGCCAATTTCAATAATGATGTCAGTATAGCTATTGTTCGAATCTACATTTTTAGAGGAATTTTTACAAAGATTTTGGAATTGTTCCTAGCGTTCAACTAATGCTAGTTACAATTATCCCATGCGGAGAGAACACGGTGAGAATTTATCTCATCATCCGCAATCCTTATAATTACGAATCTTGGTTGATCTCGTTTTCTGTCAAATTAACTTCTTGTTTACTCTTAATACATTACTTGTACATAAGTAATCCCATCGCGTAAAACCGCTTATAATTGCATTCAAAAAATCTATTATAGCATATAAAGAGAGAAACCGTTAAAGAGAAGGCAAGTAATATATATATATATATATATATATATATATGCATTTATTTATATATATATATATATATATATATATATATATATATATATATATATATAAAATTGGTGTCTGTGTGTTGATGACTATCACTAGAGCCCATGATTAATTTAAAATTTGTAAATCTGAAAGACTAAATATCAGTGAATATCACCACTTATGCAAAACTCTAATTTAATTTTTGTTAGCTTTTCGGATTCATTTTACTGATTCCTTGAAAAATACTATTACTTTTCAATTTGTAACAAAAATGAAAAAAATGTTGGCTTGGATTTAATCTGTTTTGAAATTCGCTTTTATTGATAACGGAACCAAAAGGAAGATTTAGGGAAATCTAAGAAATGAAATGAAAAAGATGTACACTCACGCACATACAGCACAAGCATGATTGACAGTCAATTTCACGTCTCAAGTGATCTTAAGAATATTTATTACTACTTCTTGCACGGGTTCTACTAGTATATAAAGACGTGAGGAATTTGTTCTTCATGCAGTGCTCCATCGTAGACTTAACATTGCATAATGATTCATTATACTTGGCAATGTTTTTTTAAAGAGATGTTCCTGCTGCTTAGTAATTTTAATTCTTGGAAGAGATTTTTGCTGTTCTAATGTCTCTCTCTGGGAAGTTTTAAAGAACGATATAATGCTTCGTTTAAAAATCTGCAAAAAATATATTAAGAAGCTGAAGAGGCAGCTGAAGATTCTGGGACACATAATAATCAAGAAGTGGCTGGCAAATCTGATACACACGGGTCGAATAGAGGGAAAGAGAGACAACGAAAAATTAGGCATGGGCTACCTGACAGAAGCAAGTGGATGACAGAACATGGTCTGCGGAAGGAAGTAGAGGGAAAGAACTTGTTGAAAGCTGCAAGGGATAGAGGGAGGTAGAGAGACACGATCACATTCGTCCTGAAAGGTTATCGCACATAAAAAGAAAGAAAGTGTATTTTGATTGGCCCGATCCTTTCCACGGAATAGTCATTAGCATTTACGATTTCGAATCTTATATAGCACCATATGTATTTTCCCGCCGGACAATAGATTAGCTTTTAAAGCGTTGGCATATGATTTTGGTTAAGCAGGAATTGTGATAACAATCTCTGGGTAGGTTATCATAGACTTAGACGCAGCGTAAACAGGATGAGCTATAACCGAGAAATACTTAATAGTGAGAAGACGAAATATCCCTCGCAGTGGAAAGTTAAAGGAGAACAATTCTGCCCCGTTGATTAAATGATGCTGTCTTTATAAAATTCAGATAACTCAGACTTACATTCGACTGAAGCAGCAGGACACAACGTTGCGGCAGAATAAAAAAATGCGGACAATAGTTCGATCAGAAATAATGATGACCGATTCCGAAATTTCTTTTTTAAATTAAATATACAGGATGGTCAGAGAGTCGTGTCACCCCATACCTCTCTCCCAAACCGTAGGAGCTCGGGTCAACCATATGAAATAGTTATAGTATTTAGGGTGACAAGACTTTCGGACCCCGCCTTATTTCAAGTATCATTTTGTCATGCATATAATTTTTCTTATTTACACATTTTAGGCAAAATTCAAGGGAACAATCCACTTAATTGTACACGTATGCGTTTCTAAAAAAGGAAAATCTGAATCCGATACAAACTGACAAATATACTCTTGTCTTCTTATTATGAAATCGTAAAAATTAAAAAATATGTTATGTCATTGAAATTAACAGTGAATTCTGTGTCACCAAAATGTAAAACATATAAATGAGAGAGATGGGCGCAAATGGTAAATGAGAGAGATGGGCGCAAATGGTAAATGAGAGAGATGGGCGCAAATGGTAAATGAGAGAGATGGGCGCAAATGGTAAATGAGAGAGATGGGCGCAAATGGTAAATGAGAGAGATGGGCGCAAATGGTAAATGAGAGAGATGGGCGCAAATGGTAAATGAGAGAGATGGGCGCAAATGGTAAATGAGAGAGATGGGCGCAAATGGTAAATGAGAGAGATGGGCGCAAATGGTAAATGAGAGAGATGGGCGCAAATGGTAAATGAGAGAGATGGGCGCAAATGGTAAATGAGAGAGATGGGCGCAAATGGTAAATGAGAGAGATGGGCGCAAATGGTAAATGAGAGAGATGGGCGCAAATGGTAAATGAGAGAGATGGGCGCAAATGGTAAATGAGAGAGATGGGCGCAAATGGTAAATGAGAGAGATGGGCGCAAATGGTAAATGAGAGAGATGGGCGCAAATGGTAAATGAGAGAGATGGGCGCAAATGGTAAATGAGAGAGATGGGCGCAAATGGTAAATGAGAGAGATGGGCGCAAATGGTAAATGAGAGAGATGGGCGCAAATGGTAAATGAGAGAGATGGGCGCAAATGGTAAATGAGAGAGATGGGCGCAAATGGTAAATGAGAGAGATGGGCGTAAATGGTAAATGAGAGAGATAGGCGTAAATAGAAAGTAAAAGTCGTAAATAGAATGAAATTTGAAGACATATCAAGAAGCCAAAAATATAAAATTAACATCAATGGAAAGAATACCTGAAAAATGAACTGAATGATTAGTACGTGTATTAAATGAAAATGATTATAAAATAAACAATGGGAGAGAATCTGCAGAATAAAGAAAAAAAATTCATGAATATTGTATGAATGAAAATAATGAAGGAAGGAATGAAATACGAGGAAACATGCGGAAAAACGACAGAAAAGACGACAAAGTAGAACAAGCACATAATGAAATGAATGAGGGATTGAATAACATAGTATGGTGTTGCATTGATATATCAAAACAATTATATTATCAATAACAAAATGATGATTTGATTGTAGCCAACAGAAGGTGAATAACTGGGAAAATGTGTCAAGAACAATGCACAGAAAAAAAAAAAGAAACTTGAATGATTGAAAAGGAAGGATACGTGAGCTTGAAGATTCTAAATAGAATTGAATAAATCGTCCCATTGATTAGATACAAAAATAAAGCTGAATTTCGATGGAGTGATGAAAAGAAAGTAAGACACAAATAAGTCTAAGATACGAAGAATAGCAAAAAATAGCAAGAATCAATTTATAAGAAAGAAAGAAGGAACGAGGAAGATAGGAAAGAACGGGGAAGATAGGAAAGAAAAATCAAATAGATAAAGAATCTACGAAACTAAGAGAAGAAGAAAGAAACCAGGAAGAATGAGAAAGAAATAAAACCGGGAAGAATGAGAAAGAAATAAAACCGGGAAGAATGAGAAAGAAATAAAACCGGGAAGAATGAGAAAGAAATAAAACCGGGAAGAATGAGAAAGAAATAAAACCGGGAAGAATGAGAAAGAAATAAAACCGGGAAGAATGAGAAAGAAATAAAACCGGGAAGAATGAGAAAGAAATAAAACCGGGAAGAATGAGAAAGAAATAAAACCGGGAAGAAAAGGGGAAAAAAAAAAGAAACCGGGGAGAAAATGAAAAAAAAAAAAAAAAACAGCGAGAAAATGAAAAAAAAAAAAAAAACGGAGAGAAAATGAAAAAAAAAAAAAAAACGGAGAAAATGAAAAAAAAAAAAAAAACGGAGAAAATGAAAAAAAAAAACAACAGGGAGAAAATGAAAAAAAAAAAACAACAGGGAGAAAATGAAAAAAAAAAAAAAAACAACAGGGAGAAAATGAAAAAAAAAAAAAACACGGAGAAAATGAAAAAAAAAACACGGAGAAAATGAAAAATAGAAACAGGAAGAAAAGGAAAGAAAAAAATCAAGAAGAAAAGGAAAGAAAAAAATCAAGAAGAAAAGGAAAGAAAAAAATCAAGAAGAAAAGGAAAGAAAAAAATCAAGAAGAAAAGGAAAGAAAAAAATCAAGAAGAAAAGGAAAGAAAAAAATCAAGAAGAAAAGGAAAGAAAAAAATCAAGAAGAAAAGGAAAGAAAGAAATCAAGAAGAAAAGGAAAGGAAGAAATCAAGAAGAAAAGGAAAGGAAGAAATCAAGAAGAAAAGGAAAGAAAGAAATCAAGAAGAAAAGGAAAGAAAGAAATCAGGAAGGAAAGGAAAGAAAAAATCAGGAAGGAAAGTAAAGAAAAAATCAAGAAGAAATGGAAAGAAAAATCAATAAGAAAAAGAAATACAAAATCAAGAAATAAAGATCAAGAAGGAAAAGAAATCAAAAATCAAAAAGTAAATGATGAAACGTAGAAGAAAAAAATGAAAGAAAGAAATCAGGAAGAAAAACAAGAAAAAGAAAGAAAGAAACCAATATAAAAAATACTAAGAACAAAAGAACGAAAGAAACTAAGAGCAAAAGAAATAAAGAAAGCAAGAGAAAAAGGAAGAAGGCAAGAGAAAAAGAAAGAAGGCAAGAGAAAAAGAAAGAAGGCAAGAGAAAAAGAAAGAACGCAAGAGAAAAAGAAAGAACGCAAGAGAAAAAGAAAGAACGCAAGAGAAAAAGAAAGAACGCAAGAGAAAAAGAAAGAACGCAAGAGAAAAAGAAAGAAAGCAAGAGAAAAAGAAAGAAAGCAAGAGAAAAAGAAAGAAAGCAAGAGAAAAAGAAAGAAAGCAAGAGAAAAAGAAAGAACGCAAGAGAAAAGCAAGAAAGAAAACGAAAGAAATAAACCAAGACAAAACGACAAGGAAAAAAAAATACGATAAAAAGAAAGAAAACACGATAAAAAGAATGAAAACGCGATAAAAAGAATGAAAACACGATAAAAAGAATGAAAACAAGATAAAAAAATTCAACAGAAAAAAAAAGAAAGATAGAACGAAACCAAGTGAATATGAAAACAAAATGAACTAGTAGCATACCAAATACTAACGAGGGTTTAGAGTGAAAAAAATTTGTTGGAAATGGCTGTGCAGGAGACGGGTCCAGGATTCATGGTTCAAGTATGGAAGACAAAATGAGGAGAAAAAATAAAATAAAAGATAAACAAAAAAAAAAGAAGTGAGAATCGTAATTTGAGAAGCGGAACTGGTCCACTAATGGAACTCAGAAAAAAGTTCAAAAAAGGAACCAAAACAAACCTCAAAGAGCAATGTACCAATCTAGTAACCCAAAAGAATGCCAAAAGAGTTTGCTATTCAAAGGAATGCGACATTCGGTTGGCAATTTCAAAGACAGGAGGCTTTCGCGGAAGACAAAGAATTCAACAAAGTCCGTGTCAGACTCTGAATAATTCATGGCTTCTTTGAAAAGATCACAAATTGGCACAGAATCCACACAAAGGAACAGTTTTGTCGCGGTCAGGGAACGACGAAGAAGGGAATAAAGGAAGGCAAAGGCTGAATAGAGTTTTTGTAAATTAGTCACTGTTTTGTTTGTTAAAGAGATTTGATGGTGCTTTTGGATATACGCCCGCGAAATTTGATATCTTTTCAGGGTCTTTTCTTCATTTGACTCTCCGATAAACGGTCGTTGCTAGAACACGAAGTCTTTGAAAGAGTTCTAGAAGGATAAAACAAAAGCATACAAAAACAAATTTGGCGATCACAACTCGCAGCGATGACACACAGATATAGGCTAAGTTTAATCGTAATAAGAAAAACTGTAATTAACATTCCAAGAACATAGTCATAGTAAAGACAGATCAATATTAACTACACGTAATAAAAGTTCCTGTTCGACAGATTCGGCTTATTTTAACTAATATACAAATTAAAGTGCTTATGTATCTTAGTGGATTTTTAAAAATTAATTTTTAAATTTCGGCATCATAGACGTTGTGAATCGCCAAACCTTTCGACAGAGGTTGAACACATACAGGCCTTCTTCACATGTTTAAAGTTACCGTGTCGCTGGACAATATCTTGATCTGATTCCGTCTTTCTCATCAAATTGTGAAATGAAAGTTATCCTGAACGGTCACCCTTCTAGATTATTTTGCAATAATGCAGGTGTACTGCAGGCTTCTATTTTTGGTCTTACTTTCTTCAATTTCCATTAACGACCTTCCCAATTTGATCAACTCTAAACATGGTACCTATGCTGATGGTACCTATGCTCCAGGAGTGTGACTCATTGTGCCTTCTCGGGATAACATACTCGGCTGAATTGGATTGGAAAGAATATATTGAAAACATTGATCAGCTACTGAAAATATTGTTTTACTCTGGCGGGCTAAACAAATTTTCTCTCCAGAATCTATCTTACATATACCTAAATCTATAATTCGAGCAGCCTTAGTATATTTCTGCCACATATCGCTTAGGTGTGCCAGCTATATATTTAGAGATTCTTGATAAAATCCAAAGAAGAATCAGTAATATTATTGGTCCTGACCTAGCGCCTCGGATTCAGTCAATTTTCACTGCCGGACAGTTGCATGCCTGTGGCTTTCCTACAAATAAGTTCATGGTAATTTTTCGGATATTGAAATATATATATATATATATATATATATATATATATATATATTCGTATATTGAAGTGTGTGTATATATATATATATATATATATATATATTCGTATATTGAAGTGTGTATATATATATATATATATATATATATATATATTCGTATATTGAAGTGTGTGTATGTATATATATATATATATATATATATTCGTATATTGAAGTGTGTGTATGTATATATATATATATATATATATATATATATATGTGTATGTATGTATGCCTACTCTTAAAGAAGATAGTGAACGAAAGCGAGAAGAAAGGATTAAACATCAAGTGCAAGAAGACATTATGCATGGTTTTTAGTAAAAGGATGAAACCAAAATACAAATTGGTCATGCTAAAATGAGGGAAGTACAAATATATAAATATCTAGACTGTATTTTAACTGAGGGCGGACGGTGCGACGCTGATATAGGAAGGCCTATAGCGATAGCGAAACATGCATTTCCAAAGCAAAAATAAACAGGAAAAAACATCGTTAGAAGCAAAGAAAAGAGTATGTGATAATTATTTTTCGAGAATGAAAGTAATGCGGATCAATCTCCTCAAAGGTGAAGCAGAGAGTTGGTTTAACATAAATGTGGTTCTACAAACGGATGCTGAGGATGCCATAGACTGAACTTGTGAGGAAAGACGGAGGTTTAGAGAAAATGGAAAACATAAGGGAACTTAGAGTTAGTATCAGATAAAAACAGTTTGAAATTCTAGGTCAAATATTGAGGAAAGGTGTATTGGAAGATCGGATAATCCTAGGTGAAATTGAAGGCAAGAGGGAGAGAGGAGTACCATGCATGACATACTCGTGTGTTTGATTAAATGGATACTTGAAGAAGGTTTCGGAGAAATAACAAAAAGACAATATTTATCAAGAGTTATGAAGAACAGGAATTTATGGTGAGACATAATTATTTACGTCCAAAAAGAACACGGCCCACAATGATGAAGAATGCTAAGCATCAGAAGAGAAATTCACCGGTGAGAAGTCTAGAATGTAAACGGCTCATCTCATTTTCTGTATCTTCGTCAATTCTTCTGACAATATTGTAAATATAATTGATGGTTCAATTAAGATATTTAAGTGGGAACGTAATTAAAAACTCGTTCTTCTTTTTAACGCCAATATTATCAAAATAAATGAAATGGAAGCATTTCTACAAATGAAAAAGTCAATTACTTACGGACTCTTGACAAAAAATTATTTCATTTATTGAATATTTCCAAAGTAGGCATAACGATGGACTTACCTAAAAGAAACAAAAACAAGAAAAAAACATTATATAATAACAGTTTACAGATATCTTTTTTCATTTATTTGCATTAAAATATGTAAAAAATATATATATATGCGTGTCAATGAGGTGGTAATGGAAAATTTCCAGGTTGACGCACTAGGTAAAAGCTAGATATCAACATGGGATTTTTTTTCATTTAGCATGTTTTGTGCTGGAATATTCACCCACCCACCCCACGAGGGTTGCATGTGGCACAAGAACGGCTTTAACGTAGGCTCGGCCAAAAAATGCATAAACAGGTTCGATTTGGTCAAGCTCCCGCATAAACGGGTTCGGGTTGATCAACCTCCCGCATAAACGGGTTCGAGTTGGTCAACCTCCCCGAACGAGGCACTGCCCTTCGGCAGAGCCTCGTCCGGGTTCCTCTCTGCTCAGAGGGAGAGAGTTTGACCTGCCAGCCGAAAAGATTTCGGATGGACATGTTTTGTGCAGGTAGGGTATCGGTTACCTGCGCAAAAATTAGCTTCGTTGTGCAGAGTTTAAATCCTGGTCTTGTCTCCTGTGTTCACTTAGGAAATGAAAATGTCCGTTTTATTCCCAACGATTTGCAATTGGTGAAGTAGAAGCAGAAACTGAATTGAGAAGACTTTGTGGGAAACTAGGGAATTCACTGATAATAAGGAATGCAGAGAGCTATGATTGCCTGAGTCCTGAGGAGGATTTTTCTAAGCCTAGATAAGATGTAAAACAAGGCCGAAAGTGTGGGGCACCTTAATGCGGATCGAACTTTTATATATTTTATATCTTAGTGGAAATATAACATACTCAATTATAGTCAATATACTCTTGTCTGTAATGATCCAATGTTGGACAATCCATTTTCTAATTTTTATCCAATAATCTCAGATAAAGCATAGCTGGCATTATTAATTGTCGGATGTGTTTTCTTTCACAGTATATGTTTATCAGTCCGCTCAGGCCATCTCATACATTATGCTGGTTAATAAGATATATCACTTTTGCTCCGTAATTTCATATACTGAAATTGGCGGGCTGAGTTCAAAATGAAGCCGTTGCGTTCGCTTTCACACCAACACAATTGTTAATCTCCCTCGTCCTCGACATAATCCAGTTAGATGTTAAAAGAAAAACAGTACGTTTTCTAGATTTGGTTAGCAACCAGTATCTGAGAAGAAGAAGTCTAAATTTAAACCGAGTAGACGTGGGCTGGCAACGTCATCTCTACATGTTAAAAACCCCACTAAGAAAGATATACGATATATCAGAATCTACAGAACATACATACATATATATGTATGTATATACATGTATCGATTTTTTTCATTTTGTTTTATGTCAATTTGTATCATAAGCATTCGTTTAATGCAAATATGAAATAAATCAGTTTTTCTGGGTTGTGCTTAATTTCAGACAGGCACACACACACACACACACATATATATATATATATATATATATATATATATAATATATATATATATATATATATATATTCATCCGATGTGTGTCGATACTATGAAACATTTTGCCTTTAGCGATTTGCAGTTAATGGCAAATAGAATACAATTTCAAGTTTATTTTGTTCTTATTTTGAAATGTTTTATTTTTATCATTGTTTCGTTAGCAAACAAAGCGAAGTTGGCTTTCAGACATCAGAATGAAATGAAGCTGCCAACAAGTAAAATAAATTAAATGTATTTAGGGAACAACAGGGTGTTTAATTAAAATGTGTTCACGTTAAAACAGGATATAAATTGCATATAAACGGAAATCATTCAAGGTTTAAAGTAACCTTTTAGAATATATTACGCTATATTAATGAAATTCCAGGTAGAAAATGCATATATGTTTGTATTTATTTATATACAAAAATCACATACTGTTGTGGTATCCTCCCTCTAAAGTATCTATGTTAGACTCTTCCGCCTAATATAAATTAGTAGGAGATAAGGAACAGTGAAAAGATTGAGCGCTAGTTCATTCGATACACTTTCATTAGTCGTGTAATACTATACAGTTGTACGTACTGTTTAATATACGATATATCTGCGAACCTGGTTTAGTTATGACTTAACCATTTACTTGATAACAACACAAAGGAAAATATCACAACTATTTCTCTCTATATGATCATAATTACACACACAAACACACACACACACATATATATATATATATATATATATATAGAGAGAGAGAGATATATATATATATATATATATATATATATATATATATATATATATATATATATCAAGACAAATGTATGAAAAAATAGAAAAAAGGTTTCTTGAAAGCGTTTCAACCTATAGGACATCAGCAGACTAAATTTGTTGCGTTGGGTATGTACAGTAGCACCAACGTAACAAATTTAGCCCGATGATGCTCTAAAGGACGAAACTCTACAAGAAAACTGTTGCCACTTTGCTATATATACATATATTTAAAGCCATTTTTGATATGTTTAACGTTCTTTTTATAGATACAAGTATTTAAGTATTTCAAAAATATACATACATACATACATACATATATATATATATATATATATATATATATATATATATATATAATGAAACTGATTAAGTCAGACAATTATTGAATATATTTTCTGTTTTTACGTGATTTTTATAAATGCAATGTATTTAAGTAAATGTTCAGTTTTTAATTAAACATTACTAATTAAACGCACCAGACTGAACGTGAGAAAAATTGAGAATTTCTGTGTTCTACAACAGGAATGGAAGCTGTATGTATTTTACATGACGTGCTGTATCATTCAAATACAGAAAAGCATCTGGTTAGAAACATCCGAATTACTGTTTCTAAATGATATTTATTGAAATATATTAGATAATTGTCGGACAATCGATTATATTTTATGTCATTGTTTACTTTAAAATACGATTCGTGTGCTGAAATGATCGATCGAGAAAGATTTTTAAAAAATGTTTTTTTTTAATTTTTTTGTGAGGAGGCTTACATAATTGAAGAAAGGAAAGTAGGAGAAGCCAAAACGAAGAATTTTTTAAAAGAGTAAGTTAATGTGGGGGAAATATCTATAGGTAAACCAATGTCCAATAGAATTCATGGAAATGTATCAATGTTGTTATTTATTTAGACAACATCATTATATATATATATATATATATATATATATATATATATATATATATATATATATCTCACAGAGGATAGAATCGAGGTAGAACTCAATGTCCAGGAGAGAGTAAGAATATAATATAAAAGGCTCAAACACTATTATTCCATGGTTATAATTTATTACATTGGAATCGTAATCATGATCCAATTCTTCAGAGCTACGAATAAGTTATGATGAATTGGATCGTGATTACGATTCAAGTGTAATACATTATAACCATGGAATATTAGTGTTTGAGCCATATATATATATATATATATATATATATATATATATATATATATACCCAAGTCTAGGATTGGTGTATACGCAATAAATTCCAATAACCAACAATTACTATTCTTAAAAGTGTGCTCAATACAGAGTAGAGCATATATAATTGTTTATTTAAAAATTATAACAAATATGTTATAAAATCACTACAAAAATAGCCATTTTTTTTCAACACCTCCGGTGTCTTATCAAGTGATGATGTTTTTACATATATATATATATATATATATATATGATGTATAAACATAGATGAATAAAAAATAATAATAATAATGATAATAAAAATCACAATGTAGGTACATACATTTCATCTACTTAAATGACTGAATGCATCTCTAAACATGTGCATGCGTGACACACACACATAATGGTTGTAGCGTTTAACTGCAAAATAAATGTCGATTTTTAAGAGATTTAAATCATGTTATGACGACATTTAAATGTGATTTAATTTCTCTGGTTCAATAACTGACTTTTATTTTTATATTTAATTATATGACTTTTTTCAAGGCATAGATTTAAATTTTTTCTCAAGCTGTTATGAAATGTGTGTGTGTGTGTGTGTGTGTCTTTACCTATCAAAGTATACCTGCGCATGTACATTTTACTGCCAGGCGTATGGATTTAACACTTATTTCCTTAAGTGTTTTCCAATGTTGCCACATCTGCTCAATATGTAACACGGTATCAGGACTAAAATGCCAAATAAGCGCTGTACCATAACTAAGAAGTTAAACAATGGCATTACACGAAATCGAGTCGATGTCATTGAGTATATATTATGTATATTTCAGCAGCAAGTTTACATTTCAACAAATTTCCTTAATACTGGCGAACGATTTATCATCTTCTCGTGTTACGCATAATCTATGTGACTTCTAATCTTTGCTTAATTAAGTGAATCGGGCAAAGTAGAAAAGAATATCCGGAAAATAATAAACAGTTTTAATTATCGATTAAAATAAATGTTATTCTCATGAATGGAACTGAGTTATATTGAGTGAATGATTTAACTTTTTTACAGCTTATCAACATTTGTGATGATTTTTTAAAAACCTTAAACATTATGGATTGTAGGAATAAGTTTCTTTTTTTACCCAAGTGAATATAACATTAACAGTTCTTTTAGCCTAACAATGATTCTGCAATAAAAATACGAAAATTTCAACCATACATAAGGGGAGAAGATAGCTCCATACGTTTGGCAAGTGTATTTGCATTGAGTTATATTAAATCCATTTCTGAATCCATCTCTTTTCTTAACACCCAGCGATGTGGAAATTAAAACAGACGGTTGGCAACTATCCAAGAAGAAACACTGTATTCAAAACCCGAGTATCGTAGTTTGGAGACCATATGACACACACTATGGCCAATTTCGGTGTATTCGGTGATTCGAAAACGCATGTTTTCTTTTCTGCGCATGCGTTCACAATAATCAAAGTCATACGTGGGTATTCACGTTGGACAGTTCTACCATCGTTCGTAAAAAAAGATGTCAGAATTCCCCATTTATATATATATATATATATATATATATATATATATATATATATATAACATATGATTCTTTCGCAAATAAATAATTTTACAAAATAATTATAATTTAGGCTCTACTTATGTATTGAGCATTGTTTTTTAAAAGTAAAAACAAAAATACTAAAGAATTTGGATTATTAACCTAACGGTTCTTTCCTAGTTTTTATATTTGCGCACACACTATATATATATATATATATATATATACACACACACACATATATATATATATATATATATATATATATATATATATATGCACAAACACATATATATCTAAAATTGATGCTATGAATATATATGTCGAAGAAATGTATTAGATACTGGTGATATATATATATATATATATAGTATCAATTTTACTGTAGGATATATATATATATATATAGCATCAATTTTACTGTAGGATATATATATATATATATATATATATATATATATATATAGCATCAATTTTACTGTAGGATATATATATATATATATATATATATATATAAAATTGATGCTATGAATATATATGTCGAAGAAATGTATTAGATACTGGTGATATATATATATATATATAGCATCAATTTTACTGTAGGATATATATATATATATATATATATATATATATATATATATATCAAATTGATGCTATGAATATATATGTCGAGGAAATGTATTAGATACTGGTGAAAATTCAAAGTCTTATAGACACAATAAAGAAAAGATTTTAAGATGCCTTATGTATAGAACTTTAAATAATATACTACAATCTCATCACTATAAGGAAAGTAAACTGGCCAACAAATAAATTTAATTAAACATTCCATCCGCAGTGAAAAGAATCTATACGGGAAACTTTCTGTAGAACAATAACTAAGAATATAAAAACATGTCGAATAAGTTCTGTATACGAGCTTTACATAACTGACAGCCGTCACTGAAAACAAATGAGTCGATATTGTATTCCTTTTGTCTGCTTGGGTCATACAAAAAATGGTAAAATTATAAAAGAATTTATTCTGAAGAATAATATAATTCTCTCAATTCAGTATGCTTCTACTCAGATTTCATATTCTGGTGACCTATATATATATATATATATATATATATATATATATATATATATATATATATATATATATATATATATATACGGAAACGGTCTATCTGAGGAAGTAGGATCGAATCTCAGTCCTAAGGAAATAATTATAATCATGTGCCCTAAATGTTGTTTGTTGCTTAATAATAATTTATGTTTGCTCTGTTCTTACATTGAGCTCCATGGATTATACAGATTACCAAACTATATCATTAACTATATACACACACACATTATATATATATATATATATATATTTGAGTAGCAATACCTCTTTTATACATGATTTTTTTAAGGATGACTGGCAAGGTGCTGCGATTAAGCTTTTCATTTAAGTTTTCTTCTCTTTGTTCAAGTATTTTCTTTTCTGGCAGCAAGCTGTGCAAAAACTGTTCAGAATTTTTGCCTATTCGAGAGTTTTCCGCTAATCTAATAACCATTCCCAAAGGCGATATTTATTTTAGTTTTAAAATTTAACTGAGTTTGTGGGATTTTATATATATATATATATATATATATATATATATATATATATATATATATATATATATATATATATATATATATATGAAGTCATATGAATGTTTATTTTCCAAACACACCACATTTTGGCCGACTTCGTAGATAATGTTATTTTTAATCTTTTTTTTTTTACATGTGGATGAGACCGAATATTTTTGTCAAAGGGAGAATTATTCTGACTATTAATATTATTTTTCTAATTTGCATTGATTGATATATACTTTAATATATC
>OZ038496.1:77657078-77659578 GCA_964036315.1 Acanthosepion esculentum
TAAGATGATGAAGAGATAGGTAAAATATGAAAACTGAATGGAAGGAGATGGAGAGAAAATGAAGACGAGAAAACGACGTGGAATACGAAAACGTAAAAACAATCGAAGAAAATGGAAGATGAATAAAGTATAAATACATCAAAACTTCGGATGAAAAAGTTAGAAAATAAAATAAAAACGAAAGACCAAAACCATACATAAGGCAAGAAAGATGTTTTCCTTTTTTTTTTATTCAAACGAATTGTTATACTTGGCCCAACCAATTAATTCAATAAAAATTCTCGAAAACCGATGAAAATATTTACACAAAATGAAATTAAATTTCAAAGACATAAAACAGAGAAGAAATAAAAGAATCATGTAAAATTTTCCCAAACATCATGAAAACAACATGTTTTATTAAATTTAGAAATATTGGCTACTTTTACTATTCGCAACTTATTATATTCCGTAACTGTTCAGGGCGTAGGCGATCATTTTTCTCCACAACATCCTGTCCGTTTTAGCTCTCAGCAATCTTCGTCTTTTTGTTAACACTCCTAATCCTTGTTCAGCTAAACATTATCACAATCTCGTTAAGTAGGCTATTCACTGTTTTTATCTGTTGCGCGTGCATGGCTTGTGAGGGTTTAACTTACGAATCACCGTTTAGTCATTAAGTTTCCTAGAAATTTCAACTGCCTTTTTTTGATGTTAAGTTTAAGTGTTCTTTTTGTTTTCATTTTTCTTAAAACTTGCTTGCTGTTCGCATGATCAGTCCATGATATTCCCAGCATCCTTCTGTAGAACCAACTTTATTTTACCTTAATCTCTTTATATTTGAAGAGATTTTTCCGCATTCGTTGTCATATAGTATGAGCGATGTTATGTAAGCATTTATTCCTCTTTTCTTTGTTTATGACAAGTATTCCTGTTTCTTAAAACATTTCCTATCATTCAAATTGCACTTTTTGTAATTCCAATGTCCATGTTTTTGATAATAATAATCTTTGATAATAATTTTTAATGATAATAATAATAATAATAAAAATACGATGTATGTATTAACCTATTTGAGAAAAATAGTTTTTACAAGGGAAATGTTTGTTTTAGGTTATTGTATTGGCTCTGAAGTTATTGAGGAAGCATGACATTTTGAATAGATCCTTATATACATATTTCCAACACTTAGAATTATTACATATTTCTGGTTATCTTTAGTGTGAGAATTATTGTTGTATGCCAAGCATTTTCGAGCAGTGGGCCAAATGATCTATGGATCACCACAAGGTGAGACTTACTACTAAAGAGATTCGAGGTAATTTTTCGTAGTATGTACCGGAGCTAATTTCATTAGAGAAAGCCATATGCGTTAGCATATATCTTAGAAATCGCAGGAAAGTTTGTTTTTTTTTGTTAGAAAATATTTTTTATAATTAAAAAAAAAATGAAGTTTTATCACTGATGAGTGTCTGATTATCACCCGTCTCTGCATGGGATTTATTTCTAATTATTCATTTGGCAAATGTAAACATTTATCCTTTAGAGAAAAAAATTTTCATGAACAACTTCTTTAGAATCACAAGGGAAACTGTTTTAAAATCAAAAGATGTTTACACGTATGATCTCCCATAGTGAAAATTGCCAATGGTTTTAATACTGACAAAGTTAGTTCCCCGAAATTTACAAAATTCAAGAAACTTAATCATTGTTTTATGTATTATTTATGTATGAGAGAATGTGTGAGTGAACGAAACGTTATTTTGCTTATAAAATTATGCGTGTTTCACAAAAGTCACTTTTCTTCACCATCTTCATTAGACGCCTATCTCGAAGCTAGAGAGTTGTGTAACCATTCTGAATACTCGAAAGTCATTATCCTGAAATAATGTTTTGATAAAAGCCTGTAACTGTTAGACGCAGAAGAAAAACTGCAAGAACTGCTAGAACAAAAAATAAGAGTTAACTAGTAGAAAGAAAAAACAGTTAAATAAATGAAGACATACTATATAGACATCAATAACAGTGATAGACCAAGATGCGATCTATGCAGTATATAAATGTAACATTCTATGTAGACGTGACACCGAATTCTGAAGACACGTTCAGATAGCGATAGCTACATTTCACAATCAGTCAGTTATCTGCCATGCGTGATACACACTTAGGCGATCATATATCTTTCGATACATGAGAGACGAGGCAGATTTTTTTTCCCGCAGTAAGTTACCATTTCCTTCCGCGGTAGACCAGTTGCCATCCCGGTTTGTCCTTCTATATATACCCATAGCTTGGGAGAAGAAGAGGATTCATACTTTTCCCAAGTGTTAGTCAGTTATCTGCGATGCGTGATACACGCTTAAGCAATCATATATCTTTCGATACATGACAGACGAGGCAGATTTTTTTTCCCGCGGTAAGTTTCCATTTCTTTCTGCGATAGACCAGTTTCCAACCCGGTTTGTCCTTCTATATATACCCATAGCTTGGGAGAAGAGGATTCATATCTTTCCAAAGGGTT
>OZ038496.1:77662078-77672078 GCA_964036315.1 Acanthosepion esculentum
GTAGATATGAAAATCAGGTAACTATTGGAATTTAAATAACAGTGAAGTGATTGACAAATTCATTTGAGAAACGAGGAAATTTCAAGGGGAAAAGAATCGAAAAAGAATCAAGGTGTATATCCCTAGAAAGTGTAGATATGAAAATCAGGTAACTATTGGAATTTAAATAACAGTGAAGTGATTGACAAATTCATTTGAGAAACGAGGAAATTTCAAGGGGAAAAGAATCGAAAAAGAATATTTCTATTTAGAAACATAAATAAATAGTTTATTTCCTTGTGAATCAAAATGGAGTTAGAGTACATGGTCAATGTGATATCACAGGATATACTTAAGAGTGGCAGAACCAAAAGGCAAGTTACTTACAAACAAGCTTTTGTAAACGGGTGACAGATTAAGGACTAACAGGGAAAGTAAAAATTACATTAATAACTAAACAATGAATGATTTTTGTGAAAAGTCACGATCGCCATTACCCTGAAATTGATTGGTTGTTTTTATATAACAGGATGTCAACCTCGACGTGTAATTTAGTGCAGAAATCTAATTATTTTGAACACAGTTTTATTTTATTTAAAAAAAAAAAAAATAATTTAGTGATTTTACTAATTAACCCATAGTTTTGGGGAGAAAATGTAGCGTCGTACTTTTCTCATGTGTATTGTAGCGTAATTGAATATAACGATCGCAACTGGAACTGAAACTCGGCTCACTTAAAAAAAAAACACACAATTCCGAAACATTATCAATTTCACGACTCGCAAATCCAAGTTCACAACACCTGCAATTTCCAAGCGACCACCCATCTAGGTAGTGACCAGGCTCGGCGTTGCTTAACTTCGATGATCGCACGAGAATCAATGTTTCAACGTGTTGTGGGCGTAATACATGCCCTGAATGAAACACGACACAAAAAATAATACTTGTGTAAATAGATATATGCTTAGGCAATGGAAAATACTGTAAAAAAAAAAAGTAAATTTTTCTAAGACCTACAAATGATAGGAAGTTGTGGACATTCATTATCAGTAACCTCATGAAGGAACACTGCCACATAAAAGAGAAATATTTCCCTTAACGAAAACTATACGCTAGAACCTACGAGTGCTTTCAATACTAGGAATAAATAATGCGAGTTTGAATGATCTTTTAATAACAGCACCTGCGAAAGAATTGCGGTTAACAGCTGAAGCTTTGAGACACAAAATGGGAAAGATCGCTTGAAGAAATTAACAATTATGAGATATGTTGAATGGAAGAGAAAGTTTGGAAAGGTCTTTTTGCTGACTTTTATCACATTTGAACAAGTTTTGTTTTATTTAATACTAATCTAGATGTCGGCATTCATGCGGACTTTAGTCTAGCTCATACAGTGGGCTGTGCGCATTCAGCTTTTTAACTTGAGCGTTTTATGTATGTAAAACTTATAAGAATTTAGAAATAATATAATTAATTTATAGACACCTTAATTCGGCATAATTTTTCTTCATATACATTTATTTTGCGCGCAAATTTCATTTTATTTTAAAATCACTATTCTTTATGGTCCCTTTACATGAATTCACTCTTAAAAGATACTAGGGATCCCGAGCTATGCAATATTTTGAATACGTCTCAGTACGCGTGTTAGAAAAAAGGAAAAAAAAATATGAACAATGTACCATGCCCCGCTCAAGTTTTAATTACGGTTTAATTAATCGATATCAATTGCGATGAAAAGCGAAATTAAAGTTAAACCTTTAATAGAGAATTCGATTTTTTAAAGAATTTTTTATTTCGTTCGATATTTAAATTTATCTTTACAGAAGTCATCCAATTTTTTGATTACGTGTTTCTTCGGGTTCTTCTAGATCGGAAAACGTGCGGACGGACACACGTACACTGCGCTTTATATATATATATATATAGAGAGAGAGAGAGATAATAATGTACATGACTATCCTCATTAATAATTGCTTCTCCTTGTGGCACTGAAGTTAAATCTTATCTGTGTGTGACTGCACAAAAGGTCTATCATGCCACTGAAGTTGACCGATCCTTGCATTTGAATTTGTCTGAAGTTCGTAGTTGTTTTGTCATATCCTACTATGGCAACAAACACATTTGAGTGAAATTAATAAAATGGTTACTGCAATTGAAAGTTCTTGGAAAAGAATGCAGTGGAAAGGGAAGTAATATAATAATGCAGTGTACGAAAAGTTAAATGAAGGTAGAAAATGCTGCAAGATTACATTACAAATGGATGAAAGTAATGGCTTTGTTAATTTTAACACTAAACAATGAAAGTGCTCGCCTTTAATCATCCGCGAGAAACCATTTTACCTTCAAACATCATGGCTGAAGCTAACCTTCAGAAGATTGACCCAATGCGCTTTATCGGACTAATATTTTCTGACATGAAGGAGAAAAAATATATTGAAACAAATGTTAAGTCTGCAGCTAAAAAAAGGTGCTTCGACATGTCGTGCTAGACAAGTTTTCTCTCTAGAATCTATCTCATATATGTATAAATCTTTCATTCGTCCTCGTTTGACTATTACTGTCGCATCTGGTCTTGCACTTCTTCTTTATATTTAGAGATTGTTGATATAATCCAAAGAATATTCTGTAAGGATCGAACCTAGCATCTCTGATTCACTGAATTTTCCACCACCGTAACGTAGCTTTCCTGTGCCATTTCTATAAAAAAAAAATCGTTAATTGTATTAATCCTGATAAAATTTCGGTTATGGTTCCAAGACTGTATGAATTTAAGCGCAGTACTAGATTGGCGGAAAGGTCTCAACATTTTACAGTTGAAATAGCATAGAACATATTTTTATATCTAGCTAACAATTTATTTTATCGCACTTCTCCCTGATGGACCCTTCCGGCTTCTTGCTTCCCAGTCAACTTTGATTTCAAAATTTCCAATTCAATCTTAATCGTTAGTCTGTCTTCTTAATACTTGTTCTTTTATTTTCCTCTCTCATTAATAATAGTTTTCTTATATAGTGATTTTCCAAGCGTAGCTTAGATGTGGCACAAGGTCCAAAGTATGGGGCACCCTTAATAATAATTTTTCTCATATAGACTAAAACTCAATTACTCCTTGTGTTCTAATAGTTTTATTGCCTTTCCTGGGGTGATTTTTTTAAATGTCTCTAAATGTAACAGAAGGTGAAAAAGGGGTTGTAAAGGAAGTATTATTAGTGAAAAGTAGGAAAGGCATGAAAATGTGAAACGAGACATGGTCGCACTTCATGAAGTAATATTTCACAGAGAATAAACAAATCAGACGGATAGGTAGAGAGGGAAAGAGCCATTAAATTTATCACTCTCCCAAATTTACTTGCCGATATTTCGTAGCCGGGCAGTAGTGAAATAATCGCAATTAAAAAACGCCTCTATGCCTTCCTAAGGGCAACAGTACAAAAGAACACATTAGCTCAACTGAAATGTGAATTATATTCGCTGACACCCTATTGTTTAATGATCAGTGTTACTCTACACTTACATCTTCGACTTTCTTTTATGGAAAGAGCAAAAGACGAAAGCATATCGACATAACTTCTAAATAAATGTGCAAGTAATCTATAATAGTGATAAGTGGGTAAAACATAGCTATTTCCGAATAATATTAATAAATATCGTAGTCAAAATATTAATAATATTATTAATATTATTAGTAATAAAATGTTATTAACACCAATATTGCCATTATATTATTTAATTTTTTTTCTAATAAAGTTCATATATAACGATACCAAAATACACAGTACCTTCGACTTATCATGCATCGTAACGCGATTTTTCGGGAATAAGAATTTACGTCTCTACCTATCATAACGCAATATTAAGGTAATAGTCTATAACATAACAAAACTTTCTATGACATGTTAACATAATTAAGTCTAAAACAGCCATGGAGTATATAAATACATGTAATGAAATGAAAATAATAAATTAAATTGTTTCAGTCTTATTGCCAATTATGTCATTGGCTCTCGGATGATTAAGTCCTTGTTTCGCTTGTAAATACTCGGAAGCAGCAGCAAATCTCGGGAAGAAAGACAAACAAACCCACGTTTATTTTTTTAATTTTTTATCGGGAAATCGCCAAGTCATAGTTTAAAAGGTAAATGTCCGTATCTATTACAGGGAAACGAAATATATTTTCACATATGTACATGTTTGAAGCGACAGTCGAATCACTTAAGTCAAGCAGGTGGCCAATGTTCGTCGCTGTTTCTCCATTTCCAGAGCGTTTAACAAAGTCTAATTTCACTTCCATAGAGATGGCTTTCCTTTTTTCTTTTTTTTCTCGAAGCAACACCACGAGACGTGATTTGACGGTGCTTATGAGCGATAATGAAGGGCAAAATATTTCTGCAAATATAACACAGACGAAAGTGGGCGAATGCACAACAATCAAATATGGTGTACATCCAGGAACTAACCCGCGCTGCCTTATGTACATGGCAAAGGCTGCAAGTAGAAAGAAGATTATTTGAGAATGCGTATTGACCAGGAATCTTCGTAGGTCGCGACTGTTTTGACCAGGAACTGCTGTACAGTCAGATTGTCTCAACCAGCAACCGCCGTGCGTCCGGATTGTCTCAACCAGCAGCCGCCGTAGGTCGAGATTGTCTTAACCAGGAAACGTCGTAGGCCAGAATTGTCTTAACTAGGAGTCGTAGGGCGGTTTTTTTTTATTAATTTCTGTATTATTATTATATATTATTGTTAAAGATTTTCTACGGGCTCATGGCTGAGTCGTTAAGAAATTGTCTCCTCGATGTTATCGGCTTGGAAAAGCGAGCCCAGTTCGCTGCAACTATGGAATGTGCCTGAAAACCATAAAACTGATTGACCCAAAAATTATGAGTCAAACTGGAAAGACGGATTTGTACTTCGATGGTTGTGAAAATACGAGGTCGCAAGTCATTGCAAGATGCCATTTTTAATGTACAAAGAGTCTATACAAATATGTCAACACATCTGCTTATAAAAATATTAAAATTTAACGATTTATTTTTTCAGCTTTTTGAAATTTCTTACACGAAGTACGTTCATTATTAACAATTTTGGTTAATTTAAGTTTATTATTTACTTCAAAAAATCATTTAATTATTTAACTTCATTATCAACGTTGAATGTTTTACATTCTATGGCCGTTATGCAAGTATGTGATATCATTCAACAGCTAGGTGTAAGAGAAACTTGCCAAAATTTAATAACGCTTATGCAACTGAAAACTTTAGACAAGATGATTATGACTACTCAAAGTGATAATTCAATAAAGTGATAGAAATTATGCAGCTCTTTAACTAATTTCATCTTCCCTTAGCTAATTTCATCACTTAGCTAATTGTCATACGTAACAGTGGAAATGACACAGAAACACGAAGACCCAATGAAATTGTGAAAATTGTCTTCCGATACTATGTAAATGATAAGAAGAGAGAAATGTTATTAAAAACAATGAAAGGAGTGCTGAACCTCCTTGTGACATCTAATCGTATTTATATTAGAGAATGATGGAAAATCTCTTCACAGATAAAGAGGACACTTGAAAGTATAGAAATGTTCTAGTAATGCATAGCGAGTATTCAATGAACAAAGCGAAGGTTCCAAAGGAAATAGGAACTAGAAAGAAACTCATACTTAAAATCAGAAAAAGACTCTTGAAAATCTCATGCTACAAAATGAGGAAAAAATGTTTGGAGAATTTAAAACACATTGGGTAGACTGAAGGCAAAAAAGGCGAAGAAACACAACGTGTTATATTATATAATTTGTAGGAATAAATGGCTGGACTTGAGAAACGTTAAAGGTTCTTTATCATATCAAAAGATTTGAAATTTGGGAAAGTCATGATCGGCTACGTCTTGAGGAGACTCTAGAAATATTTTCATTGTAGGACAAAATACAATTAAAATAAATATAGCAATTTTCCAAGCGTAGCTTAGATGTGGCACAAGGCCAAAAGAATGGAGCACAAATTAAGATAAATATATGGGTGGAATTTAGAGTATAAACATTAGGACATGACAAAAACCTCTCCTCATTTAACAATGTTAAGTAAAATTATAGATAAATATATACCGTTCTTTAAAAGCTGATATTTTGCTTCTCAGATGCCTTGCCTTTTCTCTATTTAAGGTTATATTTAGAAGTATATAAGATAAAGATTATATTTAGAAGTATATAAGATAAAGATTATACTTAGAAGTATATAAGATAAAGATTATATTTAGAAGTATATAAGATAAAGATTATATTTAGAAGTATATAAGATAAAGATTATATTTAGAAGTATATAAGATAAAGATTATATTTAGAAGTATATAAGATAAAGATTATATTTAGAAGTATATAAGATAAAGATTATATTTAGAAGTATATAAGATAAAGATTATATTTAGAAGTATATAAGATAAAGATTATATTTAGAAGTATATAAGATAAAGATTATATTTAGAAGTATATAAGATAAAGATTATATTTAGAAGTATATAAGATAAAGATTATATTTAGAAGTATATAAGATAAAGATTATATTTAGAAGTATATAAGATAAAGATTATATTTAGAAGTATATAAGATAAAGATTATATTTAGAAGTATATAAGATAAAGATTATATTTAGAAGTATATAAGATAAAGATTATATTTAGAAGTATATAAGATAAAGATTATATTTAGAAGTATATAAGATAAAGATTATATTTAGAAGTATATAAGATAAAGATTATATTTAGAAGTATATAAGATAAAGATTATATTTAGAAGTATATAAGATAAAGATTATATTTAGAAGTATATAAGATAAAGATTATATTTAGAAGTATATAAGATAAAGATTATATTTAGAAGTATATAAGATAAAGATTATATTTAGAAATATGTTGAATAGCAAATTGCGAATTCATGCTATCTTGAAACAGTTGCCTCATAGATAGGAGAGTATACCCTGATTTTTATACTTTATGCTGAAGTGTATAAAAGAATACGTGTTTTGTATGCAAAGAGGTGTTGCGTAAAAGAGAAAAGATACCAATTGGAAAATAAGAGAAAATAAGAGAAAACTGTAGTCTAAACTTCCAAAAACGAGCCAGGAAAATAAGAAATAAAATGAATTTGAAATTAAATTGTCAATAGAGGGAAATTAAGATGATAATGGGAGGTTTTAATGAGAAAACAATTGGAAAGAATGTTATGTTGTATAAAAAGATAATATTTATATAATCTACGTAGACTAACTGAGTGTAACAGTAAACTAAAAATGGAGGAAATATTGTGTTGCAGCCAAAATGAATTGTCTTCGTTTTCACATGATAACACTGATTCAACGCCGGATATTGTTGCAAAAGGAAGTAAGACGGACTTTACACCTGTGCTAACCACAAAGGAAGCTGAAAAGAAGAGTCGAAAACATTAGAAAGATGAGAAAAGAAAAAGATGAATCCGAAAGCAACAATAAGAGAACAAATAATACCGGTGCATATATTTGGAAAATAATTTTTTTTTGTTTTTTTTTGGGGGGGGGGGGTATGGGTTGAAAGAAAGACAGACAAAGAGAGAAAGAAATTTTAGAAAATAGTGAAAACGAATGATAATCGGCAAAAGATAAGAAATAAAGGAGGAAAGAAAAGACCTTCGAAAGACAGTAATTAAATAAGGATGAATAAAACAGTGTTGGGAAATGGTATCTTGAAAGAAAAAAGAGATGAATGAAAAATTAAAGTTGAAAGAGTAAAACCCACATAAGAAAGAAAACGAATGTGGAAAGATTAATGTGTGAAAATAATAAGGAACGGGTGTAAGAAATGTTATGTTAAAGAAAGAAAGAAAGAAAAAAAGTAGGAATGAAACGAGTATTGGAGAAATAAATTTAAACAATTGCAATGAAAGATCTACCAGTTAGAAATGAAAGAATGAATACGGGCAAATGTAAGATTTTTTTAAAAAGCGAGAGAAAAGTAACAAAAGACAAAAGGAAAAAAAAGGTGTGCCGAAATGTAGGATGATTGAGAAAAAAAAACGTAATATACAAACGAAAAAACAGAGTTATTAGAAAATTGATATTTAAAAAAAGAAAATGACACTGAATTAGGGAAAAAGAAAAAAAAAAGGGAAAAAGAAAGAAGGGAGGAGAAAGAAAAGGGGAGAAGGGGAAAAAGAGAGAAAGGGGAAAAAGAGAGAAAGGGGAAAAAGAGAGAAAGGGGAAAAAGAGAGGAAGTCTCTCATATCCGGGTTTATCTTATATCCGGGTTTTTTCTATTATACATACATTAACACAGGCTCTAATTTGGAACCAGAGAAAATATCTGTTATATCCGGGTTTCTCTTATATCCGGGTCTCTTATATCCGGGTTACACTGTACATTTCAAGCGTATTCATTGAATAGCATCTGCGGATTTAGACTTCTCTAGAAGCGCCTGTCTGTTGCCTCGAAAACAAAGGCAAACATTGCTGTGTCTGTGGCATTGCTTCGGAAATCGCCGGCAATGTTCTCAACAATGGTCGTTTGATTCATGTTATCTTTTTTTTATACAAATATAAGATATATAACAAACGCAAAGAATTCTTCTTAAATCATAAAATAGGTGTCTTGTCAGCTTGTTTTCGATTACGTTGGCAAACCGAGACGATTATTAATAGGCACCATTTATAATTTATACCTTATCGCTGAACTACTGTCCGGTCTAATGGCGGTGAATTGAGAACTGAGGAAGATGACTTATTGGAATTGAACATAGAGCTGTGAACATTACTGGCATTAATATGTAACTACTGGGAAAAAAAACAGCTTATTTGTTAATTTGAGAGTTAGAAATGCAAAATACTAACTCCTAATTAATGAAAAGCGGTGTATGTACTCACGTTTTCAGCCAAGGAATTAGGAATTTAAATGATTTTTTTCCCATTTCACATTAATATATGACTGATAACAACTAATATTTTAATTACTTAGAACCAATCGCGACGATTACGAAGAAAAGAAAGCAATACAATCAAAAGTGTCCTTTATCTTCACTTATCTTTATATGCTCTGTCTTCTCAGGACGTAGGCAACTTGTTCTTCACAATTTCTTCTGATTTGTTGCTATTAAAAATTGTGACTTTTCGTTTTCTCTCCTAAATCCGGATCCGCTATTGATTTCGCTTATCAAGTATTTTTTACGCTATTTTCCTTTGCCCCATTTGTCTTCAGTCTGTCTTGTGAGTATCAGATATTCCAAGACCTTCCCCTTTATTATGTGGCCCAGAAATTTCAGCTGTTATGTATAAGTTTCCTTTTTGTTTCCATTTTCTGTAAAACCGCGTCGTTGCTCACATGCTCGTTCCATGGTATCCTCGGCATCCTTCTGTAGAAATTTCAACTGCCTCTTTCTGATGTTAAGTATAAATTTCCTTTTTATTTCCAAACATTTTCGGTGCTCACATGTAGAACCACATTTCTCTTGTCGCATGTCACTTCCTCAGTTTGAGATTTTAATAATTCACTGTCATATAGGAGGACAGATATCACGAAACAGTTCAGTACCTTTTTCTTTGTTTCTAACGAAGTTTTTTTTCTATATCTTAGTACTCAGCTTAACTTTTGGAATGCATCTTTGGCTATCCCAACGCGTCTTCGGATTTCAGTGTCGCACATTCCTTCCTTTGTCAGAACAATTCCCAAATATATTATTTTTTTTTACTTGTTTGATTTTGGTATATTCAAGTTTTAATTTGCATTTTAGGCTCCTCCTTTTACGAACGACCATATCTTCTTCAGTTTATGTTAATCTTGTTAGGCTTTTCTTCACTAGCCCCTGTAGGAGCTTTTGGAGTTTTCTTTCCGTGTGTGCTATCAAAACTGTGTCAACTGAATATATTACGTTGTTAATATTGTGGCCGCCAATAATGAATTCTGGGAGAATATCAAATTCTCTCAGCATTTCCTTACGATGTAGGCCGAATAATTTTGGTGAGAAGACACCACTTCAGGGATCTTCTCACTCTTTTAAT
>OZ038496.1:77677078-77714578 GCA_964036315.1 Acanthosepion esculentum
GAAAAAAGAGAGAGAAACAGGAGAAAAAAGAGAGAGAAACAGGGGAAAAAAGAGAGAGAAACAGGGGAAAAAAGAGAGAGAAACAGGGGAAAAAGAGAGAGAAACAGGGACAAAAGTGAGAGAGACACTGACAAAAGTGAGAGAGAGACAAAAGAAGGAGAGGAAAACGAGGGTTAGGGTAGAAATAGTGCAAAAATAAATAATCAACAATGAACGTCCGTTGATCTGTAATTAAATGTACTAAACACGCACACACTATATATATATATATATATATATATATATATATATATATATATATATATATGATTAGATAGATAAGATAAATGAAATACTTAAAACAAGAGTTGATTTTGATGAAAAAAGCATAAAATCTAAGAGAAATATTGAAAAGTTATAAAATAAAGGAATTTCGACGGATTGTCATCAAATGTGCATATATTTGAAACGCTAAAATATGTGATTAATAAGACATGCAAGCGAAAAAACAAAACTATTCTTAAAAAAAAAGACAATTTTGATGATTTGGGGCAAACGCGTATATGAAAATAAATAGCACCATTAATGTCATCATAATAGGTGTTGAATTTCTAAGCGTAAATTAAATGTGGCAGAAGGTCGGAAGTGCATGGTGCCCAGTGAGAATCGAACTCACTCTTCAGATTTAAATGATCTAGCGAGACAATATCATCACAGAAGGTTTTGGGAATTTTCATTTGCAATAAATACTGCTGCTGCTGATGAGAAATATCAGAAGCGACTGCAAACTTTTCTGCAGGGTTTATTTCCTGTAACGATGATCTAGTAATATCGATCGATAACCTGATCGAACTTCATCGATTGTCAGTCTAAAATTCTCCGTATAAAGGAAAACAATTCACGATATTCATACTGTTCTGAAAAAAAAAAAATTGTTTCCCTACGAGAATTATTCGGGTTTGTGTGCTTTCACACTAAACTGCTTTAATAGAATTCAAAGCGAGACCAAAATAGCAAATGAATCTGCGTTGTAAGCAGCGCTAAAGCAGAATGAAAAAAAAAACGGCCGTTTACAGACAAAGGAAGAAAAGCTTCAAAGAGACAGACACAAAGGCATGAAATCAAGTACACAATATTACATTGCTAAAAAGGCGATATCTCCTCCTCTTTCTCCTTAATACCATGTCCCTTCAGGATGTAGGCTAACGTGGCTATGCACAATTTTCTTTTTGTAATATCTGTAAATTCTAAATCACCATGACAACTTTAGAGAAAGATAGTAAACTTGTTCACCGTTGTCTTCGGCACGGTTTTACATTAAGATGAATATTAATCTTAGATTTTTGCCTATCGAGGCTCGATGACTCAGTATGTCCACCAACAGCAAGGCTTCTGATTGGGGGATTCGAGGTTTTGAGGAGCATGTTACCACCTCTTAATTGCTGTTGTTGCCAGGTCCACCATGATCCGGGTTGGTAGCAACTGTTAGGTTCCCAGCTATGGGCAAATAGTGAATCCACAAACAAAAACAAAACACTATGAATGTATAAAAATAGATTTTTTTATAGTAAAATACCAGCAAATTAAAAAAAATAATTATTAATATTAAAATTACCATTTTAGTATTTTAAAATTATGAATTTTATCTGTTGTTGAAGCGTTCAAAATGTATTTAGTTGAAGCCATAAAATTCTTATTTAGAAATCTGAATTAAATAACCGATAGAGATTGATATGCCGCTAAACAAACAAGGCAGCCAGCACAGTATACCCAACCTAACTGAAGAGAAGAATTATTTGATGAATTCTTTTTGTTGTTCTGAGTTATTCCAGCAATACAACCATATAAAATGTGAAATGAATTTATAATATGAAAGTGCAGAATATATAATTTATAACTGTAATATGATTGATTCTTTCGTCGATTTCTACCTATGAGGATCCGATAATTTCTTTTATGTTTGTATCGTATGCGACACTTCAGTTCATCTACTGACCTGCATACAAGCCCGCATATTATGCCACACCGAGGATCTCGGGACAAAGCACCGGCCATACATGCTTACGTTTTTCGCCGTTTTCTTTTGTCTCTTAGCCGGAATTATGACTGATTTCGAAATGTCTGATACATCCCAGACACAAATATCTCTAGTCATTTTTATCGGGGACAACTCGCGAGAAGTTAGTATAAGGCACATTAGTAGCTGAGTGGTTACTGTTTAGATTGTCTTTATATCTGAGCCACGGCAGTCCACATTCTTTTGTTCGCTGTCAAACTGGTTATACATCAGGACATTAGGTATTCTGTCCTCATTCATCCTTTCAACATAACCAACCCGCGAAATTAGTAACTGCATCCGGAATATCTCAATTGCACCAATGTTGCATTTTGCTAGATAATCGACATTGGATGCCCTATCGTCAAAATTATTCCCACAGTGGTAACAGAATGACTAATATCGTCAGTGTTCCTGAAATTATTATATTAATCATTTCTTTCACTAATTTTCCCCAACTAACAATATATTGAATAGTTAAATTCAACAGTAATAATATTTATTTCAATTACAGACCAAGTGAAACTGAGATTATTCGCGGCCGCAACTGCTACTAAAGACTGTAGTGTCTATTTTAAGGAAACCCTTTCAACTTGCGTTTGAGAGTGGCATTACCTCGCTAAGCAGATGTAAGATGGTACAACAAAGAGCCGTCTGTCATTGTAGGCAACTCATTCTTTTTTTTTCTTTCTAGTGCCCTTTGTTTAGAGTACTCGTTTCCGCGTTCTATATTGGAACCCGGTTTGAATGTTTACCTACAGTGATAAAAGGATAACCGGTACTTTCAAAGTGGTTTAACCTTATACAATGTCCTCTTAAATACCGCAAATATAATTCGTCCTTCCTAAGTAAAATTTAATACAGAGTTAGCAAAGAAATAGAGAGTCTTTATTTAGAGTATATCTTAAATCAATATTAACTACCTTAAAGAAAATATTAACCAGATCCTCATAACGCAGCCCTAAACACGCTGTGAAACACAGGGCCAAACGACGATAATGCAAGTATATAAAGCTTTGGTTTCTGACAAAAATAGGGGTCGAGTTTATTAACCCTACGCCCAAGCAGCTTGAATTCGGTATTGTTGATGTTCTCGATCACTTGCAGTGGATGGCGAAAGAATCCAGTCTTTTTAAGAATTTCCCGTTCAATACAAGGCACAAGAGATTCAGAAGGCATAGGATAAGTGAATATGTTTCTTGTAAGTGCGTAGGCAGAATAACTAAGAGATTGTGGAATCTTCCACGACAGTCAGTTTACCCTCCGCTGGGAAATGCACTCTTCCTGTTGTAATTTTCATTAGCATCATACTTACAAATATACAACGAGCATTCATTGGTTAATCACCTCGAATCTAGCTCGCTGATTGGTCAGCTTCGGCCAATCAAATCTCCTACACGCGACAGGTCTGTTTTCGCGCCACGAAAGTTGTAACAGTCATGTGATACAACAGATTATTAAAACCAAAACACGAGTAATTCTCGCCCTCTTTTGTCACGCTCTCTCTTTTTACTCACTCGTGCGTTTCACCTCTGCTGCCAAAATGTTACTCTTAAAGAACTCCCGTCTTGACTAATGCAGTCAGAGGTAAAATAAATTTACCACAATCACGCAAGTACAATTTCTGAACTCTTAACAACTTGTACAATACACAATTCCAAACATTCAACACATACTCATTTTTATAAACTACAGTTTAATAATTAATTCTACTCTGATGAGCTCGGGTACAAATATGTTCAAATCTAGGAGACATAATTCTTTCAAATCTTTCAATTTATATGCATGTACATGAAACACTAATAAATTCAATTGTTATGTTTCGAATAATTATTTTTGTCTTGTCTTAATTGTTGCGGATGGAAGATTATTGAACACGCACAATTTTAAACCTTCTGAACAACATCCCTGGAAGATACATATGAAGATTGTAGGGCTTAAGTTGGAAAATATTTGGTAAGCATTATTTCGGTAATCCTTTCTACAAAGTAAGCTAATCTCTCCAGGTGAGTCTTCTTCCTTATCAATGAAGGTTATTTGAATCTGTTCGTCTTAGCTGTGAAGGTCTGAACTGGTAGAAGTAAGGAATGCAACTCGCGTGAATAAATGTGATGAATATTGCAATGAAGTAGCGAGAGGCGAGCAATGTTTTGCTAACCAATGTATTTTACACTTAGCTTGAGAGAAAAAAATATGGACACATGCCTTTCCCAAATGCGGTAGTGGGAAAGCAAACGAAGCTGAATTTTTCAATGCTTTGCTTGGACTTAATATCAACTAAGTGTGTTACTTTCTCCAAGCGTTCCTTCCTCAATATGCGTACCAGAAATTCCCGTCTTTATGACCAATAACAGCAGTTTCTAGAATTCTAATTCTCTGATAACTTTGTTTCTCACAAACATCCTATATTTTATATTCTCATCATACGTCTATAAGAAAAAATAAATTTATGTTGCTTATGTTTTTTTTGTTCCTGTTTTCAAGCCGTATATGATATTAATTATGGAAGAATATTTCAGCAAATATTTGGGTGTTTCTAATGACATTTTCTGATATATTATGAACTGGTGTAATTACTGAACTCGTCTTTCCATATATCTATTGCCGTTCGGTTTTCGTAACTCTGTTTTACTTATATTTTTAATTAAATTTTATGTCCCCAATAAGAAACCTCATTTTCGTTTGTGACTTTTACTGACAGCCATGCAATCTATCTTCTTACAGATAGTTTCTTTTACTTATTTTTGTAATCATTTCCTGACAATCAAGACGTTAATAACTATCACTACCAACAAAACCGTGTGTCTTGAAAGTAAATGAGAAGAATAGTAATGAGAAAAAAAGAATAGAATACACGATTCTGGAAGACGGAAGAATGTTATTGATGTTTCATTTAATTTTTTGAAGATTTTAGGCGGCGGGGAAACGAGAAAATAAAAATAATTTTTTGAAGATTTTAGGCAGCGGGGAAACGAAAAAATAAAAAGAGTCCCACAGGCGAGAAGTGTGATAAAATAAAACATTATAATAGAACTTACATCCAACAAATTCAACAGTAAAACTGAAAAACTTAGTTGCCAAACTAGTAGTATGATAAATTCATGTTGTTAAGGTACCAAGGAGGGGGATCTCGTTAGAATAATTGTCATGAAAATATTTATAGATAAGACGGCGTGAAGCCACGTTACGGCGGTGAGAAAGGGGTTGGAGACTAGTTGCCGGGTCAGGACCTGTTACATAGCAAATAATTCTTCAGATTTTGTCGAGAATCACCGAAACTCATAGCAGGAATACCAGACGAAATATGGCAGCAATATTCAATGCGCGGACGAATAGTAGATAAATGTGTAAGATAAATTCTGACGAGAGAAATTCCCTGGCACGACATGGTGAATCATCTTTCCTAGCAGCAGACCTAGAAATTTATTCAATATAACCATTCCAATCGTTTCAGTGGAAACGTGAGACCAAAAAGACAAAGCCATGATGGTGGAACACAAAAGGGTTGTCTACGGATGTTTACCGCAGAAAGAAATGGCAAAAGATTTGCCTCGTCGGACATATATCGAAAGATACATGATCGCCTAAGCGTGTATCACGCATGGCATATAACTGACTGAAGGTGACATGGCGCGGAGACACGGTGAAGTAATGGATTGCGGCTCCGGTTGAGAAATCGGAGAGCCGAGTTCGAATTCTAGTCAGATTCATTACATTCACTTACGTGATAATAATATTGGGAATGGTATGAATCCTCCTCTTCTCCCCCAGACCGGGTTCTATAGCATTGGATGGCAACTGATCTACTGCAGAATGAAATGGCAACCTACTGCTGGAAAAAATCAGACTCGTCAGTCATGCATCGAAAGATACATGATCGCCTAAGCGTGAATCAATCATGGCACATAACTGACTGATGGTGATAACGTTTTTATTTCCTGGTTTATCTTGTGTAATAGCACGGTTTTCTTTTGCACCTGCCCTCACCATGCACTTTTCTGCATAGCCTATATTGATAAATTACGTCTGCCGTAAATAAAACCGGATGTCCGTTCTTAGAACCCCCCCCCCTTGTATATAGTAAATGAACCAATTTGTTTTATGTAGGTGCATTCACTTATTTCTCCTTTGCAAGCCGCTTGTCCACAGTAAAATGGATATATTATTTGAAAGAATTTTCTGTGTAGATCATTTGAAGCGTTTTTTTTAAATTCTATACTTCAAAGTATGTCTTTATGTCGTCTCTGCAACATAATTACACAGCTTTCTGAACTATTATTTACCGACATGTAAAACACGTCGAGCACAGATAGAGATATTGGTCATTCTGTTCGTATGGTGTCAATGTTACTTTCTTTAATTTAAGCTCGACGGGGTTTTATTTGCTTCCAGCAAACCGCCGTCCTAACATCAGTTGTTCTTAATTGATACCTTCCTTTCTTCATTTATTGACGCGACATTCAACAGGAAATAATTGCCGTCAGCCTTATCTTTTAAAGTTACAACATACGCATGCGCACACACACAAAAAAAGTTTCCTTTATAACACTGGAAGGATAATTATCTTGATTAAACTTTTTCTAGCCTTCTTTTTGTTATTTTTCAGTGTTATTCCAACGACATTAACAGGCGGTCAAGTTGAATGAATACATTTTCCAGTCGCTTGCGTTTTTCTACAATTTATCATTCTCTCAATAAATCTGTTAAGATAATCATTATTTCTCGACAATTTCTTTACTTTATAATCGACATTTTATATTAACAGCCATTTTTAATGAATAGTTCCTGTTTTGCAACATTTCATATTATATATCACAATAGTAATAAGGACATAAATTATCTTCGATCTCATCGAAATTTGATTAATAATTCTTTCAAAACACAGTAAATTCCTAGTCATTTAAAGGCAATCCTCTAATTATTCAGACAAGTGTATCTGTTAAAATAATAATCGATCGACTCATTATAATAAGACAATTCATATAGATAACCTTGGTTTATTTATTCCACCAATTTTTTTTACTCTCACTGCTCTAAAGAGCGTACGGCTGTTCTCAAATTCTTAATATGAATGCATCCGATTGAAAGGAGCTCTACTGATATCGAGAAAGTTAAACCTGATGAAATATGATGTACGTATATTTAGAAAATTGACATTAAGAAATATTTCCCAGAATCAAATCAAACATTTAATTGCTGAATGTTCTTACACTGAAATCGAATTATGCTCGCTGCTGCTATATCTCCAATAGCTAACTATTATATTCTGATTTTGAATATTTAATCAAAATGATACATTTTTAAATCAATGACAGAACTGCAAGTAAAGAAATTATCAACTATTTCAAGGTATATGGCGCGCATCTACTCAACTGACCGGAGAGATTGGGACATTTTCCTGTATTTCTTTAAGGAAATTCTGAACAGGGTTGGAATTTCAAAAGCATCAGTTAAAATTACGAAGAAATTCCAACAGAATTCATACCAAAGAACAGAACAGAATTTTGGAAAAAGGAATTCAATAAAATGAGACACATACATACACACACAAAGTCACATATATTAAATCATACAAATATAATGTAATAAACATGCACGCGCACATACACATGCATTAATTAATAACCTACTCTCACGGAGAAAAAAAAAGACTTACACAAACAGGTATTTAATCAGATATACAAAAATACACACGCTCTCACACATATTCATGCAACTGAAAAAAATTACGCGCCGATTTATGCAAACCTGAATATAAATAAATGCATACGCATGTATTTTACCTATATCTATGCATACAACGATTTACTTATAAGCACAAGCTAAAACAGAGTAATGTGGATAGGTATGTACCTAGATAGACAAATAGAGACATACATAACTAGATAGATTGGGCACTTCGAGGGGGTGTAATAGCGAACATGTTTTGTTAGAACCATTACGGCTTAGTTGGGATATCGATCCTCCCAGAATGCTCCACGCTTTCGGCCTTATGTCACATCTACGCTAAGTGTAGAAAATCAGTTTGGGGGAACCTCAGCGTGGTGTGATGGTTAGTAAGCTTGTGTCGCACGATCAGTTACAATTTAATATTGAGTTCGATCCTCACTGCGTGCCACATACGTTAAGCCTTGTTTCGCATCTAAGCCACGCTTAGAAAATCACGATAAGTATATACGTACGTAGATGGATAATTTTGCACAAGCAATATCACATAAATTAATACTGGCTCCAAGTTATACGCAATCACAAGCAATTCGTAATCAGATGCATTTTAAGACCCCCCCCTTAACAACACACACATCTATTCTTTCTCTTATAAACGCTCATTGTGTGTGCTTATTTACACATATATGCACACACGCCTTCAGCAACACCAATACGAACTCACACACACACACACACACACACACACACACACACACACACACACACACACACACACAAAGGTTTTCAAAAACATACGCAGAAACCTCCACAAACACTGACTCAAAAACATATGTACGCACACGCATACACACAGATAATCCTATGCGAGAAGTCAATTACACATGCTGATAATCAAAAAGCGGTTAACCTGTGAAAGGATCAAAATGAATTTTCTTTCCAGACGAGTTTTAATCACAAACCAGGGACTTTAATTGCATCTGCTGCAATAGCAATTCAATTTTATCAGCAGCATTATTCTGATTATAATTCACATTAATGTCGTTAATTTTATGATATTCTTTTTCCAAATCAAGATATTGACTTTTTTTTTTCTAACGGTAAGCCTTTTCTTTAATTCAATTTGCTAATTTGCAGTTTTATTTTAAATTTTAATTAATTTCATTTGCTCCTAAATGACGACACGAACATTTTGCTCTCTTTTCATGTTAGCGAAGAAGTGAATTCTAAAGTAAGGTTCAAAACTCTATACATAATATATACAGTAAAATAATACCCAAATTTACATCATTTTTTTCTCTTTGTTGTTGTTTATAATTCAATTCCTACATTTGATTTGGCTTTCTAAAATAATCCTTCGACATTGCCTTATGCAAGATCAGTAAAAATAAAACGCTGACAATATAAGCTCCGATGCACCTGAAGCTAACACACGTGCGCAATATTGTGTATCCTGTAATACATATTTTCTGTTAGTGAAATGTTGCGCTATGATTTGCCGATATTTACTTGTTATGAATTTAACTTATCAGGACTTCTACATAATTAAAAAAAATAAGTATTAAATTGAAGAAGATTAATTATTAAGCAAAGTAGTAATTACATCATTTTCCCGCTAACTACGCCCATCTTGATTGGTCGATCTCGTTAGGCATCTTAGAATAGTTCAAACGTTGCTACTCAATCGTCTTCATTCGATTTTTAGGGGAAATGCCATCAATAACGCTGATCATGTACCCAAGCTGTTTCGATAAATGATTGAATGCATACGTAACATTGCAAATTTTCACCTCTAAGCATGGAAATATGTAATATGAGTATTGAAAGTTTTGAATAAGAATGATTTAAAACTTGTACATTTAACTGTCTTTCCGTTGACACATGCGGTAGGTATATATAATATATTAAAGAGGCAGAAAAAAAGAGATATATAGCAATATAAAGAGAGACATAGCAATATAAAGAGAGAGAGAGAAAGATATATATATATATATATATAGAGAGAGAGAGAGAGAGAGAGAGAGAGAAAGAAAGATAGAGAGAGAGAGAGAGAGAAAGAGAGAGAGAGAGAGAGAGAGAGAGAAAGAGAGAGAGAGAGAGAAAGATATAAAGAGAGAGAGAGAGAGAAAGATATAAAGAGAGAGAGAGAGAGAAAGATATAAAGAGAGAGAGAGAGAGAAAGATATAAAGAGAGAGAGAGAGAGAAAGATATAAAGAGAGAGAGAGAGAAAGATATAAAGAGAGAGAGAGAGAAAGATATAAAGAGAGAGAGAGAGAAAGATATAAAGAGAGAGAGAGAGAAAGATATAAAGAGAGAGAGAGAGAAAGATATAAAGAGAGAGAGAGAGAAAGATATAAAGAGAGAGAGAGAGAAAGATATAAAGAGAGAGAGAGAAAGATATAAAGAGAGAGAGAAACATAAAGAAAGAGAAATATAAAGAGAGAGAGAAATATAAAGAGAGAGAGAAATATAAAGAAAGAGAGAAATATAAAGAAAGAGAGAAATATAAAGAAAGAGAGAGAGAGAAATAAAGAGAGAGAGAGAAATAAAGAGTTATAGATAGCGAGAGACGGATAGATATCCAGAGAGACAGATTATATATATATGTCGAACTCTGCTCTCCGATTCCTCAATCCGAGCCGCTATCATTACCCACCGTGCCTACTGTCGAATCCATTACATTCACTTAGGTGCTATTACCATTGCAAAAAGTATGGATCCTGTTCTTCTCCCACCCCCAGCCATGGGTAAATAGAAGACAGACTGGGTTCCATAGTCTTGGATGGCCGCTGGTCTAGGAGAAGGACAACACTGAATTCAAAACATTCGTTTGGGGACTTTGTGGAACCAGGTCTCTCTATCCGTCTCTTGAAAAAGTGTAGTTGTTTCTGCTCAAAAACTTCACCACTATAATAAAATCATGTGTTGGTGTCTGGCTGTCGGTCCCTAGGAACTGAGTTGCCTGACCCTCATACGTCGTAAAAGGGTTCCCGGTAGGCACGAGTCAACAGCCCTCATCGATCAACGACGGGCGAGTACGCGAGTTATATATATATATATATAGTATTAATCTTATAAATATGAGAAATTATACTCGTCCCGAAAACCTTTGGTGCCTTGGTTTGTAAATAAACAATCCCAAGAGGAAAAAAGGTACAAAAAAGAAAGAACAGAGAACATGTACGTCAGGCGAAAACAATCATCTAGCATCCAAGTTCAGAGTCCAAAGAAAAAAAAACACGATACGAGTAAGTCATATAACTAAGTAAAATGCTCAATACGCTAAGTAGAGCAAACCTAATTAAACCTAAACAGCCATTTTAGGTTTAATTATATATATATATATATATATGTGTGTGTGTGTGTGTGTGTGTGTGTGTGTGTGTGTGTGTGTGTGTGTGTGTGTGTATCAGAGAGTGTGAGCGGTTGATAGAGATAAACAGATATAGACAGATATATATAGAGGTAGAGAGAAATAAAGAGAGATATGTAAAGAGAAATATCGGGATAGATATGTAGAGACATTGAGAATCACGAATTCATTTAACTTCTCGTCCGTCAGAATATATCTCGTAATATTTATTGTCGATTTCTGGTAAATGTCTCGGTAATGTATGGTGCTGAGGGCATTTAAACTGATTCGACATGTCTCGTTTTGCAGTTGCTGATTTGACTGTCCAGAGAGTTGCCAGTATTTGTCCATCTATCTACTGAGAAAAACAAACTATCTACTGATACAAATATATCAAGGCATATGGCACTGTGATATTTATTTCGGCGTAAATTTCAAATTAATGAGAAAATATAATTAAAACCTTGGGAAAATTTGAAAAGTACTTATAGAGTTTTAATGAATTAGTTTAAAATACATTGCCGGTAGCAAATGTACACACAACCGTAACAGATGTGGCTATTTTGCTGTCGTTTTTTTCTCTCTCCATGCGCCATATCGGATCCGCATGTGCCCTATTATGACTCTTCCTACATTTTGCTCAAATAAATTTTGCGTATAGCGACCTCTCTTTTTTTTATTTGCGTTAAATGATCTGTGGTGGGGATGAGAGACGTTAAACAGCATTGTTTCCCTATTCATTTCAACTGAAGTAAGGTAATAAAGCCAGTATGGCGCAAGGGAGGTTACAAAGTGTAAAAGTAATATGCAAAAAATAAAAGGATTATTAAGGAGAGAGAACAATAATAAAAGAGAAAATAAATCAGAAGGTTGTCTTTACATTGTATGTACATACAGTATAACCCGGATATAAGAGAGTTGCCGGGGCCGGAGAAGAAATCTCTTATATCCGGGTTTGGTCTATTATATATACATTAACACAGGCTCTAATTTGGAACTAGAGAAAATCTCTTATATCCGGGTTACACTGTATTTGAAGATTAAATGTGCTTAGAAAGAAATAGACCGGGGAGAATTTCCACAAGAAAGCAGTGCAAGAGAAAAAAACTCTTAGCATAGAATTTTTGGTTGCGTCTAGATTTTTCAACTGTAAAATGATGGGAGCTAGCCGCCAATCTAGTACCAAGCTTAAATTTGTAAAGACGGGGTAGCAAGAAAGAAATCTCATCAGAACAATTACCCTGAAAATATTTATAGAAAAGGCACAGTAGAGGGATAGTGACGGAAGACGAGATGTCCGGAGATCAGGACCGGTAATATTGTAGATTATTATTATTTTGATTTTATCCAGAATCTCTAAAAACATAATTGAAGCACCAGACGAAATGCATGAATTGAATGCGTGTTTTATCTCTGACTGGTCATTTGTACTTTGGACTTTCTCGAAATGATAAGATGCATATTTTGCGTTGATTCACTTCAAGTCTTTATCCAGCTCCGGAATTCACTGTGTTAAAGAATAGCCAACCTTTAATTAACAGACAAATTACTTCCTTCGATCGCCTAGTTGCCTGGGAAAATCAATTAAGTCGAACCGAGAACCAACACGAAATACATTCATATAATTCAAAAACGAAGATGGAAATCTTTATTTTCCATTATTATTTACACTCTGGATGCTTTGAAGCGAATGAAAAATATGAAAATGTTGTTTTCAACATCTCTCTGTCTCACTTCTTTATGCATACGATGGGCATTCTAGCCATTTCTAATATCGGTGAGACCGACAGCTCTTCGTTCTGGTTTTGTGTTTACACAGAAAACCAGAACGAAGAGCTGTCGGTCTCACCGATATGTCTCACCGATAAGTTTGGTTTATAGGGCAGCTACTAAAATACAGACCAAGCCACATTTGCTGCAAGGCGCTGGATTATTAGAAGTTCGTGCTAAAAATCTTGCATGTGAGTTGGTTTTTCATATTAAAGAGGTCGTTTCACTCTGTCATACTAGACAAGTTTTCCATCTTACACATTTATAAATCTAACATTCGTCGTTATATTGAATGTTGCTGTCATATCCGGTCCGGTGCTCCTGCTATATATCACGAGATTCTCAACAAAATTCAACGGGGTATTTGTAATGTGACCGGACCGAATAGAATATCTGAAAGAAAAGGAATGAAAATCATTCTTTGTTCCCAAATCGATATTTATACGGCTGTTATACAGAGGATTATATATAAATATTTACACCTGTCCCGCACAGAGAAATTATTACACATATATACAACAACAAGCAGTGAGAAAATAAAGATATCAAGTATCTTTCTTGTAATAATTCCCAATACAATATGCTGACCGTGTTTGGAAAATAAAGCTAATATAAAATAGTTATATGAATCTTTTATTTTTCAAGTATGGTCAGCATATTGTGACCGAATTTATAGTTCATATTATAATAAAACTTTCGTATAACCCTAGATGCAAACATATAACAATCCATACATTCACTTAAAAGTAAAAACACAATCATCTTTGATAATGGCTAAAACTATAGACGAAAGCACTCGAACATACAAAACTGTCGGACAATATCTACATGTTTTATGTCCGGAAAAGAAAACAAATTATAAGAAAAATTAAATAACCGCAGTATCTTGTTTTTTGCTGAAAATTGTATAAAAGATACACACACACACACATATATATATATATATATATATATATATATATATATATATAAACCACTTCTTAATCAGGTTTTCTGTCGTTTTGTTTATTCATTTATTTTTAATTTTGATTGGTGGGGGAATGCTATAAAGAAGTTTATAATCAAGGCAGATTTTCACACGAGTTAACCCCTTAATTCTATCAATTCAGACCTTTTCAGCTAGAACCCAACAGAGTATATTCACGGAGACAAACCACCTCATTTGATCCTTTGATAAAAAAGCAAGTTCCACTCAGACAAATTCTTCCACGCAACTGTTTCTTTGTCGAAAAAAAAATGCCGAGACGAATGCTTTCCTGAAAACTACAAACTACGTCGCTTTAAGTCCATAGTCAAACAGTATCTATCCTACTCCCTTACAATCTCGCTCAGTAACCCTCTAATTTGAGGGGACCTTATGCCTTGTATAATGTGAAATAACAGAAAAATTAAAAGGATAGTTATATTTTCTACGTTATAAAAACGTCCTAACTAATAGCAAGGGTATGAAACGCACCTATTAACTACCACCAATCTAACATTCTTTATATACCCGATACCACATATTAAATCAGCATATTAAACTTCTGTTTCTTTTGATAACATGAGAAACGACCTGCTTGCCTGCTTGTATATTTACTTTAAGTGTCAGATGTTACTGGCTGAGGTTAGTTTCAGCGGGTAGTCGCTTCCCTCGCCTCTATCGGTACTAATTAATATTTGAACGTTTCAGGCTTAATTTAAGAAAAGTACAAGCGAGTAAAAAAAAAACACAATCTATAGCAGTTGAATTAAGTCATTTATTCCGAAGATTGTTTGAAAACGTAAATGATTTACATTATTACGTCTTGACACGTTTTAGTATATCCCTTAAATGTATTTTACTTAGATTGGTCGCAAGTTAGTTGCAATATGTCTTCTTTAAAGTCAAACATATATCACTTCCTTTGCGTATTTTTTCTAATTTTGCTAAGAGATAAGTTTCAACATTTTTTATCGTAAAGTCTATACTGTACAACGACCAGGCGCCACTCGTGGTCGAGGGTTATGTTAAGGAGTAAATGATTTAAAAAAAAAAAAACTAAATAGACAGCTATACAGATTGTGAGAAACTGTTTTGGTACGTAATAATTTTGACATTTGGAACTTCCAAAAGTCAGAGTTTGGAAAAACAAATTTTGATATGATGTAAGAATTTTGAAACTAATCTTGTCTATTTTTTGTCTTTTAAAAATATCTGAAACTTTTTGGTCACAAATGTTGAAATGGATGTCAGATTTTACGGAACAATAGCTGAAATAAACTGCATTTTGTTTATATGGATAGGAGAGAAAGATAGGGGTTAACAATAGACTAGAACTGGTTAAGAATGTCGTGATCGGGGAAACCACTCTTCGGTTTATGTTCCACGGGGTAGTGGTTCGAGAGAATAAGCTAATTTTCGACGACGGAATATGGAGGGAATATGGGTGGTTCAATACTATGTATGTGGCATGGTGAGTCTTAGCCGTGACTTGCGGAACCAAGGAATGTAGTTCGTATGAGCACTTTCCATGTAAGTATAGACAGAGCAGTAAGAGATTCAGTACATCCCGCCTGTGAATGAGAGAGAGAGAGAGAGAGAGGTTGACGTCGGGTGAGAGTTTGAGACCCAATATTCTCTAAAAGGCACGAAGCCTCCACGAGGGGACATCAGTTGATTGTGACTGGCGGTAGTTTAAGAGATAATCCTAGTTTTAAGATAACCTTGTCATTAAACCATCAGGTTTCACAGTAATTATATAATTTAAAAGATCACCTACAAACAGAAGTAATACTTTTAAATGTAATACTTTTAAAGAAAGAACGGACAGGAGAAAACAAAGGAAAAAATACGTAAGCTGGATACATTAAAATGAGAGGAAAGTAAATAAGTGTGAATATTTATGAGCTAAATGATCTTTAGAATAAAAGGGAGAGAGTAAATATGAGAGCGGACAAAATATATGTGCGTACTTTCGGCTTTTCTACACCGCGTCGTCACACAGTAATTTTGATTACACATCCGGGCAACTGACTTGCTGATAAAGTTTAATTTGCATAAAACAAATTCAAAATTGATATCAGTAACATGTAGTCGTGTCCAAATCCTCAGTTAATATTTTTTCAGTATTTTGTACTTGCTTAGCTTGCTCCTAGATTTTATTTTGGAACATTATATATATATATATATATATATATATATATATATATATATGAGAGAGAGAGATATTAATGACGTGTAAAAAAATACCTCCCTGAAATCACTTTCTAACTCTAACATTCCCACGCTAGTTTTAGCCAATCAAAAACGACTTCCTTTGTTTTCCTGTATCTGACATTAAAGGTCAAAATGAGGAAGTCAGAGGAGAAATACAATTCTCTAAAAACAATAGTCTGCTAGACTATTATTTAACATTCCTTGCCCAACCATAAAAATAATTTATGAATTTTATTTCAACTATATGATAATTAACATAACGGTGTAATTATTTCAAATACTTATATATGATTGATATTTGTTCTATCATAGGAGTTGATCAATTGTTTATTTTATTACCTTGTTATTGAAGTAAAACGTGATTTTCTGATTTTGAATAATACATTCAGACTACAATTTTCATTATAAATCCATTAACTTTCATGAAACATGTCGAAACTACGTTATAATTTAATGGAAGCTTTGTTTCGATGTCAAAAATTAAACATTTAAAATTTAACTAAGATTTTTTCAAAGCAAATTCGAATTATATAGGTTTATGCGATTTGCATAATAATTTCATACGGACTGTGTATATAATTTAATATACCCATTTTCATAGTATTAATAAAGTTTTATACCCACATAGACAGTTTAAATAATAATAATAACAACAATCAAAACATTGAAAGATCTTGCAGATATTGGATTTGGAAACCGAGACATTATAGAGGCTTGCATGCTCGGAACAACAAGCTTATTTCGAAAAATATTGAATACTGTCTGTCGATGGAACGAACGGGTGACCACTTTATTTGTCAGTTATATTGTTCACGAGTGGTGAACTAAAAATATTGTTCATACCAGCAAAAAATATCATATACGATTAGAAAACATCATAATAATAATCCAGTTAACCCTAGACTTATTCTGAAATCGAATCTTTGAAATATCTGAACATTATCAGAAAAATAGAAATCTTTTTGCTATGTCAAAATGAAAATTGTCCCCATAATTACTAGAGCGCTTAGAATGTCCGTCCCTTTAGTGAGTTGGAGAAAAATATTGAATTTTTTGGAAATTAGAGAGCAGCAAATTTAATTAGGCAAATGCTGGTATATTGATGAAAGTTGCTGCTGTGTGATCTACAGCATGAAACACTTGGCTTACGTTGTACGTAACTTAAAGAATACAAATGATAACAATACCAGTTTTTCGATGTCGCTTTACAATAAGATGATGGAACGAAATTGAGAGAAGTGGGGATATTTCTATTTTGATGAATAGTGATAGAATAATAATTGTGAAATAGTAAGGCATTGCTCGTCACTGGAATTCTGGCAAAATGTATTAAATAACGTTACAAAAATAATTAATCGCGTAAATAATGTTATTCGGATAACGAATGTAATTCAACTGTCCAGAACTTAGTTATCCTTTGTATTGAAAAGATTTTCATTATTATTTTTTGGCATTGCATTTCCATCGAAAGAGAACTAAAGATGGAGTGAGGAATATCATTATTTGTTCTACGAGCCGAATATCTGTTTACAGGCAGATAAATTCTAGTAGAAGCCCTCGTAATTGTTTTATGAAGAATATAAATTTAATTCAGCAGCAGATTATATTTATGTATTTAAATAATTTTGAAATGTTATTAACTATAATAGAAATAAAAACATTCAACGACATATTATTTTATTCCTATCTAATTTTCTTCCATTAAATTAAAAAGAAAATGCTATTTTACATACATTTGAATTAAATCGAATAAAAATTAAATTTATATTCGTCATGAATAAACATTTCCATAATTTTTATAACTGAAAATAAACTTACGCATTAATAATGATAATAATAATAATAAAACTATTTCACACTTAGATTTTCTTACTTAATTTGTAAAGATAATTATTAAATATTATTTTGATTTATTTAAATAATTACATTTCTTTCGATTCCAAACGATTAATGTATTGTAATCTAAACTTCATACAACAGCAAGACCTCTGATGAGGAGGTTTTGAGGAGAGTGGAACCACCTCTTAATTTCTGGTGTTCTCAATCCACCCTGACTCGGGGTGGTAGCACCTCTTAGGGTCCCAAATATGAGCAAATAGTTAACTCCCAAACTGGGATCAAAACACTATGTAAATGTAAAAATCGGTTTTAATAAAAGAAATACTTTGTAAAAAATAAGTTACCAGCTATACATTTTTGAAGAAAAATATTACCAGAAATAAAAAATGTCGGCATTAAATAACCCGTCGAGGTTTATATACCGTAAAACAAACCAAACCAATCTTTAATTTCCATTGATCGAATTTGTATAGAATTTATATTTTCCTGGTCAAATGTTATTCTTAATTTAGTGGAACATACACACACACACACATATATATATATATATGACAGTGTATTTACTTATAAACCAAACAAGAGTAATCTTGCTTCTGAAAATTAAAGATATGTTTTGTATAACAAAAATATAGATATTTCGGCCTGATAAAGTTTGAAACGATTTTATTTCCTGCATCTATCATATTAACAATTCATGTCTGCCATTTTAGATTAACTAGCACATACATGCATATGCGTGGTGTGTGTGTGTGTGTGTGTGTGTATATATATATATATATATATATATATATATATATGCGCTAGCTCTTTCACTGATATTGTGCGCTTTCTAATAGGTACCGCGCATGTTTTTTATACATATATATATATATATATATATATATATATATATATATATATATATATATATATATATATATATAGTTATTTATTTGTTTATTTAAGCTGATTGTTTAATAATTGGGGGGGGGGGGTTCTACTGATGTAAAGTCCTGGAAACATAACAATCAGGCTTATGCGATTTACAAAAGAAGCTCAGATATAAATGCCTTCGTTCAACACAATCAAAAATACTTACAATAGGGATTAACTATTATGAAACTGCTGAATTTTTTTCTTGGAAAGTCAATATATTCTCTAATACTGATTTTTCTATAAGGACGAATGTTTCTTATTTGCATTATTTCTATTCAGCTAAGTTGCAGAATGATGTTAATATTGTCGTGTCTCTGATGAAATAAAAATGAAATGAAATAAAAATATTTATAGTGTCAATAATAAAAATAATTATTATAATAAAATATATATAACAATTATAACTAACATCAATTCTCACTTACTAAACCATTGAGAATCGACCCCACTTTTCCCCCGTTATCACACACAAACACGTGGTGTTATCACTATCGAAAAGGCAGTCAATGTGAACCTACCGTCAACACATGTCACCGAAGATTTCGGCTCAGTTTCTTTTTTTAAGACCATAATAGTAACATTTACCTCTTTCCACTCAACGAAATTTGAGGTAAGAAAATAGCATACATTTCTTGTATTTTCCAACTATATTATTTGTACACTCACTACACACATCTATAAAAATCAACATACGGGAAATACTGTAAATATTTTAATTATTATTCATCTTAATATTATGTCGGATCCCGATCAATATTTGATCTACGATATTTAACACCCCCCACACACACACGGGTCGAATGTGGCACAAGGCCGGTTTAACGTGGGCTTACCGAACCCGTAGGCCCGGCCAAAAATATGCCCATTTACAACCCGTATACACGATGTTCAGGGACTGTCTACCTCCCCGGACGAAACTTTGTCCTCCGGCAAAGTCTCGTCCGAGTTCCTCTCTGCCAAACAGAGAGTTCGACAGCAGAGCACCATTACTGGTGCTACTACTAGTATTTGATCCACATATGACCCCAAACCTATACTTTTAATGTCTCTCGTGTCGCCAACACCACACAACAACAACAACTAGATAAAAAATAATAGTCGTTTTATTGTTTCCATGTCTTGCTGTTTCTAATTTTTATAAGTATGTATATAGAAATCTAATATTCTTATAATTATTACGGAGTTATCTCCCCTACGATATGAAAGCGATAGATAACGTTTGAGCATAACTTGTACCTTCTACCCGAGAACAAATCAAGTTATATCTTTTATTTTTTCATACAATTTTCACTTTATATATTTCTACATATCCTTTTATCTCTTTTTTTCATCAATTCTCTCACTCCTTTTCTTTTTCTCATTGTAGATATATTTTTTATGATTTTTCCTTTTCTTCTTCATAGTGTGAATTCTCTGTATTTCACAGAACAAGTTTCTTTCTTGTAGATTTTTTTTACATTTTATTGTTATTTTTTCGATATTGATTTTATCAATTTTTATTTCAAAAGGAAAGGTCTATGAAAAAGATGACCGAAAACAAAAATCAAAACACGCACAGCAAACTGAAGAATAACAATAAAAAACATAACTATAAGACCTGTGCAAACTTTAATCACAATATTGAATTATCACTAATGACCATTGAAAGAAAATGGCAGCAACATTCAAAATAGCCCACGCTAAGTGAATAATGTGATTAAGTACCAAAAACTAACACTGAAAACTTCCTTGATGAAAGGAAATGGTTGAACAAGTTTAGGCGATTCAGATAACTACAGTGTTGATCACTTCTAGATTTAGAGCCGTACGTAAATATTAATTATTTAAGAGTGAATAAACGCAGAGAAATGATTACATTGCCGAAGGATACTAATGATTGATTAGTTAATCTTATATATTTTGCGCTGTTTTCTTTTTTTTTCTTTAAGAGTAATTAGGCTAAAAAGAAAACCTTTAATTTTTTGAACCTCAATTTTGTTTTGACGAACAAAAGTTGATATAATATTGATAATGTACACACAAAACATATACGGAGAGACGTTTCAGGTTTAGTTGAAAGTTAACGATCTTTGTTTAAAATATCTGATATTTTATATATTTCGGATCCTATATTGTTTCCAAGGAGTACGTGAACATAAAATTTCCAATGTATTTTGAAATTTAATTTTGTTTTGGTAAGGTTGTGTCTACGTAGATGCCTTCTATATTATAGATTTTGAGGGACACCTATTTTAGTATTTGCAGGTGACATGTCGTTTACTTTTAGTCAAATATAACGTCTTTAATTCAAGTATAAGTTGTTTTTTTAAGAAACGCGTCAGTTTTCTTTATTTTAAGTTGGACAAGTATTATTATTATTAAAGAATGTTGTGAAATACATTTAGTATGTTTATTATTGTTGGCTTGTTTCGAGTTTATAGCAATGGCATGAGTGTCAGTGCAAGGGTCTCGGGGTACCCACCGAATCTATGATACAGGGCTCCCACCTAAGTACACCTCAATTTTCATACTGTAATATTCATATAAAATACGAATTTTATTGTAGTATAATTAAGTACAATAATGCATTATATGCTATATAGGTGAACAATTCAAATAGAAAATTGAAAATAAATTCAATATATCTAAATACAAATTAAAGACGTGTCATAATAGTTTATTGCATTTTAAATAAAATAATGATTTACGGCAATTTTTAACAGCAACAGGAGATTTTTTTCTTGTTAAAATGTTGAAGAATTTTAAAAACATAACATTACGGATAAACAATAGAGAAAGTTATATTTTTTTGAGATTAGCGTGAGTAATATGAGTTCACGGATTTTGACAAATGAAAGATCCCAGAACGACGTCAAATTCCGCGAAAACATTTTAATAGTCCAGGACGCGTATCTATGTTTTATAGACTACGCAAAGGCATTCGACAAAGTACGCCACAAGATCATACTAGAACAGTTCAGCGACCTTGATACATTCGGGAAAGATATCAGAATAAGCACGAACCTATACTGGCAGCAAAAGGCATGCATTCGCATCGAGAATGAGCTCAGCGAATATACAAAAGTAGAAAGAGGTGTAAGGCTTGTGCGTTCTCACCGGACTTATTCAACCTATACAGCGTGGTAATTCCGAGGGAACTGGAGATCCTAACAGGATTCGTCATTGGCGGCCACAACCTTACCAACATAAGATACGCAGTTCTGATAACAGACACGGAAAAGAAACTACAAAACCTCCTACAGAAGGTAGCATGTGAGAGTGAGAAGAAAGGACTAAACATAAACTACATAAAGACAAAATGCATGGTCATCTGTAAAAGGACGAACCCGAAATGCGATTTGCAGGTAGGGGACACTAAAATCAAACATGTGCTGAAGTTTAAGTATCTGGGAAGTGGACGGTAGGTGCGACGCGCTGGGATGACGAAGGATGTAGTCCAGAAGCTGGGCACAGTACTGCGAAACAGGAGGATTTTGATGGTGACAAAGAAAAGAGTACTGAGCTTCTACGTGACATCTGCCCTCGTATACGGCAGTAAATGTTGGACGGTATCCTCAAGGATGATTGAGAGCCTCGAGGCGGCGGAGATGTGATTCTATAGAAGGATACTGAGGATATCATGGACCGTGAATGTGAGCAACGATGCAGTCTTGGAGAGGATGCAAACAAGTACGAAGCTTATGCTTAACATAAGAAAGAAGCAGATGAAATTTATGGGACACTTGATTAGAAAGGGGGGCCTGTAGAATCTGATACTCACGAGACGAATAGATGGAAAGAGAGACAGGGGAAAGCAGCGCATGATATACATGGCGGTCTTGGACAGGTGGATGGCGGAGCGTGGTTTGGGGGAGTTGGCAAAAATACAAACCATGTTGAGAGCCACAAGGAATAAGGGAAACTGGAGGGCCATGTTCCCATTTCGTCCTGAAAGCACACGCACGTAAAAAGAAGAGTATTCTTAGTTTTATTTCTAAAGTATACTAATGTAGGTTAAAAAAGGCAGCTGTTGATAAGATTGTGAGGTCACAAAGTACTGCCCGGGGGTCTCCCATCAGGCTTGGCTCCCATCCCCCGGTCGGGGGATTTGAGGGTATTACGCGCCGGCCCTGATAACACGTAATATTTGCAGTAAGTTTTTACCAGTTTTCATTGACATTCAACAAATAGGAAAATCCTAAGACACCTTAAAATGTTATTAGAAACAAAGTAAACTGCTGTTCTTCTATATGGCAGCAATATTCTTGTATGGAATTGAACGCTGGTCAATTTCCCCACTGATACAGGGAAGTGAGCCAACAGAGATGTGGGTTTTAGAGAAGGGTCCTCAGTATACCATGACCAAAGCGCGTAAGTAAAGGAGAAGAATACGGAAACAAAAATAATACTTAACTCAGAATCAGAAAGAGGCAACTGACATTTCTCAGAGCAATAATAGGTGGTTTTGGAGAATTTGACCCCCGGGGGACATAAAAAAAGTTAAAATTGTCAGGGAACTTCAGCCGGTCACCTAGTTGGAGTGCTTGTGTGAATGGATGTCGGAAAGAAGGAAAAAAGAAGTAATGAGTTTTACATGCGATAGGAAGTTATGGAGAGCCATGACCGTCTATGTACTGAATGGATGCGGCTCATAGAAGAGAAGGTCGTCTAAATCTCTTCCAAGACCTTATGTACGCGATAACAAATGAGGATCTATTTGATTACAATTTCAAATGCCACGGTGATTATATATCCTACGTTTAAAGCCGCGTAAACAACTGCGTTAATGTCAATTCCCCTTTTTTTCTTTATATATATATATATATATATATATATATATATATATATATATATATATATATTTCCAAATGTACATCATCAGCCAATGGACATTCAATTATCCTGGCTAGTCATGTAATAAATCTCAATAAACCAGCTCAGAAAAAATCTTTTTTTTATTGTAGCCATAAACGTCGCATGTCCCCAGAAAGCTAACTTATTTTCTTTTTCTCTTTTTAATTTTCTTTATTCGTTTCACGCTAAAGTGCTGACTGACTGCTCCTTCTCTGTCAGGGTTTCATGCATGATTGAGTCCGTCCCAGCCTCTTCGACTAAGCGTAATTGCAGGGAGCCCGATTCCCGAATAGATTAGGATTTTTTCTTCTTCTTTTAGCGACTAAACAGAATGCACGATAGCCGCCGGCACACAGCTTTTACAGAGTATGATGGACTTAAAGGAATTAATGTACAGATTGTGTTTAAGGGCGCCAAAGAAGTTAATATGTAGTTGGGGACTAATAAGCATCACAACAGATAAATATGTGTTAAGTTGATGAAAGGGGGAGTAATGGATAGCGGCTCGGATTGAGGAAACGGAGAGCCGAGTTCGAATTCCAGACGAGTCCATTACATTCACTTGCGTGCTAATACCAGTGGGAAAGGTAGAAATGTATGAATCCTATTCTTCTCCCACCAGCTATGGGTAAATAACAGGATAGACCGGGTTATAGTCTTGGATGGCAACTTGTCTACCGCAGAAATAAATGGCAAACTACTGCGGGAAAAAAATCTGCCTCGTCAGTCATGTATAGAAAGATACATAATCTAAGCGTTTATCACACATGGCACATACATGAAGTCGATGAAGAAACCAAATTTGTAGCTGAATTGGGATAATTATTGAAAAAAAAAAAAAGCGTAAAGGAAGAAATTGTTTGATGTGACGTGTCCCTTCATGTCGTACGTAATTATGGTTCTCCACACATTCCTGTTCTGTGTAGGCCTTAGTTAAGTTTCTGTGCCAAGGACGCATTCCAAAAACTGGCCAGAGTATTGCGAGACAGGGGGAATTCTTTGGTAATGAAGAAAAGGATACTGGGCTGTTACGTGACATCTGTCCTCCTTTACGGCGGCGAATGTTGGACGATTTCCTCAACGATGAAGAAGAACCTTGAGGCGACGGAGATATGGTTCTACAGACGGATGTTGGGGATATCATAGACCGAGCGTGTGAGTAACGATGAGGTCTTAGAATGCAAAAATCGGGAGGTTTATACTTAACATCAGGAAGATGCAGCTGATGTTCCTGGGACACATAATGCGGAAGGATGGCGTGGAGAATCTGATACTCACGGGTAGAATATAGAGGAAAAGGTAGGCAAGGGAAAACAGAACATGGAATACCAAGAGGATTTAAGCAAGTAGATCAGAGAACGTGGTCTGGTGGATGTGTCAGGGGGTAGGGACTTGTTGAGAGCCACAAGTAATAGAGGGAGATGGAGAGCCATGATCGTCTACGTCATGAAAGAACATGGCACATGCAAAGAAAGAACTCCATAAGTAACAAGTAAGTTCCACTCAAACAGCCTCTTCCCCATAAATAATGCTCTGTGGAACCGACTCCCAAGAGGATGTTTTCTCGATTATTACAATCTTACTCTGTTCAAGTCTATAGTTAAACGTTATCTTCCCCTCCTATCCGTACAAACAGTCTCTTAAATTAACCCTGTAATTCGACTGGCCCCCAGACTTTGTACATGGCGAACCTTACTGTGAAAAGTAAAAAGAATATCCTAGTCTGCAAAACATTTGCATATGATTGTTAGGTAGGTTAAGTTTTGATTTCATTTGTGTCTCTTGCCTTTTATACGTAAAGCGATTGTCACATTTTCCAAGGATACTTATCACATTATGTCACTTACACATTTCGACTCTCTGATATTAAGCACAAGTGTTCTTTTTTTTGTTTCCATTCATCGAGACATCGTCGTTGCTCATATGTTCAGCAGATGACATTCTCAATGTCCTTCTGTAGAACCAGAATGATGTTGCCGCAAGTCTCTTCTATATCTCTCATGAGATTATCCAGCATTCACTGTCATACAGGAGCATTGTTGTCTTCCTCAGTGTGCTTGTCAAACTCTCTGTTCCGGGCAGAGAGGCACCCAGACGAGGCTATGCCGAATGACAGAGTCTCGTCTCGGGTGTTAGACAGATACAACAACCCCGTTTTACGGGGTCTACGTGGAATTTTTGGCCGAGCCTACGGGCTCGGATACCCCACAATAAATTCGGCCTTGTGCCACATCTGACCGAGTGGAGCGGTTAGTGAACATCGTCATACAGGAGGACTGATATTACAACCCAACCCAGAACATATTCCTCTGTTTTCAAGGAAATTTTCCTGTTTCTTAAAACTTTGCTTAAATTTAAAAACATCTTTCGCTCTCCTCCCCACAATGTGCCTCAGACTGGAACGCAAAATTTTTTAAATATTTCAAATTTGTTTTGGGGATGATTATAGAACCAAAACATAAAAGGACCAAAGAAGAAATAAAAACAGAACGCCAAAGAATAAATAGTCATGCCGATGGATTGATTTTAAATTTATTCTATCACAAGACAATTCAAATCAAGTCATACGTAAGGGTTGAATAGTGAAAAGAAAATCTAAGCAAAAGATAAATTATACTCCGAAATTGAACGAGACAAAAACGAATGTAAGAAAACAATATAAAACACTAATAAATGAAAACATTAACGAGAGAATAAATACATCACAGGAAAATTATTAAAACGGTTGTTTTTCTTTTTTTTCTTAGCTCAACACAAAACCATACTGAATGCCGTACTCCCTACACAACCATCACGAAAAATAAGAAAAGCTTTCCCCCCCAAAAAAATACCACATTACTCTGCGCTCAACCCTAGACAAGAAGAGTCAGTCAGAAGTTTTGGGTGCATCATAATTTGAATACTTTGGGTGAAAAAACTTTAAATATCAACAGGAATTGTATATTTAGAACGAAGTCATGAAACCTGTCTCACTGACCAGTTTAATAAATATTTAGTATACACTTACTGAATGCTCGACTGCCATGGCTTTGTGTCATACTAAATGGAACGTAAGGGTACCTCGAGGTGGCGTAATGGTTAGCAAGCTTGTCTCGCAAGAACTGTTACGACTGAGTCGAGAGTTCGATCCTCAATGGGTGCCCCATACTTTCGGCCTTGTGCCACGTCTGACCTACGATTGGAAAATCACTACTAAACGGATCCGTGATTTGTTCTCCTCGGAATTTTCACTGTTCGAACATCTAGGAGGAGAAATCTAATTGAAAGAAATAATCAACTGCGCGCTATGGTCTTGATAAACGTATCTACTTCCAGTTCAATAAGCCGAGTAAATAACTATTGCCTATATTCATTTTCTCGGCATTTGAAACCATGATAGAAGAAACTTCTTTTTCCTCACGCCAAACGTCACAAGATTCTCGCTAATCTTTTGCTGCTAGACATCAAAAAGAATTCTGTTTAGCTATATTTCTTAGGTCAACCTGCTCATGGTTTTGCAGCTAAGACTCGTCATACAGCGTACGATGTCTTGGACTACACTCGTTCCCTTTATATGCTAAAGGTAAAAAGAAATGCAGATTTGGGCAGATTCTTCCCAACAACAAATTCTAGCGAGGCTGCTCCTCCGCTCGCCACAATCTGAATCTCTTCATGTCCAGGGTCAGCTATCCCACACATCTTCATCCACTGCATTTCTTATCGTCTCCTTTTAGGTTCAGCACCCAAATTCTGTAATACTCAGTATTCTAAAATAAAACTTATGTCTCTGCAAGAAAAGCTATTGTTACTGTTGACATATGCAATATCACAGTATGGCGTGCGTGCGTGTGTGTGTGCGCGCGCACTTTGCTTCTTTCCTTTCTTTAAGTTGAGAACTTTCATTTTGGCGCTTAAAGGAAGCACTTTATGGCTTCTCTTTGTCATATCCGAATTGCCAGCTTCACTAATATACGTCGTGGGCCCATTATCAAAATAAAAGATATGAATTGCATTTATTTTTTGTGGTTGACTGAGGGTATATGTAACCACAGATAATGGGGACATAGTATCTTAAAAAAATAAAAAGCGAATTAAATGTAGAACTTAAAGAAAACGCTTCGTAAGAAACGGATACGGCAGGGAGAATGTCGAGAATGTAATGAGCGTAACGGGTAAAGTAGTCAAAAAAATGAACGAAAGAAGCAATTACAAATTCACAAGGAAACTCTAAAGAACAAAAAATAAAGGAAAAGAATGGATGAATAGAAATTTTAGGACAAGTGATGAAAGTGACAATAATGAATCGAACATTTTCAAGAATAAAACAAAAAAATGATTCGATCAAAAAATAATAATTCATAAAATACGAATTTTATCTTTATCGTAAAGTAACCAAAGTAGAAAAAAACAAAGAAAAAAATGCATCCTTGGTATTACACGACAAGAATAATCACGACAGATTTGAGTCGCAGCGAAAAATCATTAGGACATTATCTTCACGTTTCACTAAGTTTCGATCTGGATTTCCTTTTTCTCTGTGACAAAAAAAAAGATTCCAGTCCATTTTTTATACCTACTCAACCATTAAAACATTTCTCCTTCTGGTACAGCAAATCATCCTTGAATTTGTCACAATACATTTTTGAGAGCACACTCAAAGAACAAAACGTCAGTTAACGAAATGAAACGAAATAACCAGTCAACCCAGCTATTAAACCGGGTCATTAGGTATTAAATTTGAACTTTTTTTTCCTTTAAAATCTGTCAGCCAATTTTACTTTCAAAAGCAGAAAGTAACTTACGTCATCTGTCACAAGTTTTTCCTTCTTAAACTGTTCTGCCAAGTATCTATACGTCCGTGGATGTGCATGGAGGATACCATACGTATACAGGTGTTATTAAATTGTATTTATGTTTATCAAACGATAACCCGATGATAGATGCTATTAAAACTGCATCAGGAATGAATCGAGATCTAAACACGCGGAAATATACGATAAAGGAATGCACTTAATTAAATCAATCTCATAGAACCAATACTATTTTAAGCTGCATTCTGCCACAAAGAGGAACAAATAGATATTCTTGAAAATCATTAACATTCTCACCATTAGATATAAATAAGTATGGCGAAATTCAGACGAAAAACGGTGACGCTGCCTACTAATAATCTTTGGTTAATTTGCAGTGTAACACCCGCGCTCAATTTGCATTAAAATTTCCAAGATACACACACATATATATATATATATATATATATATATATATATATATATATATATATGTGTGTGTGTGTGTGTGTGTGTGTGTGTGTGTGTGTGTGTAATTTTACATGCTCCATCCGAATCTGGCTTTATAAATTTGATAAAATCTACCGTTTTGGAGTTATCGACAATGAAATTTGGGATTCAATCGCAACCATTACTCGCGTTGTTTGCATACATTCGATGCGGAAAGCTAAACGCGAAAGACTACAGAAAACTAATCTCGGATCTGATCTTTCTTGTCTAAATTTGTCTCAGATACTGTGCACGAGAATTATTTAGGTAGACACCCTCAGTTTGCGCAATGATACCTACACTGATAGCTATTCTGTAGCGAATGTATGCAAACAACGCCAGTAATGGCTGCCGCGACGCGAATGAATCCGGACTTTCACTGTCGATAACTGCAAAACGGTAGATTTTATTAAAATTATCAAGCCAGATTTGGATGAAGCATGTACAATTACACATAAACGTAAGTATTCTTGAAATTTTTAATGCAAATTAAGCGCTGGTGTTACATTTGAAATTAACCTACTCTATTATATTTAATGTTAAAGAGTTTGATCAGTACTTCAGTGCATTTTAGGTGATTTAAAAAAAAAATCAGTATCACTCCATGCAAGGTAGTAAAGCCACTAAGACACAAGGAATAACAGATTTGGAAGAATTAGAAGCAGAAACCTTACAAATGAGAGGGAAGAGAAAAATATAAACAGTAGGACAGTATACAGCGATTGACATTGCATTTAAATTTTTGCATATTAAACTTGGCCAGAAAGCATGGAACCGGAAGGGAGTTCGACAAGCGGAAAGTGCGGGAAAAGAAACTATTGGCATATAACTTGCGGCTACATCTAGCCAGCTCAACTGTCAACTGATGAGATCTCGTTGCCAGTCAAGTTCAGCGCTTAAATTAAAACTAGACTAGGTATCATAGCGAAGAGCAATATTTATTTCCGCTTCAAATACAGAAAATGTGACACAAGGCCAAAATAGGGAATGGCGAAAAGGACGGTCTTCTTCTGTCTTAAATTTAAACCTAGCTAGCCACGAACACTGACCCAAACATACCACAATATTCCTAACACGGAAACATTACATTCTTACTTACCTGTCTTAATACATCCACTATAATACCTCATTGTCTCTATTGAAATCCTACCTGGTCCCAATATGTACAATTCATTGTCTGTAGGTGGGGAGGGGAATAAAACAACAATTTAAAAACTATCCCCAATGTGTATTTACTACAGTGTGACCCGGATATAAGAGAAACCCGGATATAAGAGATATTTTATCTGGTCCCAAATTAGAGCCTGTGTTAATGTATATATAATAGACCAAACCTGGATATAAGAGAAACACGGATATAAGATACTTCTTCTCCGGTCCTGACACCTCTCGTATATCCGGGTTACACTGTACATGAATACAAGTCTATTTACAAGAAACTAAACAAAATCATGGTAGCAATTTAAAAAAACCACGTACCATAGGGAAGAGCTCATCTGAACAAATACCATGAAAGTATTTATAGAAAAGACAGAGAGCCAACATTGGGAAAGTGACTGAAGCCGGACGAATAGATCAGGACAAATAATATTTCTGATTCATCTTTGGATTTTATCCCGGAGCTCAAGATAAATGGTAGGGATACCGGACCATATGTGGCAGCAATATTCTATGCATGGAATGGTACACTGGTAGATATGTGTTCTTTCATAATTTCAGGAATGAGGAATTATTGTTTACATTAATTACATTGTGGCTACTATCACCATTTATTCAATCATTCTATCCTTCGGGCCTCATCAGGTTTCTGTCGAGGTATTCTCTTTCGAAATTAATCTTTGAATTATTTTACGTGTGTAGAAGGTTCTCGTTCAGCTGTTTATATCTTCTCATGTCAATTGTAGTAAAGCTCAATTCTTAACATCCGTCTATCGATGTCGGTATATTGTCCCAGGGATCGAACTCGAAATTACGATGCCAGTATATCCGCTTATTCTACTAGTATGAATTCTTAATTCACTATAGTGGGATGTGTATAGTTCTCTGATCAGGGAAGATAGACAATATTCCAGGTAACTGTGAACAGAATATACGACCAAGAAAAACATACTGATCAAATCCTTGAAGATAATTAATATAAAGCTGTATCATTTCACGTTAAGGAACATTATTTATTTATATATATATATATATATATATATATTTATATATATATATATATATATACACACACACACACACACACACACACACACACACACACACACACACACACACACACACACACACACACACACACTCAATAAAAAGGAAATTTCTCATTAATCTAAAATAGGTTGATTTGTTTTTTTTATTTTTTTACGGCATATGTATCTCAATGGGTTATTTAATGCCCATAACATTTTTTTTGTTGGAAATATTTATTTTCAAAAAATAAAATGTTGCTAATATTTTTTCCAAAAAAATATATACAGTGTAGCCCGGATATAAGGGAAACCTCCGGATATAAGAGATATTTTCTCTGGTCCCAAATTAGAGCCTGTGTTAATAAAACAAAATAGACCAAACCCGGATATAAGAGAAACCTGGATATAAGATACTTATTCTCCGGTTCCGACAACTCTCTTATATCCGGGTTACACTGTAGCTGGTAATATATTTTTTCTTCAAAATATTATTGCTAGTATCAAAACCTGATTTTTACACTTTCATAGCGTTTTGAGCCTAGTTTAGGGGTTTACTATTTGTACGTAGCTGGGACGCTAAAACGTGCTACCACCCTGGGTCAGGGTGGTTCTGGGAACACCAGCAATTAAGAGGTGGTTCCACCCACCTCAAAACCTCCTGCTCGGAGGTCTTGCTATTGGATGTAGTATTTTATTTGGTGGGGTCTTACCCCTCTGCAGCGGTGCAGTCGGCGTGTTCTGAAGCCTCAGCCCACAGGTAGATCAAGAATAGGGGTGAAATTTATTTTTTAAAAAAAAACCGCCAGAATCACAAAGCTTCAACTTCCACACTACGAAGAGATCTATAGCATTCTTAATTTTTTCAGTTTTCCTGTAAGGTAGTTTAAGAAAATTATCATTTAGTTTTCTAATCCCCCAAGCGCTTTCGGACACTTTAGCCATCTTCAAGGGTGTTATTTTTAATTGTTATTAATATCTTTTTAAAAGGTGTTTTTCCAGATGTAACTGTGCGACGTATATTGTACGATAGTAGCGTTTATTGCTAGTTCTGCTAAAGGAACGTGACTGAAATTCAAGTTGTCCTCCTTATGCCTGAAAAATGAAATCTTTAGTGAACACACACACTCAGACATATTTATCAGATACGTGCCGTCATTAATTACTCAGGATAGGTAGTTTGTGACTTTTATATAGTAAATCTATAAAAAATAAAATACAGTGTAACCCGGATATAAGAGAGTTGTCGGGACCGGAGACGAAGTATCTTATATCCGAGTTTCTCTTATATCAGGGTTTAGACTATTATATATACATTAACACAGGCTCTAATTTGGGACCAGATAAAATATATCTTATATCCGGGTTTCTCTTATATCCGGGTCACTTATATCCGGGTTACACTGTAGTTTGAATTTGATGCATAATGATCAACGTAACCTTCATAATTCTGTAAGATTAGCTGGATACTGTGTTATAGAATAAAAAAATGTAGCAAGTAATCGATTTTATCCAGAGTGGGCTCCGCCTACTTAATTGTCTCGTCCCATATATATATATATATATATATATATATATATATATATATATATATATATAAGCTTGCTTGTCAAATTAAACTCACCCGGTGATATATAGGGTATTCATCTTATTTCAAGTCATTGGCTACCCGATAATTGCGTGAACGCACATGAAACTAATAGTCAGGACCAGTCACTGCTAACCTGGTTATTGGAAATAATATTCAAAAGCTCTGCTATTTCTTGTGGCATGGAGTCCTTTTATGACTCATTTAAACCCTGGAGATGTCACAGTTTTGCTATCATATTTTTCGGAAAGTAACACTTCGTTAAATTTTCATGTTTTTCAGCGTTTTCCCTGTCTCGCTAGAATTAACGTAGATCACATGGAATCAATCCAGCAGAGAGTAAATTACCTCATTTTCTTTCAATGTACAGAAGCCGCTTCATGATTTCAGTTTCCTCAAAGATTCAGCAGCCCCCTCTTCAAACTCACTGGAGGTAAAAGAAGAATTGTCGGCCAATTTGTGCTCCATTGAACATTCCTGTCTTATTACCGCCTTTTAAATGCTATGAATGTATTTCTTTATTTAACCACCAAATCTTTGAGTATGCGATGCGTAAAAGATATATTTATAAAATGTTAAAATCGAGCTGATAAAAAAGGTTTAATATCTATATCTACTTAAAAAAATACAACTCGACATCAAAAGCTGGAATTACGGTCGACATCTCCTCTTGAGTAATATAGAACGAATAAAAAGACGTCTTTAAAGATGTGTCACTGCCAAATCCCAGTAAGCTTGGGAATGATCGAAAGAAAATATGAGATGAAAAACTCTTTAGAATTATATCTGAAATTTAACACATTTCCAAAGCGACCTGCAGAGATGGAATTAATGTCCATCATTAAATTTGTCTTGCCAATGGAATTAAATTGATAGAAAGTATTATGATAATACAGAAACCCCGCCTCCTTTAGACAACCTGATCATCCTCAGGCCGTGGTGAAACTAAATTAAATCAAAATCGTCAATGTCCTGGTTACCGCAAACCTAAAGTAGGATGTTTTCTCAAGTCTAATCTCTTAAATATCAGTCATACCTTTGTTCTACCTCTGAGGAGTTGTTAAGTTAAATAGACGAACGTACGAACAATTCGTTTATATTCTATATACAGTGTAACCCGGATATAAGAGATTTGTCGGGACCGGAGAAGTATCTTATATCCGGGTTTCTCTTATATCTGGGTTTGGTCTATTATATATACATTAACACAAGCTCTAATATGGGACCAGATAAAATCTCTCTTATATCCGGGTTACACTGTATTTAGATTTTCGAACATAACTGAACAAAATGAGAAATTTTGTGTCCTAAATTACTCGTTGCCGTCGTAGATATCCAAATTAATTCCTATTTAAATGTTCTTGAAGCAGAGCTGTATAAACCCTGAGATCATCTCAACTGCCTTCTAATCAATAAAGAAACGTAATCGTCTTTGATTCTAAGTTACACAAATGGCTTAAAATTTGAATATATTTGGCGAATTTCAGAAGAAAATGCTGTTTGTACGCACTACAAAATCTCCTACAGGTTTTGAACGAAAACTAAAAGAAAGGATTAAATATCAACTACAAGAAGGTAGATTGTATGGTTGTTTTCGAAAGGATGAGCCCAAAGTATCAATTGCAAATCGGACATACCAAAAATCAAACAAGGATCAACACTTAAATATCTGGGAAGTGTTTTAACATTGGACGGAAAGTGCGACATTTATATCCGAAGGTGAATTGGGATGACCAAAGATGCATTTCAAAAGCTAAGCAGAGTATTAATAAATAGAAAAAAAAACTTCTCTTGGAAACTCTTACGTTATATCTGTCCTCCTGTATGGCAGTGAGTCCGAGACAATCTACTCTAAGATAAAGAGGAGCCGTGAAGCAGCCGAAATATGGTTCTACTGAAGGATGCTGAGGATCCCTTAGCCCTATTATAGGAGCAATGACGAAGTTTTAGAAAAAAATGGAAACTAAAAGGATACTTATACCTAACATCAGGAAGAGAGAGCTGAAATTTCTAGGGCACATAATGAGAAAAAAATGCTTTGAAAATAAGATACTCCCGTGATAGATTAGCAAGACAAATTTAAAGGTGGACATTAATTCCACCTCTGCTGCTTTCCATAGAAATGTGTTCGGCTTCAGATATAATTGTAGAGCGTTTTTCAACTTATAATTTCTTTCAATCTTTCCCGAGCTTACTGGCGTCTTGTATAAATGGGATTTGGCAGTGACACATCTTTAAAGATGTCCTATTTTAAGCACTACACCAAGCAAGATGAAATTATTCGTTTTTTTCTTTTAATTATTTGTCCTCAGGACATATCTGATTCATTTGTTTTCTTGTTGGATATGTGAAGAGATATATTTTAGACAATTAATGGAATCATTATACTTACAATCGGAAGGAGACTGTTGGACACATAATGTGGTAATTTTCTTAAATTACCTTACAGGAAAAATGACAAATTTAAGAATAGAATGGATTTCTTTTTAATGTGAAAGTTGATATTTTGTGTTTCTGGCGTGTTTTTATTTAATGAGATGCGGATGATATCAACAAAATCCAATGACATTGTGACAGAGAAAACAACGCAAAATATACATAGTGAACTTGAGTAAGTACATGACGAAACATAGCTTAGGAGTAATAACAGAAAGACAACCGGTTTAAAAATCTACAAAGGAACATAAATTAGAAGAATAAGGCTTAAAGCAACTTTTTAATTCATAGAAAAATATCGTTGTCAAAAACAAAGCGATAAACTTGTTATATCGCATAGTATTATGTAACTGAATACTGCCCAATTTCCACAGATATGAAGAGAATTGAACTGATGAAGATATGATATCGTAAGAATACCATGGACAGAACATGTGACCAACGTGGAAGTCTTAAGGAAAATAGGCTCTCCAATGAACCTTATACTTACAATCAAAAAGCGACTGTTGGACACACAGTGATGTAAGAGGACCTAGAGATTTTTGTAGAACCTATGCAAGGTAGAATATATACGCAGCAAGTTACCTATTAAAAAAATTGTGAACAATAAGAAAAACGGATAGTAATGGTTAAATCGTTGCTTAGATAAACAAAAAACAGGAAGCTGTGGAGAGCCATTGTTAAGCAGGTCTTGAAAGGACTTGGTAAATAATATTTATACAGCATGTTCACGTGGGATTTCTGACGGAGATAATAACTTAGGTGTGTGTGCTAATGCAATATGGTTCAGTACACCCACTTTTTATTCCAAGCTGCAGGAAGGAATCCCATTCCACTTTGTCGACCATGGAAGGAGTGATTAATTCAGCCTGCTATTTAATGATTTCTTGAGTGTAAAGTGATTGCATTCAAGCCTTTCCCACGTGCTTATGACGAATACAATCTGTCACAACCGGATTTTAAACTCAGAACGCCGACACAATTTTCTCTGCTGATGTGCGGTTGACATCAACAAAATCCAATGACATGTGGACATTTGTAAATGAAACAACTAAATAGCTATCTTGATAAATACGGCTTAGGTTTAATCTGCAAATGCTTGCTAATATCAGATTCTGAAAATCTAAAATAGCTTAAGCATTTGAAGTTGATGGTAAAATTACCAATTTAAGATTGTTTTGAATCTTCAATTTAGAAAATTGTCTGACAGAATGAAGCCATACCACGACTAGTGAAAAATCTATCAAAACGCAAAATAAATTTTACTGTTAGTTCACCAAATAAAAAGGCTCAAGAGCCACACATGGTTGAGAGTTACAAAGCGAGATTTTTGTAAGAGAATGAGTAGGATGAATTAAGGAGTTCAAATTATGTTGGTTTAATTTGGACCAGAAGAGACCATTATTGTAGTTGTCTGGGAAGCGTCCTCTAGGGAGTTCCTTCTACAATGTAACAGTTCTTGGAAAGAAATTGAGTAAAATTTACTTTTTATCACAGGAAGATGAAGAAAATGTAGATGGTTTGCCACCGTGAACATTCCGAGTTTTAAAGATGCAAGCTGTTTTTTCGTTATATGCCGTATACCCTCCGGACATAGGCGATTGTCTTTCAAGAACTCCCTGTCCTTTTTACTCTTAATAAAATGTGAATTCCTGTTTTTTTTCTACCAAGCCCAGTTCTGCTATCCATTTACTCAAGCTCTTGTATGTTATGCGTTGTTTTCCTCTGTCCCTCTTACCATCTATCTGTCCCGTGAGCATCAGATTTTCCAAGCCTTCCTTCCTCATTATATGCCCTATAAAGCTCAACTGTTTCTTCCTGATACTAAGTATTTATCACGGTTTTTGACAAAATTTAGTATTTACTCACATGTTCGGTCCACTGTACCCCAGCATCCTTCTGTAGAACCACATTTCTGTTGTTTCAAGGCTCCTTTTCATCTTTGAGAAGATCGTCCACACGCGCTGCCAAACAGGAGGACAGATATCGCATAGCAGTTTAGTACACTTTTCCTTGTTTCTAGCGAGATTTTCTATTTCTCAGTACTCTGCTTAGCTTTTGGAATGCTTCCTTGCATGTCCCAATACACGTTCGGGGTCTCCGTGTAGCTCTCTCCACTCTGTGTTAAAACAATTCACAAATATTTAAATTATCGCGCTCGTTTGAGTTTGACATCATCGATTATCAATTCGGACTTTGACCTCATCCTTCTGCTAACAACCATGCATTTTGTCTTATTGAAGTTGATGTTTAGTCCTTCTCACTTTCCTTCGACTGATTCTAAAGAAGGTAACGTGCCCTAATAATTGCCATAGCCATGGGAGGCTAGCAACGTTTTCTGTGGGGGATAAGTGTCGCAGGATGGAGAGTAAAATCTCACCGAAAACTTCGCGCGATCGCGTAAAAAAATTAGAAAAGTAAATGAATTACATTATTATAAAAATA
>OZ038496.1:77722078-77732078 GCA_964036315.1 Acanthosepion esculentum
GCAAAGGAAGAAAAAGTAATGTACAGATAACCCGAGTAAAAAAGTGTAGTCGAAATTCTTCTTCGCATATGTTCTTCAAATCCGGAATATTTTTAAGAGCTCACCATTGGATTTGAATTTTCAAGTAACGCCACAGTTTCTTGATTGGTTTTAAATCTGGGCACTGACTTAACCATTTGTGGATACTTACTTTATTTTCAGTAAGCCGTTTCTTCGTAGATTTTGTAGTACGCTTAGGATCATTATCATTTTGAAAGATACAATCAGCAGGAAGTTCAAGATTTTCAAATGAAATCATAAATTTGCTCACAAAATATTTTGATATGCTACGGTATTCATTCTACCATCGATTGCCAATAAGGTTTGCATAACAACATTCCCAAAATATGATTCTGCCAGCATCAAATTTCACTGTTGGAACTATGTTCATTCGTTTGAAGTCATTGCCATCTTTCCCCATACATTATTTCTAGTATAACATCCAAACAACTCAATTGTGTTTTCGTCTGTTGATAATAATCCTTCCCAATATGATTTTTCCTTATACTTATTTACACGAACGAATATCAACTTGGCATATCTGAGCATTTTCAATAGGAGTGGAGGTTTCCGAGAGGATCGTGACTTTAGAGTGTTCCTATGAATTTCATTGCTTATTGTTCCTTTAGTGACGGATTCCTGATTAAAGCAAATCATCTTGCATTTCTTGCTGATTAACCATCAGGTTTTGTTTAATATGACGAATAAATTTCCTCAAAGGTCTTCCGAAAATCTTCCCTGGTTTACCTGTTCTTTGGTTTTTAACAGTTTTGAGGGGTTTTTTATACCTTGCAATGGTATATGGGATATTCTGGTTGTCTGAGATTTTCATGTAACTTATCTTCTTTCCAAAGCTTAACATACAGGGTTTGTTTTTTTTTTTTTTTTTGCGAATTTGCCAGTTCCTTACTTCTTGACATGATGAAAAACTTCTTGCACGAATATCAATTACAGAATATTCTGTTTGTATTTTTTTATTGTAACATTCTAGAATATTCCACTTGAATAATCTTGAGTATTAAAGCAATTTAATTTTTTTAAGTCTGAAATATGTAATGTACGAATAATTTTTTCACCTGTGAAAATAGATAGAATAGGATTCATTTCTATTAAATCAATTTATTTCTGTTTTTTATGCATATTTAGTTATGTATATGTGTACAATTAATTATATGATAAATATGTTTATTCCTTAACTGGAAATACAATAAATTAGAACTTTGTCTGTATATGAATATTTATTTTCCACCACTGTATATGTGTGCGTGCGTGTGTGTATTTATTTGGTTTAGTGATCATTATACGATAAATGTTATCTTCAAAGATGACAGTTTTGAAACTAGTATCCGAATATTCTCACAGATTTACTCCGGCGGGAACCTGTGAAAATTCATGGATGCCCGAGGGTATAAGTAACAAACTGGAGCCAATAACAAACATAAAATTAATAGAGACCGTGTTTCCCGCGACATTTGTCTTTTGATGTCAACCATGATGCACTCTGGAAATTCCCGCGCTGTTGCGTGCATCACGACATATTTTCCCAAACGCTTGCTGTCATTGACTTCAAATAAATCTTCAAAAGGCTTTTATCGCTCTTTAAAGTGAACTGAAATTCGGCCATCAACACCCAATATGGAGACATTGACGTAGTCGATTTATTTCTAAATCTGCTGTATTTGCTTCCAAAATATTGGCTTAATCATCAAAACACGTTCGTACTTTTTTGGAATTAGGACAAAAGGTCAAATTTATTATAACATAATAGTAACGTAATATGTTGGTGGCTAGATTTATTTTATATTAAAATAGTTATATGAGGTTCATTCAGTGTCGAATATAATAAATTATTACTACAATTTGACCGTTTAATACTATTTAAATTCACGAAATTTTACATTCTATGACTATGTAGCCAATTAGAACAGAAGAGTAATTAATTCAGAAATTCGTTAATTAGATTTTTCTGCTGACCCCAGAAGTTTTCTCTGCTAAAATATTAAATAGAAAAAAATGTAGCTAGTGATAAAAATTCCCTGCCCATTTGACCTGAGAAATGAAGACATAGAAATGAGTAATCGGTAAGCAAAATGATTTGAAGAAAATCTGAAAGCTTCGGAAGAACTAGCAAAAAAAGTAATTACAGTACCAATGGTCGCTGAAGTATTCGAGTGCTTTCAAAAATATTTTTAATCATTTCACCCCAGCCAAGACAATAAAGACGCTAAGATACAAGGGTTGCTCAGTGTTAGAATATATGAGAAGAAAACATTGTGAATTAGTGAGAACATTAAAAGAAAAGAATGAAAAATGGCAGAATGTTGCAGTTGACATTGCATTTAAATTATTGAGTATCAAAGTTGAAAATGGGAGAGAATTCTACTAGCGAGAAGTGCGACAGAAGAAGCTGTTAGCATAGAATGTTTCGACCATAAAAAGATACATTTCTGCATTCTCTTACTACGCTTAAATTCATAACGTCTAGTTACCATAGAGGTAATTTCATCAGAACTATTACCATTAAAGTATTTATAAAAATAAAGGAAACTACGTCACGGTGGTGGGAAAAGGACTAAAGCCGAGATGCCAGGTTAGGACCAATAACTTTGCAGATTCTTCTTTGGATTTTATCAGAATTTCTAAAAACATAGCAGAAGCAGCAAACCAGATGAGGCAGAAATGGAAAACACTTATATGTATAGATTAAGATATTGAAACAATTATTAGAGCAAGCACATCAGCTCGGTAAAGCAATAATAAAATATTGCACACGCACACGCACACTCACGGAAAAGAAGAAATGATCGGTTTACTTTCTTTAGTCGTGGCCTGAAAATAGACTACTGACGAACAACTAACATCAACTGCTGGGAATAATATTGTATGGCAGCTCAGGGAGCCTTTAGTTACCTCGTAATTCTTTGGTAGGGGAATATAAGGTAGCGAAGGTGAGATTGCAGTCCATGCTGTGTGAGTCGAGGGATGCTGTAATCCGGAAGAATGTGCCAGAGGTGAAGACAGGAAGAAAGTGGAGAGTGTCAGACGTGATATCAGCAGGCAGAAGTTCAAGGTGTTACAACGAAGGGACGTGCTGGACTTGGTCTAGGTAAGAGGGGGAGAGATTCTGGTCAGAGAGCGACGCTAGACAGGAGCGACGCAAGTTACAAGAGCAGGGGTTCGCAAGCTCGAAGAGGAGAGACGGTGAGTGGCTGAACTGGGAGGGTATTGAGGGTGTTCAAATCAGTTGACCTGATTGGTGGCGTCTAGGCGCAGGACATTTGAGGTTCCTCATACAGGTAGGATGTGACGTGGAAGCATCACCGGCAAATTTGAAGAGAAGGGGAGTGCAGGAGTCACCCTCCTGCCGGTTGTGTGGTGCGTATGGAAACCTGCGCCACATGCTGTCAGCCTGTCCGAGGGCACTACAGGATGGCTGGTACACCTTCAGACATAACTTGGTGCTGGAGGTCGTGATAGCGGCTGTAAGTAATGCTAGTTGGACCTGCGAAGGGTAGCCTTCCTGAAGCAAGTTGCGACTGTCACAAGGCAGAAGACCAGGTCGGAAAACTCAAGGAAGTGGAGAGTGTTAGTGGATGATACACTGCCAGTGGAAATCGTTGTGCCTGGTCTGAGACCAGATCTGGTCTTAATTGATTTCGAGAAGCAACATCTGTTGCTTGGCGAACTGACAGTAGCATGGGAGGAAGGGATTGAGGAGGTGCATGATAAAAAGTTGCTTCGGTATGAGGATCTGGTGGCTGAAGTCCGTGAGAGAGGATATAGCTTCACTCTGGTGCCATTTGAGGTTGGCTGCAGAGGATTTCCTGCTGCCTCTTTAAAGAGATTCCTCAAGTGTGCAGGGATCCCAAAACCGAAGGTGATAAAAACTTGTGGTGAAAAAGCGGGGGAAGGAAGTGTATGGATTACCCCAAAAAATTTATCGAGTCGTACTTAACATAGACCGGCTGCAACGTAACATCATCCAGCTGTTGCGGGCTCACAGTGTGGAAAGGTACTGAGCTTAATGGGCCGAAACCTTGCTGAAGCACGGCGCTCAGCTGAAGATTTCACCTGGTCTGGAGCACTTGATGTGTTCAAGTGTTTCATTATTTATAAGATTATCCTGACGCCGCGACCCTTAAAATCGCTGGAGTGTAGTTACGTAGGCAAACCAACGTCATATCCCGGCGGAATGAATAGAATGATACGAGATGCGTAATATAATAATGTGTTTGTTGATGAGTTACTAAGAGTAATTAATCAAACAGTCAATTGCATATAAACACTTTTTTGTTGCATGCAATTCACGCTGACCGCTTTTCATTTTTTGACGCGTTGTTTACCAGTACAGCCAGTTTTTTCAAGTCAAGCGACATTTACACAAATAACAATTTGTAGATTACTTTTAATATACTGATTCTTATATACAATTTTTAAACATAACTTGAATTCAGCCAATCATACTGTCGAAATATTTTATAATATTGTGAAAGAATGTGTTTTTCTTTTTTATTTCCTTTACTTACGTAAATCGCGCTCTTTTTAAAGTGTTAAAAATATTCGAATAGTTAAAGTCATCTTGTTTTAATAATAATAATAATTTAGAGACCGCAAACGAAAAAGTATCTCCTTATTGATATGGCAGTCCATGAGGTCTTAAATGTATCTTTGAAATCCTTCAAAAAGCTATCAAAATACAAGGACCTTGAAATCGAAATCTCAAAAATGTGCTGGATAGGAATATCGACAATCTCTGTTTTAGTTGGAGCCCTCGGATTGGTTGGAAAAGATACCAGTAGACTAACTGAAGGGATTACTGGAATCCCATGCCTTAAAGAAATACAAAGAAAATTATCTAACGAGTACAACCCACACCTTACGAAGGGTTTTATCTATGTAAAATGTGTGATTTTATTTTTATTTCTTTTATTTTCTTTTTTTTTTTTTTTTTTGGCAGTGGAAAATGTCCTGATGCCATTTCTAAATTTAGGTCTCTGGGCGGGATCCGGAACGAAATGTGTACACTCCAGAAATCAAAGGAAATAAAATAATAATAACAGATGAAAACTGGTGTGAAAATCTTCCTGAATCTGTAGTTGATGGAGCAGATATAACCATCCTCTCAGATTTGTCTCAACACAGATCGAACAATGATAGCAAATCACTAAGATATAATTATTAAAAACAGAAAACAGTTTTGGACTGATTAACTTCTGGAGATATACGTTGGAATTTCGAACCCCCAAGGACACATGGCCCAGTGGATAAAAGCGTTGGTAGAATTAATCCAGTGCCTTGACACAAAGAGTTGTGAATTCAATACCTGGCCACAACAGAGTGAAAGTATTTAGTATTTTAGTAACTCAATACTCTTCAGGCATTTGCCAGAAGTGTGTTGAATTACTAAAGGGAAATAAGTGAAACTGAGATATTCAGAAAAGGCATGGCGTGTGGAACAAGAAGAATTATTCTGTTGGACTAAATAAACGGTTCAATTCGAAATTGCAACGTATCTGCCCTGAAGAATGATGGAGCGTACAACGGCCAAAACGCTGTGAATATGAGATTAAAGCTGAGGACAAGAGTCCCAACAATGTAAATATTCCAAATAGTTATAATACCTCATCTGAGAAAAATAGGCAGAGGTTGAAATTTTATGAAATATTTATTCCATATAATCAAAATAATATATAAATGTGGAAAGCTATGTTTATGTTGACTACAGAGTCCGAGTTCGAATATCTATTCATTTAAATAAAAATAAAATGCTTTAATTAATATCTGACAGGTGAGGACGGTTTTCTATTTGGTGTCTTTGACCCTACTTTTAGCCTATGAATGTAAAATGATGATAGTTTTAAAGGTTTCTGAGAATAACATGGAGTGTCAATGTAAGCAATGGGGAAGTTTAAAAAAAAATGAAAACAATATAACACAAGCTTACATTAAGATATCACTAGGGTTTATAATGACGAAAGAAGGCTTGGAACATAGATCAGTCTCCAAATATATCGAAGGAAAAAGGGACTGAGAGGAAGGTCCGAGTAACATAAACAAAGGGCTAATAAACATGAAGGACAGAAAATACAATACGAGGGATAGAAAAATGATAAATATTCCTATACAAATGTGCGGATAGCCATGATCGTCGAGGATTCTAATATGACATTGCATATAGAAGAATGCTGTTGGCTTCAAATGCTGTTACGTATATCTACAACAGCAAATAGTCTGTTTTTGTTATTATAGTATAAAATTAGTATATTTATTTGACAGTTTCAAGACATTTATTCCTAGTTGGAAGATTTGCGTAACAAGAACATGTTAATATTAATATATATGAGTGATTGACATGTTTTTACAGTATACACATATGTGTCTGTCCTATGGTGATTCTCCAATTCATACGTGACGTTTCTTCTTTTTTTATGATTGATTCATCCATTTTCCATGTTTTATGAATCTTTTGCTGCTTTTTAAGCCATTATTTTTTACTGTAAAAATTGTTGGTGGTGGATAATAATGATTTTCTTATAAATGCCCTAGTATTTAACTAATTACTAAATGAGAAGTTGATTCATAGATTTCTCAAGTGGGTGCGAATATAACGTGAGGTCAACCTCCCGTTTCGTTTATAGTGTAAGGTCTACGGCATCATAGAACCATAATATAAGATTGGAAATATGGTAATTTATAGGGAAAATATTAAAAATATGGAAAAATGGATTTCTTTTACGTACAGACCGTGTCGTTTGACACTACTTTCAAAGACAACGTAGTACAAACTTGAATTCTCCTTCTCTGTTACACTTTCGTGACAGAACCGTATTTAGAGAATGGATCTGCTTGTTGAACTGTATGCAGCAGTGATCTCTTAAAAAGGCGACTGCTGTTTCCTTTGTCAGGATGACTTCTATAAAACACCTTCAGCAACATTTTCATTACCTTAAGTGTCCTGAAGTTCTTAAATATTTGTTAACTGGTTCAGGCCGAGGAGGATTCTGATTTAGGAGCTTCATTTGCTTCTTTTTATGTGGGCAGGTCAAGTGTTTAGAAAATGTGAGACAGATATAAATATCTATGTTAGACCTCAATTGACCTGATCCATGACCTCAGCTGACTAGAGGGAATCGGTAGACCTCCGCACATGGGTAGACGACATATTGAGGTAGACCTCACGCTCAAGTGTATTTACGCGAAGGCGAATATAACAAAACCGTCAGGAATTCGAACTCTGATGACCGATTTCTCTTTCGGGCCGCTATCTATTACACCACACGCAAAGCCAGGCTTACTGCAGCAGGCATTGCCAGGATGTCACCCATCTAGGTACTGACCACACTCGACGTTCTTAACTTCGGTGATCGGTAAAATTAGTGTGTATATAAGAAAGCGAAAATAACGGAAAGGCCATTGTCAAGTTTAGGGTGGGTGTGGAAGAAAATGCGTTGTAGAAAGTGAATAGATAAATGAATGAAGGTCATTAACGGTTTAATCTGAAAAGGCATGAGATGAAGAATGAAAACCAGGTAAAAAATTAGTTGGCAAGAAAGAAAGAAAGAAAATGTTATTTTTTTTATTTTTTCTTGAGGGCACAGATCTATATACGTCTTACTCATTCTTAAAAAAACAAAAACGAAAAAAACGAAAAACAAAACAAAACAAAACAAAAAAAATAACGAAAATAAAAACCCCAAAAAAACGAGAAAAAAAAAACGAAAAAAAAAAAAAACCCAAACTTTACCACTTCATCGAATTTGATTTTGTCCTCATGAAAGGAGCGACGCCACGCAGCAGGGCAATGTCCGGCGCGCAAGTCTTTATTATATATTCATTATATATATATATATATATATATATATATATATATATATATATATATATATATATATATATATATATAAACTCTGCCATGTCGCTGGAGGACATTCAATTGTGAGACATTGAATAATTGATTGGCTTTAGCACACATTTAATGAGTTGCTTTTAATTACCGATATTTTATTCCGGGTGTTACTTCGCCAAATATTGAAATCAAATTATATCTAATGTACTTCTAATTTGTATCACACTAGATATTGCTTCTATTCGTCTATCATTTTTCTCCTGTTTTCGATGTATCTTCAGGACGGAGACGATCATGGCTCTCCATGACTTCTCCTTTGTAGCTCCTAATCCATTTTCTGCCAACAATTTTAACAATCTCGTTAGGTGAGTTATTCGGAAGAAAAAGCATTCTTTGCAATAAAAGAAACAATTTTCCCTTGAAAAGTCATATTTATTTCCATCACTTCTGATTTTAAATCGTGATATGCAAATGATTAATCAATCAGCAAAGAAAAATTTAAGTATCCGGATAGTTTTGTGACTGAGGAGAGAAAATCTGATACAGATCATCAGAACGAACATCGGAAATAGCAAAGGAGACTTGTGAATTTAAGCAAAGTATTATGACGTTAGAAATTTTCAGTAGAACGAACAACAATATGATAAGCTATCTCATATATATATATATATATATATATATATATATATATATATATATATATAAATCTATCACAGTGAAGAATTTTCTTGCAGATGAAGAAAAAACTCGAAACTATAGGGGCTGAAAATTCCGTAGAGAGAAGGACACATGACACCGTGGATATAGACGTTGGTTAGATCCAGTGATAGGACCCAAAGAATGTGAGTTCCATACCTGGTTAAGGCAGTGGAGAATGTGGAAAGGGGAATTAAGCAGGAGATAACTGATAACTGACATCCATTAGACATAGCACGTGGAACTTGAACAGTCTCCACCAGCGAGCGAAATAAAGGGTTCAGTTCGACATTTCAACCCCCTGAAAAAGGCCCTAGCGTACAACGGCCGAAACGTTGTAATAAATATGGCGAAAAAGATCAGGACAATTGTCCGACTAATGTAAATAATGTACATAAAACCTCATCTCAGAAGGATAGACAGATACTAAGACTGGATTCATGAGTAATTTCTAAATAAAATGAGTATTGAAAGTCGAGTACTTACACGTGCCATATATTTTGATGATATTGCTGAACATGCCTTTCCACAATGTTAAGAGCTACAAATTAGAGAATTTGTAGCTCTTAATATTTCCGACGTTTCTAGGTCGTAATACATTTATATAGGGCGACCCCTCAAAAAACAGAAACTATTTAACAATCCAATAAAACCAAGAGTGATGGAAGAAAAATATTTAATTTATAGTAATTGAAATTTTAAAACATGCCATTTAAGAAACAATGATGGAATTTTCATTTTTTTTTAAATTACGTTCTGTAGATGGCGTCCTCCTGTACGAATGCATTCTTGAAATCTGCTGTTGAGATTCCTCATTGACTGCTACAACATCTCAGCTGGGATACTGTGAATTTCATTCTCGTTACTAAAATGGCGAACTGTTTACTTGCTCAAGGTCACTGTCTCGCAGTGTTGCCACTTGCTCATGTCTAGCAATACGCACTTCAAAGATTCACGTTTTTTTTTATCACCCTGTATTTGAGCTGTCTCTCCTAAACCTTGATCCAGCAATCATATATATATATATATATATATATATATATATTTATTTAGGTAGGTCAGGATTTGTTTTCCTCTATCGCACTTGTCTTCAATCTTTCTTGTGACTATCGTTTTTGCAAGCCCTCTTTCCTCATTATATATCCGAGAAATTACTAGTGTCTCTTCTTGATGCGAAGCATGTATTTTTTTGTTTTTCATTATCTGAAACTTACTCTTTTCTCACATGTTCCACGTTATTCTCAGTATTCTTTTGTACTACCTAATTTCTTTTCCTTCAATTATCTAGTTCATGTGTAAGTAGATTCCATAGTGTTCATTTCTATATAGGACTGATATTACATAACAGTTTAGTACTATTTTCTACATTTATATAGATTTTTTTCTGTTTCTTAATAGCATGATTAGCTACTGGAAAGC
>OZ038496.1:77742078-77744578 GCA_964036315.1 Acanthosepion esculentum
TAAATGCACCGGCCTGTCATTTCAGTTCGTTTTAGAGTTGGAGGAGAAAGGCACTTTTAGAAATCACTATCCCATCACTATATTAACATGCAAAGTATTTAATCTAAGAACTTCTTGTAGACGACATGCGTAAGAAGTTGCTGTGTCTCTATTTTGTCTATTTAATATATATATATATATATATATATATATATATATATATATATATGTACATTATATATATATAAAAAAATATATATATATGCACACACACGCACATATATACATATACACGCACATACACATATAGACATATACACACACACACACATGCACATATATATATATATATATATATATATATATATATATATCTCACATGGATGGTTGCAAATTACTATGACGATGTAAATTTCGAATCCATTAAATCTAACATGTTCATTTCCCACAACTGCTGTCGGGAGAGTCTTGAATACCATTTTCATTGCCTTATATTAGGTACGTATTGTGTCTTAGCTTCACATGATTGGGGCAGAAGCGAAAAAGAAAAATCATAAATTAATTAATTCATGCTTCCGTATATACGAAGTTAAATAAAACATTATCCGCATTTTCGGCGTGACATCTTAAGTTTCCTCACGCTGCCTTCTGCTCAAGCCGTTTTATATTTGATCGTATTTTGGTCATTTGATCGAAGTTTGACCTTGATCGTACATTTTCCTTGCTGCTGTTACAGTGTAAACACGGCCGCTCCTATAGCAGTGTGTACCAAGTAGGAACAAAGAGCATTGATAGCAATCTGCAGAGAGCATGCTACCTCACAGATTGTAATTCGCTGGTTTGCTATTACAATCTTTTAATCACGCTGTATCTTCCCTTCACTGGTGGAGGTTGACGGCAGTTCTGTTCCTTTTTCGTGTATCATGATTGCCCGGCCTCTTTCAAACCTCGATCCGTTCATACATATACCTACTCTGTCGCCATATTGCGTTAAACGCCTCCGATGAATGGCAACCCCTGACATATCACCCAATCTTGGAAATGATTGCATTTTGTTTCTCCTTGGTGCACTCTGCTAGCCTGTAAATATATATTTCTGGATTGTATAAATCTTTACTCAAATTCATCTTTTTGTTTTAGTGCGGTTAGTTTTGGTTATAAATGAAACGAACATTTTTCTCCTCCGATCTAGTTCTATCGTCTTAGTTTTGTGTGGATGGGAACAGGCTGATTATATGCAATGCCTCAAGAACTAACTAGTTACATTCCATCATTGCCACTAGCATGCAAGGGGTTACAGAAGGTTTGGAGGAAGAGCAGATAGGAGTGGTAAAGGAGAGGATGTGGAGAAAGATAGTGGATCGATCAAGGCAAGGGGGTTACAGAAGTTTTGGAGCGAGAGCAGATAGGAATGAAAGGGGGGGAAAGGATGTGGAGAAGGGAAGTGGATAGATCAAGGCAACTGGAGATGTCGATTGACGTTACACTTAAATAGTTGGAGCTTGTATTTGTCAGGGAAACAGGAATAAGGAAGGGAGTTCCACAGGCGAGATGTGCGAGACATGAAGATATCGGAGTAGAAGAGACGTCTACATCTAACAGTTTCAACGGTGAAGTGGTGGGAACGGGATGGCAGTCTCGTAGGACGTTTAAATTCATGCGGCCTGGGAACCAGCGAAAGCAGCTCATCGGAGTAATTACCGTGAAAGTATTTGTAAAAAAGACAGAGCGAGGCAACGTCGCGTCTGTGAGAGAGCAACTGCAGACGAGATGACAGATCAGGGTCAGTTACATTGCATATCCGTTTCTGGATCTTATCAAGAATCCTGAGGCAAACAGCAGGGGCTCTAGACCATATATGGCAGCCATACTCCATGGAAGGGCGAATGGTCGATTTATAGATTTGGAGGATCGATTTCGGGGAGAAAAATTTCCTGGCTCGGCACAGGGAGCCAACTTTCCTTACGGTGGATGATGCAATTGACTATGTATTTGTTCCATCTCAGATCAGCGGACACCGTGAGACCGAGCAGCCGCAGAGAGGAGCTCTCAAACTACCACTAATCATAATGAATGACTATTTCCTCGTGTAGCGCCCGTATCTTGAGCGACTATTTGGTCGTAATCTCAATCCAGATCTTAAGTGGAAATCGGGCAGATAATCGATCGATAAAAGAGCAAGAAAAAAATGTCAGTTACGTGTACCGTTACAGTAAGTTCCGACCTCCTCGTGCTATCCTCTTTATTTGCAAGCGCCAGATCAGGTCTAAAATGGACTACTGTTTTCATATTTTGGCAAAAACCGACCGGTCCTCACTTTACAGTCTCGATAGCGCCCAAAAGCGCCTCTGAATACTTGTGGGTTACAAATTATTTTCCATTCTGCAACCCCTCTCTCACAAACGAAAAGTTTCAAGATTCTCGCTGTTCTATCGCTACGCCCAAGGAAAGTACGCAGACGAGCTACATTCCTTCATTGTATCAGCTCTAAATTTCACGTCTACGACACGCCATGCTATGC
>OZ038496.1:77762078-77779578 GCA_964036315.1 Acanthosepion esculentum
ACAAAATTATGAAAAGTAAAGGATATTTTTCTTAGATTGTAATACAAATCAAATGGTAATGAGTCTTTTGCAAATTACTGCGCATATTGCAATGCTTTGAGACAAAACAAACTGTAGAATTGGTAAAACAGCAAATACCACCAATCATTATACTTTATGTCGAAACACTTCCTTGTTTACCTTGACAATATATTGTACACATTGTACATTATACGTTCTTTTACATTTAAAAAAAACTTCAAACTCTAATGTGTGTCTTGTTCCTTCAGTACGTGAGCGATGAAGGCTAACCACAACATTTTATTCTTTGTAGCTCTTAGTAAATTTTGTCTTGTCATTATCTCTCTCATTCCCTTTTCTGCCTCACTTATTCCACATCGTGGGTCTTTGTAATTTTAACTGTTTTTCTAAATATTAATTGTATATTTGATTATGCGCGCTTTTGTATTTAATCATTTGAAACCAAGCAAAGCGATAATGCCAGTAAGACGTAAGGCGTTACTGAATATGGAAGTGTATGAGAAGACTTTACTGAGGAGAAAGGACAATAAAATAACAAAATTAAGGAAGAGAGAAGATGACGGATGACGCTGCATTTAAATGTTTGAAGCGTGTAGGTGGCAAGGAAGATTTCCGCAAGTGAGTAATGCGAGAACAGAAACTGTTAGAAAAGAACTTACGGATATATCTAGCTATTTCAACAATAAAACAATGGGACCTAATAGCCAACATTGTAATACGCTTAAATACATCATACAACCGATTAAACCAGAGTGGAGATATCGTTAGAACGTCTAATGAAATTATTTATAGATAAAACTGAAGGAAGATGCCAGGTCAGGAGTGATAAATTTATTTATATATGCACAATTGTATATATATATATATATATATATATATATATATATATATATATATATATATATGTGTGTGTGTGTGTGTTAATATTTGTTTATATTAAGTGTGAAAAGAGAAATGAAGAAAAGTTTGCACTCAAATCAAAAGAACCTCATCTGTTATGCCATAAAATAAAAATCTCAATCCATTATATATATATATATATATATATATATATATATATATATATATATATATAAATAAAATCAGACCACTTTAAGGAACCTTAAATTGGTCTGTTTTTATTTAAATTATTAGCTCTGATTTATAGAGCTCTCTGGATTTTATCCTCCTTGGGTCTACCCATACGGATTACCTAGTTTTGCGTAAACTATATATATATATATATATATATATATATATATATATATATATATATAGATATAGATATGTGTGTATAAAGTGATCATCGAAGTCGACACTGAGAGGCGACAAGCTGTTTCATGTTGGACGCTATCGTTAGGCCCCCCACATTCATATTTTCATACGCTCTCTCTGTGATATGGAGCACTTTATCCTATAAATGTATCACACCTTAAAACTATATTTCTCTCTCTCTCTCTCTATATATATATATATATCTATATATATATATATATATATATATATTGTAAAGGCCCTAGTGAGAAATGAGTAAAGCAAACACGTTCAGGATTTGAAATCAACTTTCTTTCTGCACTTTCCCGGCTGAAAGTCGTTATCCTCAGAACGACTGGTGCCATACAAAACTTTCTTTTATCTAGAGATAAGCACAGCAAATATAAGTCACAATGCATCCGATTAACGCAATGGATAAGTCAAGACGTTATACAGTCGATAAACTGGGACGCAATTTATTATGGCATTATTGAGAGGAAATAAATTTTACACATATTTATCTACGTTCGCTTAAACGAATCAATAATTTTCATACGAAAATTTCCAGCACTGTTTATTTTTTTCTCTGCCGATTTCATTTATTCCTGCTATTATTATTTGGATATCAATGTATTTCCAATAAAGTTATCGGAAAACTTAGTGAGTGCATGACATCTTGGTCAAATAATTCTCACATAATTAAATTTTCTGACTAGACAACAATAAAAATTTATAGTGGCATAGGCAGCTTCGAAAGAGTATTTTTTGAATATATATCTATCAATCTATCTGACGCACTCTTCATTATATTCAGAGTGCGATGGATAAATTATCGTCTAAATTACGCAAAATGGAAATAAAAATGGCATCTCATTTTAATAGATATATTTACTAAAATTACAAAAAAATTATCTTGAAATAGTGAAGATGGCGATTTTATTAAATAGATATTAAATAGAATCGTTATTGACTTCAACCAGGGCCTCCAGACGACTTTGGAATATCCTGCAACTTTTCTGGAAGTTTTACTTAATTAAGTTGATGAATGCTGACATACACCTTACCTTCAGTTCACCTTGGGTATTCCAAAGTGTTTTATTGGTCTCTCGCTCAGTTGCGAACGATAAATAATAATAATCAAGGGGGTTGCAGTCTGGGGAGTTAGGTGGTCACATGTAAGAGGTGATGTGGTCGCAGAAATTTTCTGACAACTATCATTGGGTTGCCCTGCCTGTGTCGCATAGTGCAGAGCCCTGATGTCAGACATGCGAACCAGCATCCATCCACTTGACCCAGGGCAGCACTACATATTCAAGGCACTTGATATATGCCTCCCTGCTGAGTCAGTGGCCCTGTGAGAAGATAAATGCACACATAATCGCGCCAGCACTAGTTATCTTATCAAACACATTGGTAATCGCCATCAGACTTATCCTACTCTCTCCGAAACTTCTGCGCCGATAACCTAACATTCTGAAAGTTGATCTTTCTATACTGTGCAATCGACAAAAATACAAACACCGCTCATGCGCGAAACTAAGTATTTAGAATGGCGACAATTTACCATTCACACCTTGTCTGCGTGTATATATATATATATATATATATATATATATATATATTAAAGAAAAACAGACCACTTTAAGGTTCCATGCAATAATTTATTTCACCATAGCCCTGTTAAAGGACGTTGGATCATTTGACATCACTTCCAAAAGGTGAAACGAAAAATGAAATGAAACTTTACACCTTTGACGGGTAGTATTAAGTTTATGTAATTTTTCAGAGAGGGTAGTGAGGAGTGGTGTGAGATATATGATCGAGTTTAGAGAGGGTTTATATTAATATTTCTATCTATCATACTTAGTATTAGGGGAGGAGGGACCAGACATTGACCTATTTAATCGGTTAACTTAACGGAAGTGATATACTGAAAGGGAAGGGGGAGAAGAGAAAAACATTTAAATTATTAGCTCTGAATTTACATTGAGCTCTCAGGATTTCATATATATATATATATATATATATATATATATATATAGCAAATGACATAAGTCAAGGTATATCATGAACAATTTTAGGGAAATCTCTAAAAAATGTAATGTAATTTATTTCTTAATGAATATTTTATATATCCCTGACGGTCGCTATGGAAAAGTATTGCACAACTTTTGTTCGTTGATATTCTAAATGTGTAAACACAACACATGCAAACTTTTTCTTCGGTTTTTCATAGATTTCCTTCATTATATATAGTTGAAAAACAATTTTTGCTTCCAATGCTCCGAAATATTGAAAACGAGTGGAAATTAGTCTAATATAACAGGGAAAACGAATACTATGTCAGGAAGCTTCAGATTTGAACTCAAAATGGTACTTTCATTAATTCCTTAACATTGAAGGCTAGATATCCCAGTCTGATTTATTTAAACCATATCGGAGGTGGCGATGCATTTATCCCTTCTGTAACTGTAATATTTTTTTAAAGTTTGAGTAACGGCATCGATACCTGATTGAACGACCGATCCCATTTTAGATATCAATGACCGCCACCTATATAGTCTTATCATCAGCGAGGATTTCGGGTCACAGTATCAGGAATATTTACTGACGCTTTGTCTTTCGTCTCTTAGCCGGTCAGTACGACTGATTTAAAAATTTGATAGAATTCTGGCACGAATGGCTCCAGTGATTTCGATTCAGGACAGTTTGAAGTCAGCCTGAAGCACATTGACAGCTGAGATTTAGCGTGATTTTATACCAGAGTCACTGCCGTCGGACACTCCTTTGTTGGCTATACACGAGTACCTTAGTATTATGTCGTCACTCAGCCTTGCAACATGGCCAGCCCAATGAACTTGTGACTGCATCATGTTGCATTTTGCGAGTAGATCGGCATTGGACGCCATATCGTCAAAAACATAGCGATCGTGCGGATATAGATAGGGAGGGAGCGAGAAAAAAGATGGGGAGAAGGGAGCGAGAAAAAGCTGAGAGAGAGGAGGGAAAGCTGAGAGAGAGGAGGGAAAGCTGAGAGAGAGGAGGGAAAGCTGAGAGAGAGGAGGGAAAGCTGAGAGAGAGGAGGGAAAGCTGAGAGAGAGGAGGAGGGGATGAGAGAGAGGAGGAGGGGGTGAGAGAGAGGAGGAGGGGGTGAGAGAGAGGAGGAGGGGGTGAGAGAGAGGAGGGGATGAGAGAGAGGGGGAAGATGAGAGAGGAGGATGAGGAGAGAAAGGGAAAGATGAGAGAGGATGAGAAAGGGGAAGATGAGAGAGGATGAGAAAGGGGAAGATGAGAGAGGAGGAGAAAGGGGAAGATGAGAGAGGAGGAGAAAGGGGAAGATGAGAGAGGAGGAGAAAGGGGAAGATGAGAGAGGAGGAGAAAGGGGAAGATGAGAGAGGAGGAGAAAGGGGAAGATGAGAGAGGAGGAGAAAGGGGAAGATGAGAGAGGAGGAGAAAGGGGAAGATGAGAGAGGAGGAGAAAGGGGAAGATGAGAGAGGAGGAAAAAGGGGAAGATGAGAGAGGAGGAGAGAGCGTCAGAGAGAGGAGTAGCGAGAGATAGATGAAGAGAGAGAGGGGAGATAGAGTGGATAGAGAAGGGGAAAGAGATGGGTGTGAAGTGGAGTGAGAGTGGGATGTGAATGGAGAAGAGATAGAGAGGGTGATACAGAGGCAGAGAGATGGGTGTAGGAGAGAGAGAGAATTAATTTAAATCTCCCCTTAAGGGTCCGTCTCAACTGTATAATTTCACATGGGGTCCTCGATCGAAGCGAGAAGACATGAAATCTGCGTCTGGTTTAAAAGAGAACGAAATGTGAAAAGTAGAAGCGGTGTGTAATGAACTCAAACGAAAAGGGGAAAAAAATCTACCACAGATGCAACATTTGAATGTTCGATCAATTCAGCAAATTACATGTCCAGTTTCGAAGAATGAGGAATGACATTCTTCTGACAATTCAAATCGTTCTTGCTTTCCTCTATTATTTCCATTAAGACTGGAATAAAAAGGTGTATGGGTCAGCTGAGGGGAAAAAGAATGAATAACTGACACGGGCTAATAACCGGTGCTAAGGTTACATTGAATAGGCCGAACTTGCTAAGTAGATTTATTTATGAGCAGAGTCAGAATATGAACTTAGCTTTTGCCATAAGGATCTAGACAACATATATATATATATATATATATATATATATATATATTACTTTAATTAGGCTGACAAAAATTTTGGCATTATATAAAATTGACCGCTATCTCAAAATATCGATGATGTCACATGGTGCGTCTCGTTCAAGATAAATAACTTCAATAGAGAAGTTAGGCATTGCAAATTATACTTGACGTATTATAGAATTAAAGATAGAAAAAGTGTTCTCGCCGTGTATTAATGGTCAGGTCTTTGGTATTACAGATGGCAGGTTTTAATCCACTAAGGGATATTTTGTCAAGCCTTTTACTTAAGAACATTTAATCAAGGGTTCGCCTGAAAGGATTTGTATATTCAATGTACAATATTAGTAAACATTGAATTATTCTACATGCAACTTTTATATTAAAAATGTAACCTGGGCTAAATTGGAATACAACTTAAATCAGTACGCTACGTGTCACTCGACATGGCAACACTGTCCAACATTTAAGGGTAATTAAGAATCTTGAGACGTAATAGGTAGGCACAAATACCTTTGAGAAAGATATGCATTCATCTATTCTCCCCCACTTCTATGGAATAAATAGCAGGAGAGACATGGTCTCGTCGTTTTGGTTGGCAACCAATCTATACAGAAAGAAACGGCAACCTAGTCGGGGAAATCTTCTGCCTAATTAGTCATCAATAGAAAGTGACATGATCGCTCAAATATTTGTCTCGTGTGGGACTTGACTTTATACGACATATTTTCTAGATATAATTACTGCTAATAATGCATTTTTTCTAATTCTACAATAAGGTTTTGTACAAAAACAGTGTTGCCAGTTTAGAAGTCAATACTGTTGTCGATAACATAGCGTTTTCGAATGCCACATCATATGTAACCGTAAATCGGAGCTAAACCGCACTGTAAAAATCATATATAAATATATTTATAACAACTATAATTATTTTGTCCGCATATTAATAATAGTTCATGCTAAAGACGGTTGAAAATACTTCAGGAAGAACACAAACATGACCTTCGGACAGTTTATACACAAATCTTATCCTGGTGTACGCCATCTTGTTCAAAATTACAATGAAAAATTAAGACATCTCTTCAGATGGATTTAACAAATGTCATGAAAAAAAATGTTTCAATTTTTTAATATTTATAGGGAAATATGATCCATACAACAAAACAGGAGTGAGTGATTGGTGTGTACCCTATTAAAGATATACATCAAACGTCATTATTGTGCCGGCTTCGTTTTAAAAACTGACCTTGTGTCACAACTCGTTTTAGTGGGGTGGTAGAGTAAATACCTAGTGGACGCTTCGTATTTGAAATAAATGTCCCATTTTATTTATTAAACTTAGTGTATAACATCTGTGGGCCAGCGGATTCGATATATTCTAATATAGAAAATGTATTCTCCAGTCGGCCACGATCAATATGTAAGGTCCGACTTTTCGTTTTTAAGATAATCGCATCATTGTCATTCATTTTTCTTGAAAGCTCATATATGCAGTTACGTAGCTGAAACATAAACAAAGCAATTTCTAAATAATTAATGGCTTTATTGTTATCCGAAGTACATAGTGTCTAATAGAATAACGTTTGATGTAATAAAAAGATCAGATTAAATCTAAATATTAATTCTTTAGAAGAATACATATCATGTGTAACAGTTTATTTTAAAGGTTTACTTTACCAGTTACTTTTTATTCGATATTCTCTCTTTATAATAAACGTTATATTCAATGGTTACATGTATTTGAATGGATAAATCTATCGGCCTAGAGATCGAATTCTTAAAAAGCATGCTTTTGTGTAGCAATCTAAATTGTATTTAATTTTTAATCTAGTAAAACGTTTTCAATCAAAAGACACCATTTTCTTTGGTAAAAAGTATGTCTATGCGGCTAGATATTAATTTTGTTTCTTAGAGGGTGGTTTACTTAAACACAAGTAAAATTTAAATATCTTTTATAGAAATAACTAATTTATTCTCTATGCATACCATACATTCTCTCTCTAAATACACACACACACACATATATATATATATATATATATATATATATATATATATATATTGGCAGCATGTTTTGTTTGAGACATGGTTCGTTGAATAATTAAGACATCTTCTGTCTACTTATTTTCAACTGGATCCTTTCATATTCACGAATAAACTTTTTGGTGTACTTATTGAAAGACGAGATAAAATCGCCGTGTTGATACACATTCCTTTTATTCCGAGCACTTTCGACGAAACACAATCTCATCATCAGGAGATTGTTTATTGCAAGACAAATATTGTAGTTGTCATTATTGTAGAAAACAAAATAACGACACCAAAATATTTATCCGTGACTATGAAAGGATCCAACTGAAAACAAGTAGACAGAACATGTCTAAATTTTCCAACGATATATATATATATATATATATATATATATATATATGTACATAATTTCCAAGGGGATAGAATCCATGTAGAGCTCAATGTTCTGGACAGAGTAAGAATATAATATAAAAGGCTCAAACACTAATATTCCATGGTTATAATGGTAATCCCGATCCAATTCATCAGACCTACAAATTCAAAAATAAATCGGAAAATATAACTCTGTATATAAAAATCAAAATTTTATTGTGCTTGTGTGCATTCGTATTTTGTTATTTTTTTTATTATTTACTTTTTTTAAATTTATTGATTGATATGGATTATTTCTTGCTTTTTAGTCTAATGAATTGAATCGTGTTTACGATTCCAATGTAATGCATTATAACATTTTTATATTAGTGTTTGAGCCTATATATATAAATGGATACAGAGGTCAACACCAAGCAATGACCATATGTTTCATGCTTAAACGCAATCTTCAGGCTATGTGTGTTGTGTTTTGGTCCAACTATTTCTATATGCTTGTCAATGGTGCATTATGTATTGTACTATTCTAATAGTTATTTTAGTGGGCGGTAACGGTTATGTTTCAAATTATTATAGGTTCTATTTTGTAGTAATAACTGTGTAATCGGTTGCAGTTTTATGGCTAATTTATAGTGTTGTTTGTTACATAATTTACTCAATTATTATTGGTTACTTAATCATTTGTTGCTGATTGATATTAATACGTTTATTGTGTTTATCTGAGCATTCGTATTTTGCTAATGTCTTTATTTACTTCATTTGTTTATTTCTTGATTGATATGGATTTTTCATTTTATTAGTTTTTCTTTTGATTTTAGTATTCGATATTATGTGAGCAACTATGAAGTTTTAGAAAAAATCGAAACAATAATATGAAACTCATAATTAACATCTGGAAGAGACACTTGAAATTTATAATGCACATAATGGGGAAGGAGTGCTTGGAAAATCTGATACTCATAGGACAGATTAAAGGTAAGATGGACAGATGAAAACAACGCATAACGCACCTAGTTAGCTTCAGTAAATATATCACGGAACAGTTTGTGCGAAGTAAAAAAAAGAAAAAAATCTATTAAAAGCTTTAAAAGACAGGAGCTTGTGGAGAACCATAACCGCTAACGAAGGGATAACACACAAGAAGAAATAAAGATTTGTTTCCGTGTGTGCATTTTTTTACAGTTTATTTAGCAAATTGTGTCGTTTTTCCAAATTACTCTCCCTCGACCTCATAAATAATTGGCAAATACGTTAAGGTTGATATTAAATAAAGTTGTACAATCATTGTCAGTTGTTTCGAGTGCAGTCTTAACAGAAGTTTTTTTTTAACCGTGTTGTGGTGGGATCAACCTAATCGGCATAGGTGACTACCAACTATATAAATAATGGTTGGTACCGGAAGACGGGGAGAAGGAATCACGAGATCCAACTAGAGACTCTGATCGACTGCGACTAGTCAACACATTCTCCAGGAACGTCTTCCCAGAAATATACAGAAATACTATATGTACTTATTGTGTACACTTTCTTGTTATAATACATTCTTGTTCTAAGTACATTTTGTGTTGCATTATTATTCCATGCATTAGGCGAGATTCAACAATGAGTTAAGACTCAACAAACCGTCTTACTGATTATTACTAATAATGATTTAAATTTTGACAATCATCTGGAATAAGCCTGTAGAAGGTAATATTAAACGAATCTGACGTTTGTCTGCGTAATTACACCGAAAAATATAAATAGCCTCTCAGAAGATGTTGACGAATCAACTGGACATAGCAAACAAATTGATGCAATTTATAATATAGAATTATCCTATAGAGGCCACATGGTCATCTGATGCATTGTGCTTGCTTTAAAGATTTACTGCGATTTGAACAACTGCAGAGATCTTCCTTCTCGAGATTTCGAGGCATAAAACATTGAAAGGGTTTACCAGATATTGATTCGCTGAGCATTCGAAGCATTCGTAATTGCATTAGAAGGAATAATTGCACTCTATTTTGGCTCTTGCTTCGTGGTATATCATAGGAGTCAAGGTTGTATGATCTATGATCCGAATCCTTTTGTTCAGAAGAATGAATCTGGACTCGTTACCCAACCTCTTTATATCGGAATGAGAGCAACTGTCTGGCTTCAAAGGCAAATCATAAAACGCTACTGCAAAATTGGTCGCGACATTCATTCATCATCTACCACGAGCGTTATCTCGAAACGCATGAGGATTTCGAAGGGTAAAAGCCACATTTCTTTTCGGGCGCGTTCATAAATCATAAGTCGTGTCAAGGAGATGAGACAAGAGCGGGCGAACGTCTAACTTATAATAATTATTCTGCAACAAAATGGCTGAGACGGAACACCACCATCAACTTGCGAAATACGACTAAAACTAAAATCTAATGTTGCTGTTTAGAGCCAAATACGTTTCATCAAGACACACTAATTCTAAACTAAAAAATAAATTTAAATATGTATGAATAAAAAAAATGAGAAGTAGCAGAACAAAAGACGTTCTCATTAACAGGCTGCATAAAATCCTCGGACGGGACGGTGATATTAGAGAAAGAAAAATATTTCAGAAACGGAAAGTATATATATATATATATATATATATATATATATATATATATATATATATGAGAACTCTTCCAGGACAAAAGAGAACAACCGGTAATACACAGAAATATCGACGGACAGGAAATATTATTCATTTGAACAAAAACAAAACGGTAGGGCCAGATGGAATTGTAATAGTGATGCTGGCAGCCTTATACGATTTCGGCATATACAAGATCACAGAAATAATAAAAGGAATCTAAAACAGCGCGTTATACCGGGAGAACTAAGCAGATGCATTTTCGTAGCACTGCCTAAGTAACCAGACGCCAAAAAATGTTAAATCCACCGGACAATCATCTTAACGAACCACATAGCAACTCTCAACATCGGAGGGATAGAGCCTGCAGAAGAATCAGGCTAGAGAGAGGAAAAGAACAGTCCGGCTTCATCAAAGACACCGAAACAAGGAAAGCTATATTTATGCTCAGAATGTTCCCAGAAAGAGCAATACAAATGCAGATGAATGTGCACCTGTGTCTTATAGGCGACACAGGGGCGTCCGACAAAGTACACCGTAAATATCTGTTAAAATTGCAAAGAAACCTTGAAATACTCAGGAAAGACATTAGAATAACCAAGAATCTACATTGGCAGCAGACCACCAGTATACGGACGGAAAATGTGTTCAGCAGATATACAAAAATAGAAAGGAGTGTAAGACAAGAATGTGTGTTCTCAGCGGATATATTCAACTTATGCAGCGACTCAAATTCTGAGAGAATTATAAGTGCTACCTGGATTCATTATTGACGACCACAATCTTAACAATCGAAGATATGCAGACGACACAATGTTGATAGCAGGCACGAAACTGAAGCAACCAAACTTCTTACAGATTTTCGCGAATAAAAGCGAAATGAAAGGAATAAGTCTAAATTTTAAAAATACAGAATCCAGGGTTATCACCAAAATCAAATTACATGTCGGGGATATTAAAATCAAGCAGGTACAGAAATTGAAATATCTGGGAAGTGTTCTAACAAAAGACGGAATGTGAGACACTGAGACCCGAAGACATATTTCAATGGTCAAAGATGTATTCAAAATCTAAGCAGAGTATTAAGAGACAAAAATATTTCGTTAGAATGAAAGACTATCGAACTGTGCCCTCCTGTAGGGCAGTAAATGCTGGACATACTCTTCAAAGAAGAAGACCAGACTTCAAGAAATAGAAATGTGGATCTACAGAAAGATGCTGGGGATATCATGGGCAGAACATGTGAGCAACGACGAGGTTTTGGAAAGAATGGAAACAAAATGGAAACTGATACGTAACATCAGGAAAAGGCAGTTGATGTTTATAGGATACGTAATGAGGAAAGAGGGCTTGGAAAATCTGACACTCACGGGACGGATAGAAAGAAAGAAAGACGGGGGGATGTAACGCGAATTCCAGTCAAATCCATTATATTCACTTATGTGTTAATACACGGGAAAGGTGTGAATCCTCCTCCCAGCTATGGTAAATATAAAGACAGATCCAGCTCTATAGCCTTGGATGGCAACTGGTCTACCGCAGAAAGAAATGGTGACCTAAATGAATAGAAATGGATATAATGGAAACAAAAGGGAAACTTATACTTAACATCAGGAAAAGGCAGTTTAGGTTTCTAGGTCACGTAATGAGGAAGGAGGGCTTGGAAAATCTGATACTCACGGGACGGATAGAGGGAAAGAAGGACTAGGGGAACTAACGCGTAAAATGTTTGATGAGTATGAGCAAATGCATAGCAGAACAGGGTTTCGTCGAAATAACAAAAAGGCAAAATTATTAAGGGCTACAAGGGACGGGGCGATATGGAGAGTACGTCGCCTACGTCCTGAAGGGAGAGAAGATTATTCAACTTCTCAAATTTAATTAAAGCATTTGCACTTTCGTAAAAAAAAAATTATCGAATTGAGAACATTAAATCTGGTGTAATGTTTACCACGATAGATAAAGTTCAATTCATGAATGAATTGGATATTCAGTGGATGCCCCATACAGTCGGTCTTGTGGAAAACTTAAGCTGCGCATAGTAAATTCACATTAAGTAAGTCGACGCATTGATGCGCAAACCTGTCTCTCTAGAATAATTATGACAGAATAGTGAGTGGATTCATTACGGGGTGCTCCATACTTGCAGCGCGAGTAATTCGCTATAAATGCAAGCATTTTTGACTTTCTGACACAATGGGAGCGTCTTGAAAATTTGAGAATGTTTAACGAGAAAACAAGCAAATATTCATTCTGATGCATTTGATTTCATACGCCGATGAATATTAAGGGTATATATTATTGTTTTTATTTCCTTTGATTTCTGGCGTGTACGCATTTTCTTTCCGGGTACCGATTATTATTAGAATTTTTAGTATTAACAATAACGGTATGGAGGGAGAGGGAGAGGGAGGGAGAGAGAGAGAGAGAAAGAGAGAGAGAGAGAAAGAGAGATAGAGATAGAGATAGAGAGAGAGAAAGAGAGATAGAGAGAGATAGAGAGATAGAGATAGAGAGAGAGAAAGAGAGATAGAGATAGAGAAAGAGAGATAGAGATAGAGAAATAGAGATAGAGAAAGAGAGATAGAGAGAGAGAAAGAGAGATAGAGAGAGAGAGATAGAGATAGAGAGAGATAGAGAGAGAAAGAGAGAGAAAGAGAGAGAGAAATAGAGAAAGATAGAGAGAAAGAGAGAAAGATAGAGAGAGAAAGATAGAGAGAGAAAGATAGAGAAAGATAGAGAGAGAAAGATAGAGAAAGATAGAGATAGAGAGAGAGAAAGATAGAGAGAGATAGAGAGAAAGATAGAGAGAGAGATAGAGAGAGAGAGAGAGAGAAAGATAGAGAGAGAGAGAGAAAGAAAGATAGAGAGAGAGAGAAAGATAGAGAGAAGGAGAGAAAGATAGAGAGAAGGAGAGAAAGAGAGAGAGAGAGATAGAGAGAGAGAGATAGAGAGAGAGATAGAGAGAGAGAAAGATAGAGAGAAAGATAGAGAGAGAGAGAAAGATAGAGAGAGAGAGAAAGATAGAGAGAGAGAGAGAAAGATAGAGAGAGAGAGAGAAAGATAGAGAGAGAGAGAGAAAGATAGAGAGAGAGAGAGAAAGAGAGAGAGAGAGAGAGAAAGAGAGAGAGAGAAAGATAGAGAGAGAGAAAGATAGAGAGAGAGAAAGATAGAGAGAGAGAAAGATAGAGAGAGAGAAAGAGAGAGAGAGAGAAAGATAGAGAGAGAGAAAGAAAGATAGAGAGAAAGATAGAGAGAGAGAGAGAAAGATAGAGAGAGAGAGAGAAAGATAGAGAGAAAGATAGAGAGAGAGAGAGAGAAAAAAAGAGAAAAAAGAGAGAGAGAAAAATAATAATATATAAACGTTGTTCATAACATCAGATTTGGCGTAAATAGAATATTTATATTCATCACCATGCCTTAAAGGATTCATAGATACCGGCAGGGATTGGGGAATCGGAGACAAGAGTTCGAATTCGAGTCAAATCCATTACATTCACTTATGTATTCATACACTTGGAAAAGTTATGAATCCTATTCTTCTCCCGGTTATGGGTAAATAGCAAGACAAACATGGTTCTATAGGCTTTGATGGTAACTGGTCTGCCGCAGAAAGAAATAGCAACCTACTGCGGGGAAAAAATCTGCTTCGTCATTCATATATCGAAATATACAAGCTCGCCTAAGCGTGTATCACGTATAGCACATAACTGACTGAAATTGCCTTTAATAACTGCACGAAACAGTCAGCAAATAAGATATTTATAATAATAATCGTCATAATAATTATTATTACTATTAATTTCAGTTGTTCTGGACGTACATCTCCCAGATTTTACGGGGGCGATGGGTTTTATATTTTTTATAGCCACTAAGATGCAGAGTATCAAAGAATATAAGAAACGTAAAAACCTGTTATTGCTCGTAGATTTCCCAGATCGACATCCACCTGAGGAAGGCCGGAGGGCGCAACGGCCGATATGTTGTGATAAAAATGACCAGGACAGTAGTTCGCATGTAAGTATTGTAAATATTTGGATGTATTTAATTAATAAATTTACAATGGATTTTTACTGTTTCCGTAAATATTTATTTGCTATAAGTAAATAAAAACATATTTCTTCTCTTTTTCTATATATTTTTTTTTAAGCTTATCACCCCAAGCAAGGCTGGAAGCCACTAGCACGCAAGGGGTTACAGAAGGTTTGGAGAGAGCAGATAGGAGTGATAAAGGAGAGGATGTGGAGAAAGATAGTGGATCGATCAAGGCAAGGGGGTTACAGAAGATTTGGAGCGAGAGCAGATAGGAATGAAAGGGGAAAGGATGTGGAGAAGGGAAGTGGATAGATCAAGGCAACTGGAGATGTCGATTGACGTTACACTTAAATAGTTGGAGATTATATTTGTCAGGGAAACAGGAATAAGGAAGGGAGTTCCACAGGCAAGATGTGCGAGACATGAAGCTATTGGAGTAGAAGAGACGTCTACATCTAACAGTTTCAACGGTGAAGGGGTGGGAACGGGATTATTTAGTTTTGTCCCATGTGACTTCGGACGGCGAAATCAATTTTTGACATAGTGTAGCATGATCATAAAAGTATTACAGTTATCAACTGATTCCTGAAAAGACTTACATCAGCGGCAAGGCATTCTCACAGATAGCAAGTGTTGCTTGAGTTTCTGAAGTACTGTCATCTCTTACATGAAAGCTTTGTATACGAATCTTGATTATTTGTTGAATAATTCGAAATCAAATTGCATCTCGGACGAATGTCGACCGATTGAACAAAAAGAATTTGATGGTCAACGATTGAGAGTCTGAAATTAAGAAGGAGGGAGAAACAGGCAACCGCAATCTGAACATATCAGGTCGAAGAATTTATCAGAAAATGACATTTCGCCATCAAATAACTTGACAGATTGAAGAGCGCATTTTCTGACACGATTCAGTTGAAGTTTAATTTGACGCAATCTTTAAATATTAACCCTCTTTTTTATTGTTTTTAGTAAACACAATACGAGGTCAATAATTTCTACGCAACAGCAATATATTTTTGTTTTTAATGCTGAATGAATCTTTGTCTATATTATCTAAGAGATGACAGATTTTTAGTGGCCAGGAAAGCTACATATACAGCTATAAACTAGATACAATTTTTAACGAAATTTGAATATATATATTTTTATGTTTATCCATTCTTTTTATAGATACAAATATTTAAGTAAATTCTCTATTTTATAATAAACAGTATTAAACAATATTTACCGGCCTGAATGTCCGAGAAATTTTCATAGAAAATTTTCCTCCCCCGACAGGAATCGAACCTGTATCCTATACGGAATCGTCATATAGCCTGACGTGCCTTAACCGTTTTATTATAAAACAGAGCATTTACTTAAATATTTGAATCTATAAAAAGAATGTATAAATATAAAAATGTCTTAAAATAATTGTCGAACTTTCATAATGTGTGACGTCATTTGTTTACATTTGATACGCCATGAGCAGATATGAATGTACGTGAGAGAATCATGGAGGATTAAAGTTTAAAGACAGTAAAATCGACCTTGCTAAACGAACGCTCCTCTGTGGCCTAAACCATGTTATCCTCATACATTCTTCTGTAGATCTACATTTCTCTTGCTTAAAGTTTCTTCGCATTCTGTGAGGATATTGACTAGCATTAACTGCCATAGCGAACTGATATTACGTTACAATTCAGTACGTTTTTTTCTATTTTTCTAACGAAATTTACGTGTTTCTTAATATTTTGCTATACTTTAGAGATTCCAATTAAAACTACCCATTAGCTGTCAGTGATGATGAGTAAGTCGTTGAAATTGGCTGTTTTAGAATTGGCAACAATAACAATGATATATTTACATACATAAAAGCTGGTACACTGTACGATAACTTACCATTAACTTTGCAATACGATAAAATATACTATTAAATGAAAGGTAGCCTTGTTTGTTTTAACTAATTTTTTCGCTCCCACCAACAAGTAAATGGTGGAATTTTGCACAAATAACCATAAGAGCAAGCGAAGAACAGTGTTCGCGCAAGTGTAGCATTTCTACAAGCGACTCTTTCCTAACTTCACAACAAAGCTACACGCATGGCTTCTTTCCCGTAAGACTGTTTTTCTTATTTGATTCGACATCTCAATGGTGCGAGAGAGTCGTTCAAAAAGCTTAAAGATGCATCCTTCCTCGTGGTCATACGTGCGCTAAAAGACGGGACATTTCTAAATATCTACCGGGTTGTTTCATCTGCTCAACAGTGCTTATAATATGATTGAGGATTTCTGTCCCGGACTGCCTGAACATCACTTTATTATCAGGATTAAAATGGTCGCCGCTGCTCCCGCAAAAAATAATCATAGCTGTCATGGCTTCATGAAAATAATAATGTGTAAATTTCTGTCTTTAGTGAGGAATAATTATAAAAAATTAAAACATCTGTCATCATGTCCTCACTGAGTCAATCTCATAAAATAACTTCATATTTATATGCAGTCCTGTCAAGAAGTAATGAACACGTTAACACTGACAATAGAAAACACTTTACATAAAAAGATTGAATATACGAGAGGCGGATGATTGCTAAAAAAAGAAAGAAATATGATACACTTAAAGGAATTCTCAGTTGTCATTCATTTAGACATAGAAATCTACAAAAAGATTTATTTTATTACGACACATAAAGAAGGCTGGAGCTCATGTCAAATTCTATTAATGATAGGAAAGCAAACAATAACGATAAAAAACCACACATATTTTTGCATCAATATATATATATATATTATTCAAATTATTTACATTATACAAAACTGTTGTCCTCGTCTTTATTGCCATAATTACGGTGTCTCTGCCATAGAACGCTCCGGCCTTCTTCAGTTGTTATACGTTGGAATTTCGAACCGATTATTTAAACCACGTGCTATGCCTAAATAAATGGTTCGGTTAGAAATTCCAACATATATCGCTTGAAGAAGACTGAAGCTTACAGCGGCTGAAACGTGGTAAAAATGCCAATAAAGATGAGGACACCAGTTCGAATGATGAAAAATATATATAT
>OZ038496.1:77787078-77797078 GCA_964036315.1 Acanthosepion esculentum
AAGTAAAGCAGTTATTTTTCTTTGAAAATCGTTTTCTTTTCTTCATACTTTCACCGTTCGTTGTTATTTCTCACTGAGTGATTGAAGTAATGAATCTGTATTCAAAATGTAAAACTCATCCCTATTCCATATTAACAATTGACTTATATAAGGGACAGTGGGACAGAACGGCATATAGAGACTGAATCAAAGATTTCAGGAATAGGAATACAACACGTATTTCAATGTGGGTCGTGGGGAGATGCTTTTAAAATATTTGCATTATGGCAACGGTGCCTGTGTGGCCAAGGCAGACCGAATCCTACAGACCATGAGATCTCGACTGTTTGACAAGCGAAATAATCGACCTGGCAAGCAAATGGACTTGGTCTTAATGTTGGTTAGGTGCGCCTAATTACTAGCAAAGATTCCGCTTGCCAATTGCAAAGGTTGTGGAACGGTTGAGGTTTAGTCCGCTCGCAAGTGACAGAATTTGAGGAGAAGGAAGAAAGAGAAAGAAGAAGAGAAATTTGTAGATGATGAAGGGGTGGATAAAAGTTGATTGGGTTTGTGGAGTTTCATGATTGTCAGGAACTGGGGTTGAGGAAATCGTTCTCCTAACGTCGACGTCGTTTATAGATTTGTCCGTTCGTGATCATGACAAATTGTCTTTCTGTTGGTATCAGCACCTCACAGGGACTTTGAAAATATTCCGTCTAGTATTTATCTATCCTTATTCTTCTTTCCGCACTTGAACATATATATTTTTTTTTCCTTTTTGATTCTCCGTCTAGATATTTAAACTCTTTTCTCATGTTTATAAAGTTTCACTATCTTTTCTTCAATATTAACTTATTTTATGCTTTTTAAATCTACCATATTCCCTTAGGCCTGAGACGACCATGGATCTACACAGTTGCTTGTCCCTTGCATCACTGAGAAACATTTGACACCTTACTATCCTCCTTGTCTAACTTCTGACTTCCATTCCAAGAAATTCCCTACGTAGATTACTCTCAATTTCCTTCTCGCACTTCCTTCTATAAGCCTTATGGATGTTAAACTTTCCAACGCTTCATTCATTGTGTCCTAGAAATTTTAATTATTTTTCTGATTTATATTATAACTCCCTTCTGGAACCCGTATTGCTTACATGTTCATTCTATTGTGTGCTAAGCATTTTTTTTATAGTTCAACACCACATCAAATCTCTTCATCTGTAAAAAAAATTGCAAAAACATACATTGGCATATAATGAGAGCACGTAGTTTGCCTATCCTCCGGTTCACTCTCCTCCCTGGTCATTTGAACAGGAGTAGAATTTTATCCCTTGTTTCAACTTTATGATTACGTTTCCGGTTTCTTCAAAATTCTTCCCATTCTCTTTCACTCCCAGTAGCCCGCTTGCGTCCTAGAGCCATTATCGCCTGATTATGAAATGATTTTTTTTAATTGTATAACATCAGATATTAACGTTCTTTTCTATCCTAACAAAATTTTCTTACGACATATTTCTTTGTTTATTCTCCGGAAGCTATGTTTCGCTATTCCGATGTGCCTTCAGATTTCTGTTTATGATCATATCCGGTTGAAAAACCGGTTCTCCCTCTATCCCCAGCTTTGAGCAACGTCGAGCCTATCAGTACCTAGATGAGTGACCGCTTGGGAATACCAAGTGCTTTAAGTTTGGGTGTGAGGGCTGTGAAGAGAATAACAGTTCAGAATGAAATCGGAGTCCAGAGTTTAAATTCTTATAGAGTGCGTTACATTGACTTGCGAGCAAGTATCGTTGTGAAGTTATGATTCCTTTCTCCCCCAGTTATAGGTTAAAAAGTATAAATTTTGTCTTAAAACCATTATTATCTACATTAAATGATTAATGAAATGTTACATTGAAAAGTGAGAAAAGAGAAAAAGTGAAAAAAAGACAGTAAATAAGCGAAGAATAGAAGAAAGAGAGAGAGAAAGAGAGAGAGAAAGAAAGAAAGAGAGAGAGAAAGAAAGAAAGAGAGAGAGAAAGAAAGAGAGAGAGAAAGAAAGAAAGAGAGTGAAAGAAAAGGAAAAAGAGAAACAATGGGAAATAAAGAGAAAGAGGAAATAAAGAGGAAAGGAAAGCGGAAAGGAAAGGAAAGCGGAAAGGAAAGGAAAGCGGAAAGGAAAGGAAAGCGGAAAGGAAAGGAAAGCGGAAAGGAAAGGAAAGCGGAAAGGAAACGAAATAAAAAGAAAGGAAACGAAATAAAAAGAAAGGAAACGAAATAAAAAGAAAGGAAACGAAATAAAAAGAAAGGAAACGAAATAAAAAGAAAGGAAACGAAATAAAAAGAAAGGAAACGAAATAAAAAGAAAGGAAACGAAATAAAAAGAAAGGACGAAATAAAAAGAAAGGACGAAATAAAAAGAAAGGAAACGAAATAAAAATAAAGGACGAAATAAAAAGAAAGAGGAAATTCAAACGAAAGAGGAAATTAAAAAGAGAGAAGGAAAAGAAATGAAGAAAAAACAGCGAAAAAGTAGAGAGCAAATACGCGAGAGAAATAAAAGAGAAAGAAGAAAAGAGAGAAAGAAGAAAGTAGACGAAAAGAAATTAATTGAATTAAGAAATAAAGATTTATTCTTACAATCCCACCATATTTTTAGGTCTTAACTACAAGCATTTAATAAGCCGTAAAAAACTAATCAGTCGGATTTCTGTGTCACAATTCTGTCGTATGTTATATATTTGACAGTTAATAAAGCATATTTATCTATCTACATCTGCCAATATTTCTGAGACGAGGTATTGTAACTATTTACTTAGTTCCGACTGTTGACCTCATGTTTAAGGTCATATTCATACTATCTGGAATTTCGAAGCGAACATTTTATTTACTCATGTACATTGTTCTAATTCCACATGCCATGCCTATCTTAGTTTCAGTTAACTAAACTTTCCAGGTTTTTGTTCCCAATGCTTTTTACCCACTGAGTCACGAATTGAATGAATTTGGGAACTCATAGACCGATTGTCTCGGTAACCATTCTTTGTTGTTGATTTTATCTAGTTCTCTTTATTATTAGTTCCTATAGTGAATTCAAATCTATGTTTGGCCGGCTTAAGCGATTTTTAGTAGACTAGCCTATGCGCTGATTCCTTAAGTTTTCGTATTTTCCAGTAATGTTCTTTGCGTATTATTTAATCTTCATTCCACAAAGGGCAGTGATCTCCATTTTCCCTGCATATATGGTCAGCCATGCCTGATTCTTCTATTTCCCCTCGTGTTACGTCGTGAATATGCCAATAAAGATGAGGAAAGCAGTCCGAACAATGTAAATATTTATCCATCTATCTCTATTAAATGTTTCTGTATATATGCTTCTCCCCTTTCTCTCTCCTTATAATCGGTTGTTCCTCTCCGTATGCTGTCATTGAACCTAGGATCTTCAGTAACTTAAAATCCAAATCATTCTTTCAGTCAGTTTAAGTTCGGTTCAGTGTTTCTGTGTTAATCATTTCTCTATCTCCCTATATGCTATATATTATTTTATTTTTAGGCCAATATCTTCTTTCCATAATCTCGGTATTTACCGAATGTCCCCACAGAGCGGGATGTGGCACAAGACCGGTTTAACGTAGATTTCTCCGAGCCATTGGGCCCGGGTAAAATTTAATGTAGACCCCGTAATAACGGAGACTGTATTGTCTACTTCCCCAGACGAGACACTGCCTTTCGGCAAAGCCTCGTCGGGGTTTCTCTTCGGGCAGAGAGTTCGAGGAGCACGATGAGCTTAGCGCACGTCTATGACCTAATGCTGACTCTTTCTCTAATCTCATTCTATTTTCACTCCTAAATATATCAGCTCTACACATTTGTCGCTCTCAATAAGTTTTATCCTTTTGCTATCTCCCCTAATAACTATTCAGCCAAAATGTAGCTTATTCGACTCATTCTTCTATTCTTTGTACATTCAATTTATCATGTGTGTGCCAAATTCTCCAAACCCTGTTTGCTCATAATGTACCCTAAGAACTTCTCTTTCTGAGTAATAAGTATAAATATTGTTTTAGTTTCCATTTTTTCTGTTAGTCACATGTTCATTTCATGCTATTCTAAGCACCCTAGCGTCGAACCATATTTATTGACACATTTCTCTTCTTCATGTGAGAAGGTTGTCCAACATTCACTGCCATATTGGAGGACAGATATTAAATTTAGTACTCTTTTCACTTGCTTCTAACGATGTTTTCGGTTTAATACTCCGCTTTTCACCATTCAAATACACCGTCAGATTTCGATGTTGTATTTTCTGCCCTTGATATTTAGATATTTCCACTGGATTGATTTTCGCTTCTCTAAATACTGCGCTTATTTGGCTGTTCTTTTTTCTGACAACCATATATTCTGTTTTCTTACAATTGATATTTAGTCATTTCTTCTTCTTTTCTGTTAATACCTTTTCAGAAGATTGTGTAGTTTGCTTTCTGTGTCTGCTCTCAATACTGTCATCAGTCAATTGCATCATCCACCGCTAGAAAAGTTGGTTCCCTGTGCCGAGCCAGGAAATTCTTCTCCCCTGAATCGATCCTCCAGGTCTATAAGTCTACCATTCGACCTTGCATGGAGTATTGCTGCCATTTATGGTCTGGGGCCCCTGCGTGTTGCCTCGGGGTTCTTGATAAGATCCAGAGACGGATATGCAATGTGATTGGCCCTGATCTGTCATCTCGTCTGCAGTCGCTCTCTCACAGACGGAATGTTGCATCACTCTGCCTTTTCTACAAGTACTTCCACGGTAATTGCTCTGAGGAGTTGCTCTCACTTGTCCCTAATCCTCGTGAATTCAAGCGTCCTACGAGGCTGGCATCCCGTTCCCACCCCTTCACCGTAGAAACTGTTAGGTGTAGACGTATTTTCTACTCCAATAGCTTCATGTCTCGCACATCTCGCCTATGGAACTCCCTTCCCTGTTACTGTTTCCCTGACAAATACAATCTCCAACGCTTTAAGTGTAGCGTCAATCGTCATCTCCAGTTGCCTTGATCTATCCACTTCCTGACATCTTCCATTCCTATCTGCTCTCGCTCTATATCTCCCGTAACCTCCTCACCTCGATCGGCCCTCCGTCCTTCTCTTTCTCCACAACCCTTCCTTTATCACTCCTATCTGCTCTTCCTCCAACCCTTCTGTAACCCCTTGCGTGATAGTGGCCACCGGCCTTGCTCGGGGTGATACGCTTAAAAAAAAAAAAATATATTGTAACCACCAATAATGAATCTTTGTGGAACTGTTCTTCTCAGGGCTGTGTCACTGTAAAATTGAATAAGCCCAGTGAGAGGACAATATTGTCTTAAAGCCTTTTCTTATGTTTATTTCCTCTGATTAGATCTGCCTTCAAGAAAATATGTCTTGAAAACTTTTTTTTCTCTTTAAGTGTTTTCCTGTTTTCTTCTTGCTTTTAAACAAAAATGATTCCCTTTTTATATATTTTTCATTCAGCGTTTCGATATCTACCACCATTTGAAAACTTAAACTTTGTTTTTCTCCCAAGCTGTCCACACCGTTTGTCATTTTTTTTTACTTTTCTTATATCAAATTCTCTTCTTCACTCTTCCCAGATTTCATGTCTTGCTATGGCGGCACCATTCAGAGCTTTGGTGGTTGCTTTATCCTCATGTTGACGGCTGGTCGGAATGGTGGCGAATAGCGCGGATTGAAGCTCTTAAGCAGACAGAACGGGTCCGTAAGTATTCGAATGGTCATATGCGTATAGATAGAAACGCATTTCAGGCCAATCGTACCACTCATCTTTGAAAGGTCGGACAGGGTCAATCAAACTTTCTCCCCGTTTACGTTTGAAAAGCAATTTCACGGTAGGTTTGTTTCTGTACTCAACCCCCACACTTAACTTCATTCCTTGCTCTTCTGTCAATCTGTCGAGATTATAGCGAGCAACGCATTCAGCAGCTGTGGTTCAAATTCCGAAGTTGAAGGCACTAGACTAAATACGAGATTGATGACACTCTTCGTGAATCTTTCCTGACGATACAAGTTATTCAGTGTATTCTCTTGTGTAGCTGAACCTGCGAACGGTTAACCAGAAATATTTCTTCAATCAACGCTCCAACATGTTTTATCTGTCTTCTCGCACACTCTTAAGTACATGGATGCAGCAGATGGTGCTGAAAAATTATTAGTCCGGCTAAGAGCAAAATCGAGAATTGAAACGTACAAACAATCGCCTCGCATCTAAACACAACTAAATAATTACACCTTGCTCCTTCCGGGAGCATTCTAACATGGCTCCCCTAGGTGAAACCGTCATTAGATCTGACGTGTCTTGAACTCTCGTGCACGTCGGACCACCTGATCAAAGCCCGAATAGTACTTTTGGAGATATATATTTCCCGATTCTCGAAATATTCATGTTTACTGTTTCATATCCTAACGTAAACTGACATTTTTTACGAATTGGACTATATCCGACAAATTTTCAATTTATTTGTTTAAACGTTATTTTTAATGGATTCTCATATTTGAGATAATGATCTGTTTTATTATTAAACATGATATTGATTTATTTATATCTACCGACTTGAATATTTGTCTTTGTAGCCAAGCTGTTAACTTTTCACAATACAATAAATAATACGATAAGTTAATTCCTGTGAATACTAGAAAGTTGTATAGTATTTAATCGACGTAAGGATTTAATTTTCTGGAGAAAAAGAACTACCTTTTATTGATAATATTTACAAATTTCAACATTATCTGTTCTATCAATGAATTTCGCATGCTTCCTGTATGAAAACGGAGATTATTTCCCTATTATTGTAACTATAACGAATAAAGAGAAGCTAATTAAACATATGCGACGGCGTTTAGTTTTGGCCGAGATTTTGAGAATTGTTCCATTTGTTTTTAAATTTAAACATCGATTGTTTGGGACACACATTTTTAGTGCCTGTATTAAACACAATAAAGAGGCTGAAAGTCTATTAAAGAAACTAGTAGAAGAAATGAAAATAATTCTACATCATCATCAATGTGCCGTGACCCTTCAGGATGGAAGAGATCTTGGCTTTCCAAAATTTCCTATCCTTTGTAGCTTTTAATATATTTAATCTTATTTTTATTTTTCCTAAAACCTTGTTCCGCCTTCCAACTAGGTTATACGTTGTTTTCATCTTTTACTCTTGCCTTCGGTCAGTCCTGTGAGTATAAGATTTTCCAAAGACTCCTTCCTCATTATGCACGATAGAAAATTGAAATGTCTCTTCAAATTTTGATGAATAGATTTTTTTATGCGTAGCAATAAGCCTGTTTAGTTTGATGTGCTAAGGCTATAAATTCACTCAGATATTTACATCTCAAACGATATCAAACTTTCTTAAACATACGCACACACCGTGTGTGTGTGTGTGTGTGTGTGTGTGTGTGTGTGTGTGTGTGTGTGTGTGTGTGTGTCAGAAAGTGGAATCAGCAAAGTAATGTCTTAGGAACCGTAAGAATATTGATGCTAGGAGCTTTACTTATTTAGATTTTAGATCAAACCGACAACTGTGAATATATGGCGTATTGTATTGAAACGAAGGAGACAGTGACATTTAAAAGAGAATGGCAATTATGAAAGCTATACTAACACTTCAGCAAGACTGGAGCAAAGTCAGGCGGACGAGTTGAAAGATGGTGATTTTCTAAGCGCAGTTTATATATGGCACAAGGTCAAATGTATGGACTATCAAGTGAGGCTCGAACTCGCTAATTAGTCGTAATTGTTCTATCGATGCAAGCTTGCTGAACATTACACCACGTCGAAGGGGACACTGCTGATTTTCTAAAAGAAGCTTAGATGTGGCTCAAGGCCGAAAGTATGGGATCGTGCTCACTATTCACACGTAATTGATCTAGTGAGACAAGCTTCCTTGCCATCACACCTCGTCCAAGTTCCCAGGATGAGTTGAACTATGATAACATTTGAATTTATTCAGAGCTAGCATCGCTCTAGATTTCGAATATAACTTATACTGAACGAATAGAGATAGAGATTCTAATGTTGAAAGTAGAAACGGCTTTTAAAATATTGAGATAAATGTGAACATACGTATCTTACAAAATATCCTTTCGTGATTATTTATGTTGACATCTCATCAAAAAGTTTTATGAAACAGGAAAAGCTAAGGTAAATATCGCCGATCCTAAAAATACAATTATTAAGCTAAAAGGCGCCAGTTTTTACTTCTGAAAAAATCTAAGAAAAATACTAATCGAAAGAATGAAAGAAATAAAAATATGAATATAAATAATCGAATTGTGCTAAGACTAAAAGCAAAAGAAGGGAAATGGAAATTGGTGCAAAAATGTATGTATATGAAATATAATTAGAAAAAAGAATTAACTGAATGAGTCAACCCCATCAAAACAAATATGACAGAGTGGGAGGGGAGTAAGTAAAACAAATATGAAAAGAGAAAGAAAAAAGACATATATAGACACACAGACAGAGAGCAACAAAGACAGAGAGCAACAAAGACAGAGAGCAACAAAGACAGAGAGCAACAAAGACAGAGAGCAACAAAGACAGAGAGCAACAAAGACAGAGAGCAACAAAGACAGAGAGCAACAAAGACAGAGAGCAACAAAGACAGAGAGCAACAAAGACAGAGAGCAACAAAGACAGAGAGCAACAAAGACAGAGAGCAACAAAGACAGAGAGCAACAAAGACAGAGAGCAACAAAGACAGAGAGCAACAAAGACAGAGAGCAACAGAAACAAGGAATGACCGACACAGAGAGAAAGAGAAAGACAAAGACAGAGAGAAAGACAGAGAGAGAAAGAGAAAGACAGAGAGAAATAGAAAGACAGAGAGAGAGAGAGAAAGAGAGAGAGAGAGAGAAAGAGAGAGAGAGAAAGAGAGAGAAAGAGAGAAAGAGAGAGAGAGAAAGAGAGAAAGAGAGAAAGAGAAAGAGAAAGAGAAAGAGAAAGAGAGAAAGAGAAAGACAGAGAGAGAGAGAAAGACAGAGAGAGAGAGAAAGACAGAGAGAGAGAGAGAGAAAGACAGAGAGAGAGAGAGAGAAAGACAGAGAGAGAGAGAGAGAGAGAGAAAGACAGAGAGAAATAATGAAAACGGTGAAACAAAAGATATTTATTGAATTGTTATGAATTCGCAGAGAAAAAAGAAAAAATGTAAAAGAAATGAATGGAAGTGGATAAGTTAAAAGTAAAAAGAAGGAGGAACTGAAGAAATCATATTGAGAAGGTAGAAAGAAACTAAAGAGAATATAAGGATTTTTAAGGTTAAATCTTTTTTTAAAAAAATAATACAGAAAAATATTTCAGATTCAATGACTATAAACCTAGTCATATCTCGTTTTAAATATGGTTTTATTATGAGAAGTTCAATCTTTAGTGGATCTCTTAAACATTTGACTGTGTCAAAGCTATGCTAAGCTTAAACAGTATACATTTATATGGAGCAGAAGATTTGTATTGAGTTTGAATCTATCTGGATCCCCATATAACGTTTGTACCTAGTCCTCTTACAGGCCTTTTATTTTCCAACAAGTTACGTGAAAAGCTTATAAGTTCTCTCGAAGACGTGGGTTAGGGGGAATACACAATTCGGAGGCTAGTTTTTCAGAAGAACTTTACGATACTCGTTCTGTGTCCCATTTTTAGCCGAATAAACTGAAAATCTTAACGGAATTATTAAGCAAAGTAAGAAATAAAGATATTAGAGAGATATTATAGATGACATAGAATATGGGGAAAATGAAATAAAACGGTATATAAAAAGAAAGAGAGGTGAGAAAGAAGTATAGAATGAAATGCATTAAGTTAACGTAGATAGGAAGAAAAGCAAAACACTAAATGAAATAAAGAGAAAGAAACAGATATTAAACGAATTGATAAAAAATTTTAGAAAGATCGAAATGATAGCTAGTAAATGGTAAGCGAAAAATTTGAGTGAAAATTTTGATTTGTTATTGAAAGAAAGAAATGAAAGAACAAAAAATGTTGAAATTGTTGAGTTAAAACTAAAAAT
>OZ038496.1:77802078-77817078 GCA_964036315.1 Acanthosepion esculentum
AAGTTTTCTAGACATCTCATTCTGATGGAGTGCATTCATGCCTTTTAAAAATATTGCTTTGTCACCTCTTCCAGTGGTCTGTTATCAAACCCTTCTAAAAGTAAAACAACAAATGATGTTTTTTTTTTAAATCTAGGGCCTTCCTACAAAAGCTAAAATATTAAGAAAAATGAAATTTCCGTTCAAAATAAAAATGGACTGAAATGCTGTATAATTTAAGTCCTCCTATATCGCAATGAATGCTGTACAGTTTCTTCAAAAATTAAATGGAGGCATGATGTTGAATCATGCTGAAAATATAAATGACAGATCCTGTGTTCATCGAGGAAGATTTAAAATAATATTTCATCAAAAAGATCATGTGCATAACAAGAGATAGAACAAGTTGTAGTTTCTGAGACGCATAACGAAGGAACATAACTCAGATCATTTGACAATTACAGAATATATTGGAGACAAAAAAATTAACTGAGCAGAAACAGTGAGAAACTTTCCTAAAACAGATTTCGAGGGATACCTAAACGATACACAGGTTAACCCAAAATACGGGAACTCTTTATCAATCCAATAAAACCAAGAGTGATAGAAGAAAAATATTTAATTCATAGTAATTGAAACCTTACTTAAAACATGCCATTTAAGAAACAATGATGAAATATTCATTTTTTTTTTTAATTACGTCCTGTAGATGGCGTCCTCCTGTACGAATGCATTCTTGAAATCTGCTGTTGAGATTCCTCATTGACTGCCAATCTCAGTTGGGATACTGTGAATTTCATTCTCGTTATTAAAATGGCGAAATGTTTACTTGCTCATGTCTGGCAATACGCACTTCAAAAATTCCCGTTTTTTGGGGCTCACCATGTATATGCTTAATGAATACATTGCAAAGGAAATTGTGGAAAGCTCTGATGACTCAGGTTCTCAAATTATACGAGAAATACTTTCACGGTAATTGCTCCGAGGAGCTGCTTTCGCTTGTCCCTAGGCCTCGTGAATTTAAACGTCCTACGAGGCTGGCATCCCGTTCACACCCCTACACCCTTGAAACTGTTAGATGTAGACGTCTCTTCTACTCCAATAGCTTCATGTCTCGCACATCTCGCCTATGGAACTCCCTTCCCGATTACTGTTTCCCTTACAAATACAATCTCCAACGGTTTAAGTGTAGCGTCAATCGACATCTCCAGTTACCTTGATCTATCCACTTCCCTTCTCCACATCCTTTCATCTTTCATTCCTATCTGCTCTCGCTCCAAATCTTCTGTAACCCCCTTGCCTTGATCGACCCACTGTCTTTCTCTTTCTCCACATCGTCTCCTTTACCACTCCTATCTCCTCTTCCTCCAACCCTTTTATAATCCCTAGCGTGATAGTGGCTTCCAGCCTTGCCTGGGGTGATACGCTTAAAAAAAAAAAAAAAAAAAATAGAAAAAAGGTCATTCTCCTTAAAGCGATTAACTAACACGATTTTGTTTTAAAGAGAATCATATTAAGCACACCTTACGAACTATCATTTATACCCTCCCTGGGTTTCATATATGTATTAATAAATTGGATTTAGATGATAGAATTTTATTTTATCTCATGCAAGCGTTGGAGAAATTATGAGAACTATATATCTTACCCGTTAAACGAAATACATTTCCAATGATTGATATTCACAGATTCTTATACTTCATAGTCCATGAATTTTAGAGAAATTTTTCACACGACAAAAGAAACGCTGTTTACATCTAAGAACTGAGAAATGTTCAATAATCGCTCACGAAAATAATATATCTACAAAACTTGTAGGAATTGTAATTTCCTTCTTCAAAGAACGGAAAACAAAAAACAAGAGTAATTTCTACAATCACATGAGATCGAAACTGATTTCAGTTTTTCTTATTCTTTTTGCCGTCTCTCTTCAGGACATTGGCGATCATGACTCTCCACGATTCCATGTCCTTTTTATCTCTTAAAACATTGTCATTTTGCTATCTCTCTTAAAACCCTGCTCATCTATCAGTTTACTCAAGCTTGTGAGGTAGATTATGCATGGATTTATTCTTTTCTTCTTGCCTTCAATATATCCCGTGAGTAACAGGTTTTCCAAACGATCTTTCATCATTAATTGCCATAGAAATTACAAATGTGTCTCGTTGATGAGAAATATAAGTGTCCATTTTATTCCATTCTCGCTAAATCTTCGTTTTTATTCACATGTTCAGCCCATGATATTTTTATCACCCTTCTGTAAAACAACATTTCTTCTGCATCAAGTCTTTTCTTCGCCTGATATAAGATTGCCCAGGATTCATTGCCATATAGAAATGTTGATATTAGATAACAGTTAAGCACTCTCTTCTTTGCAGCTGACGAAATTCTAATACTCTTTGATACTTTTCTTCGCTTTTGTGAGTCATCTCTCGCTATCCCATTGCGTCTTCTGTTATTAGAGTCACACTTTCCTTCATCTGCTAAAACACATGTTTTCACAGATATATTCTTCACGATATTTCATATCAATATATCATTATTTAAACACTTCCCATGTTAGTTCAGTTAGGAGACGTGATAACACAAAATTTAAATACGTGGCTTTTACGATTATTATTATTATATATATATAAATATAGACATATAGTCTTAGGGTGTGCTATATTTATGGGATAAAGTGCATAATATCAGAGATAGAGTGTGTGTAAATATAAAAGTGAATATTGAAGAGTCGACAGTGTTTCATGCTAGACACAATCGTCAGGCCACGAGTGCTGTTATTTTTCTCGGCTATTTATAAAAATAAGAAAAATAATAGCACTCGTGGCCTGACGATTGCGTCTAGCATGAAACAGACTGTCGTCTCTAAATGTTGACTTCAATGTTCACTTTTATGTATATATATATATATATATATATATATATATAATGACTTGATAATATCTACAAACACAATGTCAGTCATCCCTAAGTATAACAGACCATACAACGCAAACTACTCATACGAAATATTATATACTATCTAGTTGTTTAGAAGTAAACGTCAAGTGTAGATTAAATACGAACTGAAAATATAAAAAGTTGATACAAACAGAAAAGCGATGATTATTAATTAACTTTTACGGTTTTCTATTCAATATATATATATATATATATATATATATATATATAGAGAGAGAGAGAGAGAGAGAGAATATTAGTGGTGAATATACGCATACATATGCAATTATATATACACATACATATATGTATGTATAAAAATAATTCCAAGAGGATATGAACCAGGTAGAACTCAATGTCCAGGACAGAGTAAGGATATAATAAAAAGATTTGAACACTAATATTCCATGGTCATAATTTATTCCATTGGAATCGTAAGAACGATCCAATTCATCAGACCTACAGATTCAAAAAGAAAACAGAAAAAACAACTCCGGGAAAAATTAGTAAGAGTAAATGTGCGAGAGTGTGGGAGGACATGAGATCTATATAGAGGGGTAACAGACGAGAGCGGCAGGGAGGTCCAAAGATGGAGGGGGCATTATAATTTAACAGAGAGAAGATTTAAAGAAGGGTTTCAGTGAGAAAAATATGCGTATTTTCAAACGTCCGAAGATATACCGGAAGAGTGTATACAATTCTTGGCGACATACACACTCCATAGGCGATAAAATCTTATACTCCCACCCAGACACCTACAACACATACAGTTATATATATATATATATATATATATATATATATATATACGCCTAGAAAAACCTATTTCAAAACCCATGCTAAATTCGCTATATTTGAGGGAATGGAAAGGTATATATATATATATATATATATATATTAGCCATATATTGATAGAACTCCACCATTTAATTATCAATTACATTATTATCATATCTTTTCATTTACAGCGTCATTCAAGTTATACATTCAATGTTTTTTCCTAATATATTTGGTTTGTAATCTTATTTCTTTAACCTATTCAACGATGCTATGTGCGTAGCATCTGAATCTGCATTCTCCCTCATCGAAGATAACTCGTCGCTTCGCCATAACCATCGCTCAAACATGCTGAATCTTCTACTCAGTGGTGTGTGTCCGGGCGTCACCCTTGTCAGGCCACTTTTAAACTTCTCGATCAACTCATACACACTTTTACGCGATATGTGAACTCTCGCTGTATTATGATAAAAAAAAACTCCGATAAATTTCAGCACCTGACAACAACTTCCGACCAGATAAATCGGATCACTGCTCGGGAAGCGGCCATGTGTACACTGTAACAGCTGCAAGACAACTGGCCTAATCAAGCTCAAACTTTGATCACGTGACAACACTAGTACCATCTATAAGCTGGCATGATCAGAAGGCCGCGAGACAAAACTAAAGATAATGTTATGGATAAAGTGCCGATAATGTTTGACTGACTCTCAGGTATTTATAGTGATTTTCCAAGCTTCGAAAGTAGGGGGCACACAGTGAGGATCGAACTCAGTAGTAATTATCTAGCGTGAAAAGATTGCTAACCACCACACCGCCTCTAGGTGCGCCTCTCGTGTATTTATATATTTGATTAAAAATACCGTAGCGCATTTTTTTTCTTTTTAAAAGGAACCTTTTTTCCTTCAAAACTTATTCAGAAAAATTAGTTTGAAAATTACATACAAGCAAAAAAATTAAACTTAAATGGCGAAAATGTAAAAGTGCATTGGGGTAAATTAAGGAGCCACATCTAAAATAAATTCATTTCTAAATCAATGTAAATATGCTCCAAGTGAGTATGAAACAAAAAGAAATGCTCTCTAGACACGCTACTGCGACACAAAACGACGAGAGGTCTCCATCTGCCTACTGCACAAAATCGTACTTGCTTGATATGAAAACCTATAGATATATATATATATATATATATGTGTGTGTGTGTGTTTCGCAGCTCTTCAGTGTGGCTAGACGTCCGATTGTTTCAAGCCGGGATAGAAACCTGACCGATTTGACATCAGTCAGATATCTGACCCTTAAAGCCATCATCTCAAGACAGAGAAGAAAGGAAATTTTAATGGTTTTTTTTTTTTTCTATAATAAATATGCCGGAGAACTCATTTCGTATTTGAAGTGTAATGTATTAATTGCAGTAGAAGTCGCTGTTTTAAAAATCTTATTTCTTTCGAGAGTTCAACCGATTCTATCATCTGTTTCGTCCTATGAGGGTCAAACCTTACAGTTCATCATTGAAACACTTGTTTATCCACAAGAAAGTTTTATTACAGCGACAAAGAATTGCATAGGACCAGACGTACTTTACAGCAGAAATAATAGCAGTCAGGTATTGCAGAGTGTGTCACGAAATCTCTAATGAGATATAATTAAACTTTAATTCTCCTGAATGAGTCGCCGAGAAAGGGGAAAACACCCATTTTGACCCGCTATTTATACCATAATTTGAAGATAGACTCGTGCATATTTCGAGGGAATTTAGCACGAAGTGAACGAATCTGAACCGATCGGGATTATATGCCGGCAATGTGGTCAGAAATATAATTAAAATTTTCTAAAACAGAAATTTTACTATGAAGAATATGCATTGAAAGTGCACTGATCTCATAATTTTATACGGTTATCATACGAGCACTTTCATTTTCGATGCCGCACACCAACTGAAATTTATTATAAAACGAAATCGGCATGCTGAATAATATATAATACCATTTCCCCACACACTGTTTAATCTCTCATTCCAGGCCGATGGAACTTAATTTTTATAGGTCTGAACGCGTAGCTACATAGTTTTACCATCACATTATATATATATATATGTATTTGTTGTTTTTAAATCTGGCATTACTTCTTATTACAACGTTCGTTAAAGCCAGTGGATGTATTTGAATTAGACGACTGAGTGCTTTAAACTGTTAAATTAATGTAAACTTCCTAGAAATTGAAAGGCTTACTAAAGGATATATACTTCCCGACTTGAACCGAAACTATTCTATTTTCTTTCAGGGAAATAACTTTCCAGCCAAAAAAAAAAAAAAGAAAAACGCATATAACTTATAATAATGTAATTGAGCATTGTTCTGATGTATATTTGTCAGATGGAGCATTCGACTGATTTGATTGTTTCTTTAAAGCAAAGCCCATTTCGTATAAATGTGGATATTTCTATCACTCTACGCAGGTAGAATAAATCTGATTTTTTTTTCAAAAACAGGGAATTCTACGCAAGACGGGATATAACATCTATGTGTAAAAATTTCAGATAAAGTATATAAGTATTTTGGAAAGTGTTAAGATTTATTCCTTATTCACTGTTTTAAAACTGGGATTCTGGTTCCTTCTAAAATCTATACATTGTCTTTCACACTCATTCGCCCTTTGCATGTTAGTGGCATTATGACCTTGCTTGGGGTGAAGTGATTAAAAAAAGAATTCTCTCAAAGGAAAATATGAAAAAATAAAGACAAAAGGCATTTGCCTTGATAAAGTCGCTCAGCGGACGTAACGCGTTGGCTAAGATATGTTTTCCTTTTGTCATTATATATCTGAGGATTTATCTTTTTTTTATATACCGAAATCATCAATACGTCAGAATATACTCTTCATCTAAGAAAATTAAAATTATTTTTTTTTTACCTTTTCGATGAAGGTAATTTAAAATATCTTCAATATATTTGACAATATCTTTAAAAAAATATATGAAACTTTACTTGCTTGCATGTTTGTCATGTAGAAATCACTCTCCTTTACGTTCGCTTGTGGCTGTAAGTTAGTCGTAAAAAGTCTATGTTTTGCCTTCATTGTTTTTTAGTATACACTATTGATTGGGAAAGAAGTTAATTTTCTCGTTTGGCGATTTTCCAGGCGTATAATAAGATTTTATATATTTCTGCTTTATAAAAACTAACCAGAAAAAGCGACAGTTAGAAAAGTTAGATTACAATAACATAATACGAAGAGCATTGACATATATATATATATATATATATATATATATATATATATATATATATATATATATATAAACATTCAATTAGATAACTTAGCTTCTGTTAATCACGAAGGAATATCCAGCTTAGTTATTAGAAATAAAAATAAATACACAGATCCGGTATGTCTGAAAAACCGTGGTTGTTTTCGTTCAGGTAAAACAAGCATAAAATTGCAAAAATGGTGGAAATACAGAAAAAAAATAATTTTAATTCAAAATCTGTGGCATTAGAAAAAAATGTTTTGTATTCAAACTTATTCTTCAACTAGAAACTATTCCAATGAAAGTTTTGAAGAATGTCGAAATAATGAGTTAAGTGGAATTAAGATTATTCAAAAGACAGCAGTCTGTCTGATGTTGGGGATGCTTTAATAAAGACATCTGTAGTGGTTTGAAGCAGAGTGAAATTAAACGAAATGCTATCCTTTAAGGAGCCGTAAGTCAATAATGTCTTTATTTCATGAGGCAAGACCTAAAAACACGTAGAGCAAACACAAAGTACATTAAACACATTATCCCATTTCTGTGTTCCCTATTATTGTCACTCAGCTTTCTTATATTTAAAACGACATTTCAGAGACGCTACCTGGTTTCAGTGAGAACATATAATTAAAGAGGAAAGGAAAATCGCAGAGACGATAAAAAAAAGATGTACTTAATGTCGCTTTCAGTGAAACAGAAAAAGGTTTTTAATTTCAATTCGTTCATTTCTATCTACTTCTTTAAATAATGACAATCATACATATTTATGATTGTTATTGCAATATATATCGAGTAAAAATATAAAGTTCGAGCCAATTGTTGCAATGTATGACTTCTGGGGGAATTCTTTTTTTTAAATTGAAGGATTTGATTTGCGATCAAGGAGGATATATATATATATATATATATATATATATATATATATATATATATATATATATATATATAAAACTTGTCAGCTGTCAATATACCTCATACTACCCTCCAGCGCTTAGCCTTAGAGCGGGTAGAATGGAAACCAACGTGTTTCAGTGGACTCAGCAGTTTGTTTTCAATCTGTTTGTTTGAATCGTCTTCAAGAAGCAAGAGCAAGATCTAAAATGTCAGCCAATCTAAAAGTGATCTTATCCCACAATCCTTACTATTGCTCAAATATGCGGCCTCCTTTGTAGATCACTAGCGGGTTTTAAGTGCCACTTAGGATTGTCGCTTAAAATTTCATAACTGAATCAATTGGTTAAGTTTTCAGATACTCATACGTCGAAAACAAACGGGTGTGTCCATTATATATATATATATATATATATATATATATATATATATATATATATATATATATATATCTCCCGCTTCGAGATTAAGAGTTGTAAAACAGGGTAAATTCTAGGGATTCTCGAAAAAGAAATATTGGCCAAATTTATAACCTCATAAAAACTGCACATGCATATTTATTTGTTCTTTCGTTTTGTCTCTCTCTCTCCCTCTTACATATATATATATATATATATATTATATATATATATATATATATATAAGTGATAAAATGTTGAGAGGGTTAATGTATTATAGTGATTTTCCAAGCGTAGATTATGCGTGGCACCAGGCCGAAATTAGGTGGCAACCTGTGAGGATCAAACTCACTACTCACTCGTAATTGTTCTAGCGGGACAAGCTTGCTAACCATTACACTGCCTCGAGGTGACCAAATTGGGGTAATGCATTATATGTAATGGTGCTTCAACCCCTAAACCAAGATTTATAAAGGTAGTTTTATATAAATCATTTACTCTATAGCTACGATTTATTTAAGTTTTATAAATTGTACATTTGGAAGAAAATAGAATTAATATATTTCATAATATCATGCTGCAATCGAAAAACGTAGCATAAAATTGAGTCACACCAAATTTAAAGTAACAATTATTCAATAGGAACGAAGCTATACTCTGACAAATACAGAAAGGCAGAGCTTACGAGACCATATATTCGTTGTGAACTCCACAAATCGTTCATTATATGTATGTTCTCCGCCAGAGCAACTTAATTTTTTTTAAATTCAGTGTTGTCCTCCTCACCGACGTCTTATACGCAGTCAGCTCTACCACTTATGACTTTGCTGCAAGCAGAGATATTTGCACAGAGGTTAATGCAACAAAGTCGACTGGAATTTGAACACAGCTCCCCAATATGCACTTAGGAACAGCCACACCTTATACCACCTGCAAATCGACATGGATATTTCAAAATATTACTGCATGTCCTATGTAACTCAATATATCCGAGATCTAGAATGTTCAAATGATATGGATACCGGACGGAATACATAAAATAGCCACACTTAACAGTGTTTCAAATAGCAAAATATATTCCAATAGTGTGTTATCGTCCAAAATAAACGTATAAATGAATATGTCAGTTGAATCAAATACAAGTGAACCCAGTACTGGTTTTAAGTAGTGTGTATATATATATATATATATATATATATATATATATATATATATATATATATATATATATGTGTGTGTGTGTGTGTGTGTGTGTGTGTGTGTGATTTACTTCAAACAATGATTTATCTTGATATAAAAATATTTTTAATCTCCAAAAGCAAATATAAAGAAATCGAAGTCAATAATAGAAAAAGAAAAGCTATGTAAGTATACAAAATATATCATTGCGAACCGAAAGCCATTATCAAGGAAAAACATGTAAGTCGCTTATATCTGACTTTCTTATATTAATAAGCGTAAGGGTTATAAATCTTCAAGAATATCCTCGAAGTAATTGGCAGCGAATCTAACAAGCTGTCATTTAACAAAAGTCAAGAATATTTTGTTTTATTCATGAAAAGATTTTATTGATTTATTTTGCATTACAGTATTTGGAGTCAATGGCAAAAGATCAACTGGAAATCAACAAAGACAATGGGAAATTACTACAAAGAAAAAAAAAAAAAACTTCACAAAGTTAGATCAAACCAAAGAGATAAAGAAACAAATGAAAGTGAAAATGAAAGAAAACATTCATTTTCCTTACTGTTGGAAATAATGATTCAATCTGTATTTTTACATTTTGAAATTGAAATCTTTACTCCTTTTCGCTAGAAGCAGTTTTGGAATATCAATAATGAAAACAAAGACGTGACTTCAGTTAATGATGGGAAGAAAATACCAATAATTGACAACAGGTTATTACAAGAAGATCTTTTTTTATCGTTTCTCACTGTCAATTTTTTAAACATACTTCATTAGCACTCAGTCAACCGAAAATTGAAAAGCATAATATCGTCCTAACATTATATATATATATATATATATATATATATTTGTGTATTTAGGCAGCAATCATTCTTTCATGCACATTTCATTAAAAACGACTGACAATAGCTCAATTAGATCTCATTTAAATATTCATGGAGACCTACCGGACACTATTCGGAATATACTTGTCGTCAACACTAATATAATAGCATCATCTACTTGCAAAAAAAGGCTAAAAATAATGTAAGCCTTACTAATGAAAACAAACAAACCAACACTTAGTAATATTAACTTTGAACATGGACATAATATCTTGACCGTGTTTGGAAACAAAAAAATGAATCATTTTATAAAACATACATATTACAAACTATTTCTAATTCTAACAGTTGAAATATAATCCTTGAAAATGGCTAAATGTATAGCCGAATGCGCTCGGATAAAAATAACATTCGGACAGTTTTTAGATATTTTATCATCTGAAAAAAAAAACTGTATTAGATCGCACGAGAAATTATATAAAAAAAACTAAATAAAAGCACCTTGCCAGTCGTTTTTAATGAAATGTGCATATATGTGTGTGTCTGTGTGTGTGTGTGTGTGTGTGTGTGTGTGTGTGTGTGTGTGAAATGACTGGCAACTCGTATCTGATTATATCTGTCGGCGTAGGTAGCTGACCAATTCCTGCAGACACCTCTCGTTTATACCTCAACCTTAGTTACACTTTCTGGGAAATAGCGCATTATCTGACGTGATCAACACTCTGAACAAGGCCAGTTCTCCTAAACCCTCGGTTACAATGACTCGTAACTTCGTCCTAGCACAACTACCGACAGTCCCCAAATAGTCCCATCAACCTATTTCAAACATAAATTTGATTTTAAGGCTCTTTCCAAAGATGCTTTCTTTAATCCAGCATTAAAATTAGGGAAAACAAACCTTTTGAAAAACAGTCCCAATGGCAGATATGCATATCGTAAATATAGTAATTGTGTTTGACTTTGCTGCGACAGCCTCACGTAGCTCAGTGGTACAGCTATCTTGAAAGCGATTTTCCAGATTAAATGTGAATGCAGATTCGATACAAGTTTTAGATTTACATTAATAGGACTTTCCACTTCTAGACAAGTAGACATTTATTTGACGGTTTAAAAACGGGGCTCTCTACTCATTGAAATGTATATATATTCTAGGACGATTAAATTTAATTATTTTATCTAAATTCCGAATAATACTCCGAAAACGCAGCATCTGAATATGGACATTTTGTGCATCTCCAGCAACCACGTTTGTCGATGACTCTTTGCATGTTTGATAAAGGTTTGCGTTTATTAGACACTATTCAACGTTACTTGGTCATCGAACCGCTTTATGGCCGAGATTGTCTAAAGCTCGTCGGATCTGACAACAGTTTCTCCTGTTCAGGGGTACACAGTTTCCATTCCTGCCAAAGAGATAATATTTAACATTTCTCGAATATTCTGGCCTTCAGACAAATATAAAATAAATTGTTTAATAAATAACCTTTAATATACGATGATTTAAATATAAAAGTAACTAATGTTTTTGAAAGAAAACAATTTCTTTCATTTCTCAGATAATCCGGCTAGATATATTCTTATTTTCCATATTATTTGTGTCTCACTACCCTGTATTTCTGTATCGTATTCCGTTCTCTATTAAAATATTTCTCAATTAAAATCGATACAGTTACTCCGATTTGTAACTCACAATTTTTGTTTGATTCTCTTGCTAACGAAGATACAAAATCCTATCTTCTTTTAACCCCGGCGTTGACGTGTATATATGTTTTTACCGAAAGTATCTTTTGAGGTACCGGCGAATAAACGTCCAAAACATAACGCTTACAAACCAGCTAGAGACGTGTTCATACGATGATCTTGATTCTTTTTATGCCCTTCTGAGCTTGAAACGAGACTAATTCTCAACTCATACGTCTGGTAGAGGTGTTAGTATGTCAAATTGCCTCAAGTTATTAGATACTATATTAAAAACAAATAAAAAATATTCGTATAGAAAATAATTGTCGAGAAATGGTTTATTGATCATTAGGCCTTTCTTCCTATTTCACTTTCTAAATTAACTAAGAGTTGCTGCAGTTATCTGAGTGTGCTCTCAACAGAATCTAATCTGCATATCTTATGATGTTAATAATGTACCCATCACTAGTTACTTCCGGTTGTTGTCTCGTATTTTTAGAATTGCCTCTCTATTTAGGTTAAATAAATTTGGTTAGGATACCGCAAATTGTTTTTCTTTATGAATTGAAATTGTATCAGCTGTTATTTTTTATATCATTGCTCAGGGACCATGTCTGCATTTGAAAGATTAGTCGTTGTTTCAATATCTGTCAATCACGCCCTGTATTATTAAACTTTGTTAATATTATGCTGTTTAAACGTCATGAGTGAAATTATTTTACTTCGAAACTGATCATTATCCTTTGTAAATAAACAGAATTCGATTAAATCCATGCTTCTATTCTTTTAAACTGATCATTCAATAATTATATTTGACGCCTGGTATAAAATTGTCTCCAGATGAACATTAAATTTTCAAATTACATGTTTTTTTTTTTTTTATCAAGACGCCATGAAATATAAAAATTGTCAACTCTCTTTGCGTGTGTGTTTGACAGAGAGAAAGAGTAATTCGTGGTTTTCTATTTCATTCAGTTTGATTCAAGTTAAGGCAGGCACCTTTTCATCGGAATCCATACGAGTTGTCTTAAATGAAATAATTTTATTTCAAGTAATTTCATTTGGATTTTATATTATTTTTTGTAAATCAGATTGAAAAATCTTGTTGCCGCGTAAAAAAAAATACATCCGTCAGATCACGGGGTTGGAGTTTTCAAACATCTGGGCAGAAATTATGTTAGCTGCGTCAGATTTCATGTTCGAATTGACAAGGGCTAATCCCAAAGAGGAGATAAATATGGCGGACGGAACAACCCATTTTTATATTAAGCAACCTCTATACTGGTAATTGTAATATCAACCGTCTCCTTGTCAGGCAACATTCGGCATTGTTTGACCGAGCGGTTAATGCTGCTTTCCGTCGAAATATATACAATATGGAACTTTTTTTTTCCAGACCAATAGGTTTTGAAAGACCAATAGATGTTATCGTTTTTTTCAAGTATTGATGGGGGATTCCTTCCTTTCCTTATGTCTGGGGTAGTGTGGAATGCCAGCATCTTGATTATGCGGCTAGGGCAAAAATTGCTTAAGTTCCTTCGGTATTTCCCCTTGATGGCAATCTTCACCCACCAGTCATTTAATCTAACCTTTTTAAGAAGGGAATAGTCTACCTGGGGGAGGCTTCTTGAGCCTCAGACACACAGGTGAATCCGATTTGATTTAATATATATTACGTTTAAACTTGTGCATTTTTATGTATTCTATCCAACATGCTTACTAGAGATGGATTTAATCAAGTCTTCAGTGGGCGCCTAATGACGTATGATGCGAGTTGGGTAAGCTGAGCCAAATCTGTGAGAGTGATTTCTTTGTTTTACGCATTTAATCTGATTTTATGCTAACTTTTAGGGCGAGAGACCATAGAGAAATTGTAAGATAATCACATACATCCTCAAACACAGTAAATGTATTAAGCAGCAACTGTAGCATGAAACATCATACATGCAAGCAATAAAATGTGTACCAAGCTAAAGCAGCCTTCTGTGTAGGAATTAGTCGACAAGTTGATTTTGCATATCTGAACGAATGCAGTAAAATCGATTGTCACTTGACGCCTCACAATTTATTTCAGGTTACGTCCTTTGTGTTAATAGCAGACTGGTTTCTCTGACACAGTTGTAAATAAATTCGACAAATGAATACTCTAAATTCAAAACATGTTAGTTTGCTGGAAAGCTTTTCTAAAGATAGCGTTTCTATAAAAGAAAAAGAAAATCATCCCTACCAGAGGCCTGAACCTTTCGTAGGGATGTGTGTGCTGGGAAAACTGCACAATAAAAACCTTGGAGCGGACAGAAGCTCTCCTCTTGCACAGATTATCAACCATCAACAATCCAATACATTGTATAGAAATGCGGTGATCAATGGCAGACGACATAAAACACAATCAGCTACAATGGCAGGGTCAACACATTATGATTAGCTGAATATTGTTCTTGTTAGAAGTTGAATGCACCATAATTAAATCGTATTTCAACTTAAGTGTCAAGTTAATTGAAACACGGTATACGAAGTAGCAACTATTCATCATATAAACCAGCTAAGAAACGATACAAGCTTTAAGGATGAAGAATTATTTAATATCATAATAATACATAGCAATATAACACGTCTTTGCATGTAATATGGAATATTGCTGTCATATATGATCTGGTGTCCCCGCTGTAAATCTCGAGGTCCTTGACAAAATTCGGAGACGGATATTCAATGTGATAGGTCCTGATCTGGCATCTAGTCAACAGTCACTTTTAACAGTCGTGCCGTGCTTTCGCTCTGTCTCTTCTATAAGTATTTTAACGACAATTGTTCCCACTAGTTACTTTCCCTGGCTCCCAGACTGCATGAATTTAAGCGAGCTACTAAGTTGGTATCTCGGTCCCACACTTTCACTGTTGAAACAGTTAAATGTAGCCGTCTCTTCTACTCAAAGAGCTTCTTCTATCGCACTTGCACTCTGTAGAATTCTCTTTTTCACACTTGCTTCCCTGATAACTATAATCTTCAAATACTCAAGTGTAATGTCAATCGACATCTTTTGATGCTTTGATCTTGTTCCCCGACCTTCTCTTTA
>OZ038496.1:77822078-77837078 GCA_964036315.1 Acanthosepion esculentum
GTAAATATTTAAGATGGATTATTCCTAACACGTCTCTAAAGGAATTAATCGCTCTAAAATGTCACTATCCAGATTTTCTTTGGTATCCCCAAGAAAGTCGAATTCATCTGTCCGAGAGATACTTAGAGGAAAGTCACTGCAAGTTGATCGACGTAAGCAGGCCACAATCCTAGATTGTACTAAAGCGTACGTAAATAATGTGATTCGTGGTACTGAATCTTGTTGTCCGGTATCCTCATTACTGCCACGTCAACAACCAGTTTTATCAGTTTGTATAGGAATGAAAGATAGACACAAATATATACAAATATTAGACATTATTATACTATTCTCTGTTACTTCAAAAATAGGCAGATGAAGGCTAATTATGCTTCAGTTATGTCATTGATTTGTGTAATACTAATCACTCATGGATATTTATGAATATCTTAAAGATTGAAAAAACGTGGAACAAACTGAAAAATGTGGAAATATCATTTAAAACTAGAATCTCCCGAAGAACGGAGATTTAGCAAGACAATTCGAAGGCGGGGAAAACGACAAAAATAATTTAAAAGGTAGTAATATTTTTATATAATATTAATGCCCTATTTTTAATGAGTTTAATAAATATTGAGCACTATACATTACATTTCTGTTGATTTTTAATCTTATATATATATATATATATGTGTGTGTGTGTGTGTGTGTGTGTGTAGAAATATACTCTTAAGTTGTGGTATATTTATAGGATAAAGTGCTCAATATCAGAGATAGAGCGTGTGTAAATACAAAATTGAACATTGAAGTCAAAACTTAGAGGCGACAGGCTGTTTCATGCTAAACGCAATCGTCAGACCACCTGACGATTGCGTCTAGCATGAAACAGCCTGTCGTCTCTAAGTGTTGAGGTCAATGTTCAATTTTATATATATATATATATATATATATATATATATATATATATAGGGGTTAAGGTGTATAATGACAGGTCGGGTTGACCTAGGTAATCGGTAAAGTATGGAAGAATATTTTTATTCATCTATTTTCATTTCCTAAATTACAGGCATCATTATATCCATGATAAAAGAACACCATATATGGCAAAAAACATAGACCAACAAGCAGAGTGATAGGTGAACAAAAAAAAAAGATTTCCTCTAATAATTCTCAACGCGGACTTGAGCTAACGGAGATTAAGCGTTTTACGCTGAATCCATATTTACGATTCCTGATTCGAGCGGGCCGGATTTATTGAGGGCATATTCCGCTTAGGGGAAACGGCATGTCCTGGGTTCCCCCCCCCCCGACATGAGGGCTGCGAACCGGAGATATCTTTTGAAGATATATTTCCATAGGAAGAGTTTGAAAGGCAAGATATTAAATACTATTTCAAACACGATAGAATCAGTATCATATGTGTGTTTAGAGCCCACAATATCCTAATCACTAGCACAGCGGCTCCCCTCCCTGTAGTAACTATCGATGTTACTAGATATGGTTTTATTACTTGCTTACTCTTTACCCTCGATCTTGAAATACAATCAATAAATCAGATATAAATTGGTTAAGGTAAGAATGACTCCCGTGCAAGTGAGTAAAATGGAATAAACATTTATGGAAAAAAACGGTATTTCTTTCCAGATGGTCCGAGATAATGAAAAAATAAACAATAAAATAAATAAGATCAATTCATATTATATATATATATATATATATATATATATATATATATATATATATATGCGTGTGTGTGTGCGGGCGCGCGTGTGCACTCTTGTTCAATATGTTGATAAATCTTTGGATAAAAGTCATTTGCAAAATCTATGTGGGAATGTGTATTTTGTGGTTTAGGATTAAAATATGAATGATCTCTGTAAATGTGAAGTGAATAGGACAAACAATAATTGCAAATTGTCAATCGAGGAGACATAATTGGGAAAATAAAAAGCATTATACATTCAAGCAATAATGTTTATTGCTTTATATACTAGAATAAAAGTTGTATTTTTGACGTAATAGAGATTATACGACAGTTTTGTATTCCTAGAAAAAAATCTATCTTCCTTATTTCTGAGGAAACACCACGATATTGTTATATTATTTGTCATACGAAATTGTGTGTTTGTTTGTCTTAAAATGAAATCATCTAAACCGGTCACAGTTTGTTCATTTGATAATAACTGCTTAAGAGCATAATTTTGAAAGACTGCGGTCTCTAATATCTACTTATATATTAATTGCCTTAATTATCTTTCGTTTTTGTCCGACATTTGTTGGAGAAATATATATATATATATATATATATATATATATATATATATGCGCACACACACACATTATATATATATGCGCACACACACACATTTTATATATATATATATATATATATATATATATATATATATATGTATGTATGTATGTATGTATGTATATATGTATGTATGTATGTATGCGCATAAAACACACACACACACACACACACACATACATACATACATACATACATACATACATCTGCAAAGAAAAGACAATATGAAAAGGAAAAGTATCTGCAGTCAATTGCTGAAAACTCTTCACGAGAGAAACGATCGATTGCAAAAATTATGCCACAATGTCGCGGTGCTGAAAAAGATGACCACTCTGGAGTAATGACGAGCAGATAGGATTCGTTACATAAACCTACGTGCAAATAGCCTTCGGAATGGTATGAATCTATCTCGTCTCAATGCAGTTGGGATCAAATGCAAGCAAGTTTTCGTCCCATTATCTTGTGCGGCAATCGGTCTAGGAGAAGAACAAATTCAACTTCAAAACATGACGAAGGTCGTTTGGGCATCTCGTGGAACTATGTGCACAGTATTTTGAATTCGGCTCTTCCAAAAACTGTTGCCGCACCACGGTAATCAAATCATGGGTGCAAGTAGTTTAGCTCTTCGGCTGTATACTCATTCGTCGAAAACGAAGGAAGAGTCTACTAACATTATAGGAGAAATTCGAACTCTAACCTCGATGAGCGATTCTACGAGAAAAACTGCGAGATATCCATCGGGCATATATTCATTGTTGCTCGAGATTCCTACATATAGCGTTATATATTTTGATACACACACACACACATATATATATATATATATATATATATATATATATGGTTAGATATTTACACAGCTACATAGACATGTATATATATATATATATATATATATATATATGTACAGATATTTGCACACACACATAGCCATATATATATATATATATATATATATATATATATACAGCCTTTTTTCGGTAAAAGGCGAATTGAGTCCTGTCGGTCACTGTGTGTTTATCTAAAAATATATACGCTAAAATTCACCTTCATACCTGCTGACGGCTTAGTAGTAGAATTCCTGACTGACAGCAATTCAGTCGGGTTTCGATCCTAGCCACACTGAAGAGCTGTGAAACAGCGAAGCAGTCTGTATGTGGATGACAATAGTTAATATATATATATATTAACACACACAGATAGCATTATATATATATATAAAACGTATTTGGAAATTAAAACACCCCTACTACACACTAAGACATACACATAATGCACACACTCAATTAAGCTGAAAAATCAAATCATCCTTGATAATGGCTAATGGTATAGCCGAAAGCGCTCGGAAAAATAAAAAATTTGGGCAGTTCTTACACACCCTTTGTCCAGCAAAGAGAGCTCTTGTTCGTACACAAGAAAAATTAAATAAAAACTTAACCGAAGTACCTTGTCTGTCGTTTTTAATGAAACTTCCATAAAAGAAGGATTGGTGTCTAAATATACAACTATATATATATATATATATATATATATATATATATATATATATTTATTTATTGTGACGTACACACGATTTAATTAACCATATAGGCATAAGGCTAAAAAACACTCCCAGAGAAAAATCCCAAAATCTTGTCGAAAATTAGTTAGGTATAAAAGATAAATAAAATAAATAGATAAATAAAAATAGATAAAATGCAATGCTTTCAACTTGCGACCGAATATGTTCCATGATCAGCCATACCCTCCTCTTCTTTTCACAACTTATTTCCCTCTTTACTTACACTTTCACCCACAAGCTACGGGTCCATGAAATTTGAAGCCACCCGATGCTAAAATAACCTGGTTCCAAAATCTAGCAGCTATCAGGCGGTTGCCCATAAGTGAACTCCATGAACCATCAGGATCTCCTGCTGCGATTCATGTGATCAGACCATACTAAGGGTTGATTGAAATTTTTGCCATCACAAAAACACTGCGTGATCTGCGCCTCATCCTCCCCTGTACCCGGTCAAGGACGACGAATACCCACGTGACTGTCTTTGGGGACAGCAAAAATCTAAAAAAGGATTTTCAGTTCCCGTCTGACCAGTGGCAGATGAACGTCGCTGGGCAATATCGTCCCTTTCTAAATGGACTGCCCACTGAAATGAAGAAGACAGCAAAGTCTGTCGACTAGAGATGAAAGGGCTGCTACGAAAACTGAATTGACCAACGAAACACCTGTACGAGATGCTGTGAAACTCCGAACACTTCCGAAAGAAAAGGAACCCAGGAAAATTGCCGGCCGACCAAAATATTGTGTTAACATACGAACTCTCGCTTCGGCGAATCAGAACTTTGTGTGGAAACGTCAACTCGACTGACAGATAAGTTGATTCTCTTGATGGCTTGATCTTTTTTTTATGTATATGTAATTATTCGCTCACATCTTCTGTTCTTTCATAGTCCCCTTCCCCTTTGTTAAATGAATTTTCTTTTTTCTTTCTTTACCTGTTTATGTATTTATAAATAAATGTTTTATTTTGAAATCCATCGTCTTGCGTCTGTTCTTCGTTGACTCCCTTGTGTTGCTTCCATTCCTGAGTGTAGACCGTGAAAGATCACACGTTTTCTTTTGTAAACGCGTGGTTCATCTATATGCTACAAGTTTGTAATATATATATATATATATATATATATATATATATATTTACACCCATATCCATCTACATGTACAGTGCTGTTCTATAAAAGTGACTCACCTGATTTTCTTTTTACTTGAAAAATTTTCGCCTATTGTTTTTGGGGTCAAACTAATTTTTAATCTTACTAATATAAAAACCCCTTCCCGACCACCTAGTAAAACACTTTACTCACCCTAAGGTATTCTATTGCTGATTATAATTTTGGATATAAATGAGATTTAGCGAATATCTCTGTACCAAAAAACTGACTCACTTATTTCCTGCAACTAGTAATCAATAGAAACATAACCGAACAGTTTTAAATAAAGAATAATAGAGGTATAGTTTATTTATAAGTACTATAATTCGAAATATTTACTACTTCATGGGTCCTGTATTTTGTATAACCTTTTCAACACTTTTTGGCATTGACTTCATTAGTTTCTGGCAAATCTCATCTCCAAGCATCGAATTCCATTCGGATATGAAATTACAATCAAATCCTCTTTGTTGCTCAACTGCTTTCTCGAGAGCCTGTACTTTATAATGCTCCATAAGTTTTCTATGGGGTTGAGGTAAGGAGATTGTGGCGGCCATGTCATAACACTCACCTGCTTCTCATCAAAGTATTCCTTCATCAATCTTGATTTGTGACAGGGAGCATTATCCTGCATAAAAATGAACTTGGTGGGGTCGATTTGCACCCTTTCATTAGAAAGAAGCAGACAAGACTAAAATTCTCTTGTCCTGCTCGCTCCTGACGGTTTTTTCAATGGGTTTTAATAAACCAGTTTCATGAAAAAAAAAGCCTCCCCAGAACATTATCCTGAACGGATGCTTGACAGTACTTACTGCTAAATTCAAAGAGCTTTCAAAGCTTCTTCTTCGGATTTTAGATCGCTTATTCTTTGAATTTAGCTCAACTTTCGTTTCATCAGAGAAGAGAACATTTAGTAAAACAAATCAGGTGAGTCACTTTTATCGAACAGCCCTGTAGATGTACACACACATACATATGCGCGCATATATACACACAAACATATACAAACACACACACACTCACATATATAAAGACACACATATAAGCATATAAAGACACACATATAAGCATATAAAGACACACATATAAGCATATAAAGACACACATATAAGCATATAAAGACACATATAAGCATATAAAGACACACATATAAGCATATAAAGACACACACACACATATATATATATATAAAGACACACACACACACACATATATATAAAGACACACATAATCATACAGACACATATATAAAGACACACATATAATCATACAGACACACATATATATAAAGACACACATATATATAAAGACACACATATAATCACACACACACACACACACATATAATCATACAGACACTCATATATATAAAGACACACATATAATCACGCACATACACACATATAAAGACACACATATAATCATATATATATATATGTATATATAAACACATATATAAGCACTCACACAAACACACAGATACAAACACACACATAATGTGTTTACTTATCGTACAAGAAAATGAACATAAAATGTATGTTCATATTTTAGTCTGTGACAGCTTTCCGTCTTTCACACTTTTCACACAGCCAGACAATGGTTTCCCTCGAAATGTCCGTTGCGCAAGTTTTAATTATTCGGCGTCTACATTTTCCTCATGATGTCTCTCGAATGCACAGGTCGCTAGATCTAAAATTATATTGGTTAGAAACTGATATTTTGTGCAAATACTTGTATCTAATTAATATAGCGATTAAAGAAACTCACACCGAACTCTTTTGATTATACATTTTATTTTTTAGTATTGTCCAGCCAACATATGGCCTAAGACCCACTCCGACTCGAGGATCAGTGAATGACCATTATTGTGAGTGAGTAAGAGGAATGACTAAAAAGTACATATTATGATGTGTAGGATATATAACGATTTCCCCTAGATTTAAAGAGATAACGATTGTAGATATTGGGTGGAAAATCTGTTCGGCTGTTTGTTCCACAAATTTACAGTTTTGGAAAAAGGAGCTGTTTGAGTAGAACTTCCTCCTTATTAATGGAATATGACGAAGAACTATCTCCGCGTAATTCGTCTGGCAAATTTTTGCTCTGTAGCTCTGAACTGGTGGAACCAAACAAGGGAGGTAATCCGAATATCTGTCATGAAAATAACAATAGATTAGTGAGAATCTCGCATCATTTTGTCTAGGTGTGGGGAGAAAGAGCTGTATGAAAGAAAACGATTCACCACCCACAATGACGGGCAAACACTTATGAGTTGTCGAAGATATAAAAAGGTAGACTGGGTAGCTCCAGCCGACATGTGACAGGAATATCAATTGCATGTTGACATGATCAACAAATATTAAAAAGCAATTAATTATTTGACCTGGACACTTTTTTTTTCGTCACTTGCATGTGTCGGAGTTCGCTCCTCCTCAGTTCTTTAATCCTTCAACAGGGGTCTCTCTCCCCTGGCTATAAATACTGGCTGACCCTCTCACTCTCTCTCTTTTTCGACTCGGGCCTTGGGCCGCTACCTCTCGCGGAGACGAGGTAAAATCTCTCTTTTTCCACTTAGGCCAATATGTGACCTCTCACAGATACAGCCTTTCCCAAGTTCTGGGAACACGCTAAGAACAATACACGTACGTACGAACACTTACAACACACACAATTTCTCCATACAAACTATGTAACAGTCCATGTCTTTGTTTAACTTGTTTTGTTATTAATATATATCTGTTTACCCATGTATATCGGTCTTGTTTGTTTTCTTTGGACTTAAAGTCCGACATTCCCATGTAGCTGGACGGGCCAGAAGGAAATTTTAACTTTCTGATATCTCTTCACATCTTCAGACCCACGGTCCGCTACACATGCGTTACATTCAACTCATTATATCCCCATATAACCTGATTAAACTGGAACCGCAACGAGAAGATATACTGACAGTTTTACCAGCGCGAAAATACGGTGATTCCTGACAGGTTGAACGGATGACAAGTTGCTTTCCAACAACGCACACCATGCTGTTTTGAAGTGGTTGCACAAGTGACCGAAATTGACGTATATTCAAACACCCAATTTACTGAGTTGTTTCACAAGTCGTTCCATCTCGTTTTGTTCACTTGCTTGTCTCGTGTTAGTGTTTGACTGATTATCAACCAGCCAAATAAGCGTGCAAATCAACTGGAACACGAAACAGTATTACACCCAATTCAATCAGTGAAGTTGAGTTTATATTCCAGCAAGAGGAGGAAGCTTTCTCAGTAAGCATATATGAGATGCACATGGAAAAGCCGATAGTATATAAAGCTGGCAGAAATTAAATTATTTAGGAGAGTTTTTTGCTAAACCGTAAGGTTTTGGTGACAGTATTTATTTGTAGAGCGTCTCAGTCAAAAAGTTAAATAACGGAAATAGAAGCGGCACTTGTTTTTAGTTTTTGCTGGAATTTACTGGGCCAATCTGTTAACATTCCGACTAGAAACCCAGGATCGAATTTCAATATGGCACTATTGGAAAGTGCTTGTAAACAATAGCTTTTTCTTTTCGTTTTTTTTTTTGTTTTGTTTTTTTAAAAAACTCATTTTACCCCAGGCAAGGCAATAGAACCACTAAGACACAAAAGAGTTAGTGAGTGTGAAAGAATAAGAAAACTAATAACATAATTAAGGAATGAAAACAATAAAAGAGGAATCAAGAAGTTGTGCAAATGTTATCATGAAGTAAACAATGATCGTGAAAACTTTGCAATATATATTAATGAGAGAGAGAGAGAGAGATTGCGTGTGCGTGTATGGGTGTGTAAGAAAGTGTGATAAAGAATGAGAGTGAGAGAGGAGGAGGGAGAGAGAGGGAGATGGAGTGAGAGGAGAGAGAGAGAGAATGATAGAATGATATAAATATATATACGAGAGATGGTGAGATAGGGATAGAGACACAGAGTGAGAGTGATAGAGTGGGAAAGACACAGAGTGAGAGTGATAGAGTGGGAAAGACACAGAGTGAGAGTGATAGAGTGGGAAAGACACAGAGTGAGAGTGATAGAGTGGGAAAGACACAGAGTGAGAGTGATAGAGTGGGAAAGACACAGAGTGAGAGTGATAGAGTGGGAAAGACACAGAGTGAGAGTGATAGAGTGGGAAAGACACAGAGTGAGAGTGATAGAGTGGGAAAGACACAGAGTGAGAGTGATAGAGTGGGAAAGACACAGAGTGAGAGTGATAGAGTGGGAAAGACACAGAGTGAGAGTGATAGAGTGGGAAAGACACAGAGTGAGAGTGATAGAGTGGGAAAGACACAGAGTGAGAGTGATAGAGTGGGAAAGACACAGAGTGAGAGTGATAGAGTGGGAAAGACACAGAGTGAGAGTGATAGAGTGGGAAAGACACAGAGTGAGAGTGATAGAGTGGGAAAGACACAGAGTGAGAGTGATAGAGTGGGAAAGACACAGAGTGAGAGTGATAGAGTGGGAAAGACACAGAGTGAGAGTGATAGAGTGGGAAAGACACAGAGTGAGAGTGATAGAGTGGGAAAGACGCAGAGTGAGAGTGATAGAGTGGGAAAGACACAGAGTGAGAGTGATAGAGTGGGAAAGACGCAGAGTGAGTGTGATAGAGTGGAAAAGACGCAGAGTGAGAGTGATAGCGTGAAAAAGACGCAGAGTGAGAGTGATAGCGTGAAAAAGACGCAGAGTGAGAGTGATAGCGTGAAAAAGACGCAGAGTGAGAGTGATAGCGTGAAAAAGAGTGAGAATGATAGAGTGAGAAAAACACAGAGTGAGAAAGACTCTGAGTGAGTGTGATAGAAAGAGGTTAAGAGATAGAGAGACAGTAAGGGTGTTAGAATATGATAGCTTGACAGAGAATTCACGTGTGAAGAGTTAAGCCAGTCTATTCCTTAATATTTTTTTTTTAAATAATAATAAAAACGTTAATTCGGTTTTCTACCAGGAGAAAAAAAAATTAAGCTTGCATGCAATAGGTGTTTGCTTAAGTCTGTCTGCAGTTATGAATATCTGAAAGCGCGAAAATAATTTAGTGCTGACATAAAAAGAAAATGTATATTGTATGCGTATGCGTAAAAAGTGTTCCTATTAATGTTCGCGTGCCAGGTAACATAAAGCGTGTCGAAAAAATAAACACATCTGTATTTTTTTTTATTCATTCATCTGTATACAAATCTATCGTAACTCTAAGCACAATGTATATACGTGCAAGCATTAAAATGATGCAGACTCACTATACATATATATATATATATATCATTGATGCGTGCAATCAGAATGTATTCAGGAAAATACAGAAAAATATGTAAACTTATGTTTACAATCATAGAGAGTCGAAATTTATGGGACATAGAATGAGGAAAGAACGTAAATATGTTTTAACATACACAGTGAATAGTGAAGGCAAAGAAGACATTGGAAACATCGAATAACCTATATAACTAATTTGTATAAAACTATCTTTTAAAAAAAATTTATTATAGAGGATAAACAAATGACTTAAAGTAACAAAACACAGAAGCTTGATCGATGATAAACCACGCCCTGAAAGATCACCCCGCATTAATCAAATAGTATATAACTTTATAAGCTATATTTTAATATATTTTCTGTTTATGTTATTTTATGGATACAACTTATTTGAGTAAATTCTCATATTTTTTTAATTAGCTTGAATATTCAATCCATCTGCACGCTCCAAAAGTCTGTATCTGTTATCAATAACACATTTAAAAAAAACATATTTCGATTCGCATTATGTTTTTTCCTCTCGGATACTACCAGAATTTTACCAAAAGCAGAATAATTTCCATGCCTAAAGATGACTGAATGTACAGTCGAAAGTACTTGCGTATTTAAGAAAGAACTTATAAGCGCTTACAATTTAAAAAACAAGGATCATAACATTTATCGAGTGATTTGTAGGTTAATGAATCTTTAAAATTTTGATAGCGAAGGGATTTCGCTATTTTATATCATTAACTTTAATAATTTACTTTTTGCAGGAATGATTCAATGTAAGATAAATTGAACTGTACACACACACACACACATATATATATATATATATATATATATATATATATATATATATATATATATATATATATATATATAGTGTTATTAATTAAACAATATATTATTGAATACCTGTATTTGAGTAGATGCTTTCTTTATTTATTAAACAGTATATTTATTTGTTTCATCACCTGGCCTGAATATTCAAGAAATATTATTAGAAGAAGATACGCTCTCCCACAGTCTAATCTAAAACGATTGCTCGAATATTCGATTCAATGGATGAAAATAAATAAATATATTGTTTAACAAATAAACTAAGCATCCACTCAAACACGGATATCTGTAAAAATAACTTAAATGTAATAAAAATATGTTGGATTAATAAATGAAAACATTCCTTATATGTAAGTGGTCATTGGAGTCAACACCCAGAGGCGACAGTCTGTTTTGTGCTTCAAAGTAGAGAGAGATGTCAGAGGGAGAGAGATGGGAGAGAGATGTCAGAGGGAGAGAGATGGGAGAGAGATGGGAGAGAGATGGGAGAGAGATGGGAGAGAGATGGGAGAGAGATGGGAGAGAGATGGGAGAGAGATGGAAGAGGGAGAGAGATGGGAGAGAGATGGAAGAGGGAGAGAGATGGGAGAGAGATGGAAGAGGGAGAGAGATGGGAGAGAGATGGAAGAGGGAGAGAGATGGGAGAGAGATGGAAGAGGGAGAGAGATGGGAGAGAGATGGAAGAGGGAGAGAGATGGGAGAGAGATGGAAGAGGGAGAGAGATGGGAGAGAGATGGAAGAGGGAGAGAGATGGGAGAGAGATGGAAGAGGGAGAGAGATGGGAGAGAGATGGAAGAGGGAGAGAGATGGGAGAGAGATGGAAGAGGGAGAGAGATGGGAGAGAGATGGAAGAGGGAAAGAGATGGGAGAGAGATGGAAGAGGGAGAGAGATGGGAGAGAGATGGAAGAGAGATGGAAGAGGGAGAGAGATGGGAGAGAGATGGAAGAGGGAGAGAGATGGGAGAGAGATGGAAGAGGGAGAGAGATGGGAGAGAGATGGAAGAGGGAGAGAGATGGGAGAGAGATGGGAGAGGGAGAGAGAGAGAGATGGGAGAGGGAGAGAGAGAGAGATGGGAGAGGGAGAGAGAGAGAGATGGGAGAGGGAGAGAGAGAGAGATGGGAGAGAGATGTCAGAAGGAGAGAGATGGGAGAGAGATGTCAGAGGGAGAGAGATGTCAGAGGGAGAGAGATGTCAGAGGGAGAGAGAGAGAGATGTCAGAGGGAGGGAGAGAGAGAGATGTCAGAGGGAGGGAGAGAGAGAGATGTCAGAGGGAGAGAGAGAGATGTCAGAAGGAGAGAGAGGGAGAGAGATGTCAGAAGGAGAGAGAGGGAGAGAGATGTCAGAAGGAGAGAGAGGGAGAGAGATGTCAGAAGGAGAGAGAGGGAGAGAGATGTCAGAAGGAGAGAGATGGCAGAGAGGAGAGAGGGAGGGGTGGCAGAGAGGTGAAGGAGAGAGATAGAGAAAGAGGGGAGGCAGAGTGCGTGCGTTTTTATATACTAGACAACACGAAAAATCTTCTGTGTGCACATATATCAATATAAGTTATCCGTGTAATTATTTATATAAATAAGAGTGAAATATAAGAGAACTGTATATATATATATATATATATATATATATATATATATATATATATATATATATATATATATGTGTGTGTGTGTGTGTGTGTATTCTTGAAAATGCGGAGTTCACGAGCCTCTTCCCGCATTCGAGGTGATTTTATGTTTTACCATAAATGTAAAAACATATTTACGCAGATTTGAACTTTTCTTCTTATTTCATACATACGCCAGAGTTTCTGGATGTTCGGCATTCAACATTTCAAGACATGTGAAAGGAAAATAAAAGTAAATTCTGAACATCTACGAAGAAAAATCTAAATTTACATTTGCGCATATGAGCATATGAGCGTGATTCCCTTTGTTAGATTTACAGAAAGTTGAGGAAATGTTTACGTGTGAAGAGACCTTTTGCTAGAAAACTGAGTGGTTTCCCACTAAATACAACGCCTTTATTTAGCTAGCGCTTTTCTGTTTAAACCTTTGCCTCGTCTATTGCGAAATCATAGGAAAAAATGCCCGTGGCGTATCGTCCTTAACAAGAAGCGAGGAGCACGTGTTCCATTACGAGCAGCCAAACTTACTGAAGTTTTGCAAAGAAGATCAGTCCCGAAAGGCAAGGAAGTCAGCCTTCTTTGACCTGTATCAAAATCTGATAAAGTTCTATTAACAATTATTCTATTAAGAATAAACGAATCAATTGACTAAAGATTAAAATACTACGAAGCATCAGCCACAGACTCCAGCAAAGTTTGGAAAAGGTTAACTCACCATATTTAAAGATGAAATCGGTCAAGTTATCTATATAAAAAGTACAAGACCTGTCCGAGAAACAGAGACATACAGGGTACGACAGAAATGCATCGCACAAATAGCTACCAGAAACACCTCCCACAATTTGTAAGATATTAACTAAATGAAGACACCATAGCCGCTATTGACCTACAATTATGTGTGAGTTATTTCTGAGATATATATGTAAGATGTATTTCTATCGCGCAATGTAGAAAGGTGGGAGCGGGAGGAGAGCTGGAAGAGAGAGCTGGAAGAGAGAGCTGGAAGAGAGAGCGGGAAGAGAGAGCGGGAAGAGAGAGCGGGAAGAGAGAGCGGGAAGAGAGAGCGGGAAGAGAGAGCGGGAGGAGAATTTTTAAATGTAAAAGGATCCTAATATTTATCGATTGATTAGGATCATAATATTTATCGACTAGATTAGTAGGAGAAAGGGAGAGTGGGGGAGATGGAGAAAGAGGGGAGGGAGTGTGAGCGCGTTTTTATATACTAGACAACACGAAAAAAATTCTATATGCACATATATCAATATAAGTAATCCGTGTTATTATTTATATAAATAAGAGTGAAATATCCGCACGCGCACACACCCCCACCCATATATATATATATATATATATAATCTCTCTGAATATACATTTATTTAGTCTTGAAACATAGATAATATGTTGTGCGGTTTTCATTTAACATTCTAAAGAATCAACTAACGGTCGTAAGTGGAGTTATTCAGTCGGAAATGAGATGCAATTGACCGTGTTTATTTATTATTTTCCCATCAAAATGATCACAAAAAACGTGTGTATTTCAAAATTCTTCTCTCGTACGTCTGATGGCACAGATTTATTTCTATGCTCATCATGTGTTTTTTGGGGTTTTGGTTTTTTTTTAACAAAAGAAAAACGATCGGAGAAAATAGGAAATTCCTATTTACTGGAAATAAATGATTATAAAGATGCTATGGAGAGTTAGGCGGTCAACAGTAGGTGACAATTTACCCATCGCACCCTGTATATATGCAACTCTCGGAGAGTTTTATTAAAAAAACATTTCACGAACATGCAGGTCGAGGACGAACATAAATAAATCAATTAATATATTGTTTGATAAATAAATGTACCTAGCTTCTACTCAAATATGAGTATCCACTGAAAATAACGTTTTAAGTATCAAAACTCCGTCGCATTAATTTTAAAAATCCATTCTAAAATTATCTTTGCTTCCGTTTGAATACGAAGCTGTGAACATATGAAAAACTTAGAGAGATTCTATGACGGGAAAATTTCGCTTCACCTGTCAGATTACTATTCATGGCCAAGTTGGTTAAGGCGTGCCGAACTTAACGTTAGCTTCCTCTGTCCTAAGAAACGCAGGTTCATATCCTGCCGAAGAATGAATTTTTATTCGAATACACACTCGCACACATTCATACAGCATACACACATACCCACCCACACACACACACGAATATGCATATATATATATATATATATATATATATATATATGTGTGTGTGTGTGTGTGTGTGTGTGTGTGTGTGTGTGTGTGTGTGTGAGCGAACTGGACACTTAAA
>OZ038496.1:77847078-77852078 GCA_964036315.1 Acanthosepion esculentum
TTTAAAACCACTTCACCATCATTTTCCAGAAGCTTGTACAATATTTTCTTCTTCATTATTTCTTTTTAAAGCCTATACCAGCCAAGTCTCTAATTTATGAATTTGCCTTTGTCATGAATTTTAACTCCACGACATAAGGGTCGTTTTGGCAATTCAAGGTATTCGCTAGTATTTTAATCGTTAACCTATGATTCAGGCAATAACGGAGAACTTGCTTCCTTATTTATCTCCCATTACCCTTCTCAGACTGAATGAAGATTTTCCTTGGATTGCTGATGTAAGATTGAAGTCTCAGATATGGATGGCCGTTATGAGGTCAGTATTTAAAACAGCAGCGATCCTATGCGTGTTTGTTTTTTATGAATTTGTGTTCTTCAGGTTGGGTAGCTTATCAAAGGAGCTTCTAGGGGATGAGGTTGCCTGAAACATTCATTAGCTTACTATGAAAAATTTCCTAAATAAATATAATTTTTCGTCATTTGGTCAGATGTTATGAAAAAGGAGAGTCTGACAAATTTTACAGCATTGTCTTATATTATTATTTGAATTTTCTAATATTATTTTTTTTTTATTTTTTAGTTATCTGCTCGTTTTTCCTTTGTCGGCTAGTCATAGGCCACTCATTGTACGGAATTACTGAATATGGGTGTGGTAAATGCAGCTTTGCAGCTCAGACCAGACACCAGGTTCGTTCTCAGGGTACAGCTTCTAGTCTAATGCTCGTGGCTTGAAAAAAAAAACAACCTTTTGGCCAGATCGTTATGTACGAAATAAAACCCTGAGAAGAATATAATAGTACTCAAATTCTATTTGTTTGTAACCTTCTCTAGACGAACATGACATTGAGGTGGGGGCGAAAGGTTTGATCGGCCTGAATCTTCCTTTTCGTTCGCGGCAAGCGGTCCTCTGTTTTCGACTGTTAGTAACCGCTGACTTATAGAGAACAATGTTATCTATTCTGTTATCTTTCATGTAAAATGATCATTCAACAAGTCCTCTACACTCAGCTAAACTTCTTTGTGCGGGTCGTTCGTTCGGTATTTTTTCATTCTTTTATCTTTCCTCTCATCCGATATTTCTTTTCATTCATATTGTATTTTTCATCACTTAATTTCTCTGGGGATCATCAATTATTAACAGATAAATTAAGAACTGTTACTTCCTGAAGGATGTATATGTGAAAACTCGGTAGTTGAAGGCTGCACACACACACACATTATATATATATATATATATATATATATATATATATATATATATATATATATATATATATATATATATATATATATATATATAATATCGTAAATATATTTTGGACAAAAATTGAGATTGCAGCGTATTTTTGCATAACTGTTTCTTTCCAAAAGCAAGCACCTGACTAGCGGTTTCTGTTTAATTCCCACTTCAAAATATTTTCCCAAGAAGCGCTTTTAGGAACTGATACCCACTATATTCATGAGGAAATATTTATTCATCCTTCATATCCGTAATCGCCACTTCTTAATTCAACCATTCTGTTCATATGACAAATTTCTTCAATTAATCTTGTGGCAGGAGTGGCTCTTAGGTCTTGTATTGTGTGCAGTTAGAGAGGAAAATAGGCAAAAGCACTCTAGTTCGAATATATATAAGCCAGAAGAAAACTATCGAATATTGAAGTGACAAAAAATGATATGTAAAAAGTAGAGATTTGGTAATAACTAGTGAAAGAAGGAGGGGGAAAACAAAGGAAAGGAAAAGAAGGGAAAGGAAAAGAAGGGAAAGGAAGAGAAGGGAAAGGAAGAGAAGGGAAAGGAAGAGAAGGGAAAGGAAGAGAAGGGAAAGGAAGAGAAGGGAAAGGAAGAGAAGGGAAAGGGAGAGAAGGGAATGGAAGAGAAGGGAAAGGAAGAGAAATGAAAGGAAGAGAAATGAAAGGAAGAGAAGGGAAAGGAAGAGAAATGAAAGGAAGAGAAGGGAAAGGAAGAGAAGGGAAAGGAAGAGAAGGGAAAGGAAGAGAAATGAAAGGAAGAGAAATGAAAGGAAGAGAAGGGAAAGGAAGAGAAATGAAAGGAAGAGAAGAAAAAGGAAGAGAAGAAAAAGGAAGAGAAGGGAAAGGAAGAGAAGAAAAAGGAAGAGAAAGAAAAAGGAAAAGAAAGAAAAAGGAAAAGAAAGAAAAAGGAAAAGAAAGAGTAAATGAAAAAAGAAACAAATGATGTATATATAAAGACAAACCAAGATTAAATGTAATGGGGTTAGGATAAAATGGAAGCTGAAGGAATTACAAATCAAAATGAGACAATGGAAGAACGAATGACAAATAAAAAATAAAAAATAAATTAAAAAAAAAACGGAATAAAAATAGAAAATTTAGAAAGAACCAGATGGAGTGAAAAGGGAAAAAATGCAGAAAGCAAAAATAATAGATAAGGAATTATAAAAAATATGAAAAGGAAAAAGAGATAAATAAAAATGACTTGAATTACAAAAATAAATTGAACAAAGAGAAAAACATATAGTAAAGGAAAACAATGAACACCAAAGAAGAAGGAAAACTAATAGACACGTTTAGAGAAAGGAAATAATAATACTAAGACTACTACTACTAATAATAATGATAATAATACTAAGACTAATAATAATAATTATAATAATAATTTTAATAATTATAATACAATCACTTAATGAAGTAAAAAATAAAGAATGTAAATAAAGAGATAACGAATGAAAAAATATGGATGTAAAATGGATAAAATTAGCTGGAGAAAAAGAGATTGTAGAAAATCGGAATATTTTACAAACGTGTAAAATAAAAGGGGAAATAACGAGAAGAGGGAAAGAATGAAAGACTAAATATAGGATAAGAAAAGAGTAAGGGAATGAAGCATTTAGATAAGTAGCCTCACAAAGAATTTGCTTTGTGAGAAGATATTTCTTGTTTTCAAGTAGCGACGATGTTTCAGCAACTCATACTCTTCATTAAAGTAAAAGGTCAAGCAAAGATCTTTTCCAAGTCGCAAAATCTCCCCTTTCGTAGAACGCCATCAGCACGCGTCAAACGTCTGCGCTTACTTAAATTTCCACAAGTGTTGTATAAGAAGAAAAGTTGGGAAGATATGCGAGCGAATGTGTTAAGAGGAAAGGAATTTACATATTCTACTACTCGCAGCCACAGCTATAGTGTCGGATCTACATTAAGCCGTCATTTACAATCCTATCACTTTCTTCTTCAAGCTAAGTTCAAGTGATGACTAGTGACTAAGTCCTTAAAGTACATTCGGGAACCGTTGCATTCGCGAGAATTGTTACGGAGTTTCAGATAATATGGCTGAAAACCGTCAACTTACTGGTGAATATTTTGTTCTCATTCGTTTGAATATATTCTGCCAAATTGGAACAATATATTTCTCATTATGTTGCTTTAGAACATATCTAGATCTGCTTACAAAAGACTGAATATTTCTACTCGTCAATATTAAAACCCCAACAAAATACAAGTTTTTTCAATACTGATTTTTCATTTTCGAGGCCTTATCAAATATAATATATTGAGTAACATGATTCAACATCAAACGTGTGTACAATTGTTTGAATCTGTTTATATCCAAGGAATCTGGTAACATTATTTAATTATATGCAAGATTACATGAGGTTAAACGAGAAATGTATTTAAAAAAAACTACAACAGTTACACAGTAAAAATTAGCGTAATTGTTAACGAAAGGAGCATAAAATTGTCTCAAAATATGATCACTTTCTTTTCTGTTTTTTAGAGCTAATTGGCTACGTGAGGGTTGAATAGGCTAGTGTCGTTCAACCAGTCATTAGCTGTCCAGTCAAGCTTTCGTATAAAACGGAGGGATCAAACAAGCCTAGAGACTTTATTGTAAGCGTTATACAACGAAACAAATATAATAACCAAACTAAAAAGTAAAATCTTGCTACATTGATCTTGTTTGAATAAAGATTTCATACCAGTGATGTGTTGCTAAGTTAAACTTTATTTTCAATCCTTTTTGTTACATTTCACGGAAAGACAAAAAAGAAGCAGGGCGTTACTGAGTGTGAAATAATATTACAAAAAGAAAAACATTACTAAAGCAAGAGAAAAATAAAATAAGAGAAATGGCAAATCAAGATACCGGAAGAGTGTTTCACAAAAGAAATAGTGCGAAAGAAATAACTGCTAACAAACAAATTATGGTTATACCTAGCATTATCAAATGTAAAGGATGAAACCTAACTGCCAATCGAGTACTGCGCTTATATTCGTAAAATTGATACGAAAGAGGAAAGCACATCAGAACTATTATCACGGAAATATTAATACAAAATAGAGAAGGATGTTATATTATTGCAGTTGGGAAATGACTGAATCCGAGATACCTATATAGAACCGATAACATTCCATATTCCTCTTTGAATTTTATAAAGAATCTTTAAATTCATAGCAGAAGGACCAAAGCAGACGCAACAACAATATTCAATGCGTGGATAAAAGGTAAACATAAATGTAAAAGATAAATTCTGTTAAGAAAACCCGACTGGCACGACACGAGGAAAACACCTCCGTAACTGCCGACTTAGGAATCGATTCAATTTTTTGCACACCATAAATGTTCTCAGCATCAGAAAGCACTTTATCAAGAAAAAAAACATATCAATTTAATTCGATATCTCATTTTAGTTTCCCAACATTTATATAAAAAACAAAAAAGTGTTAGACTCTTTGAAAACTTCGAACAAAGAATGAATATATAACGTCTTTTGCATGAGCGTGTGGATCACCAGAAAGCCCTATCCTCAAAGTAAGTTTCTCTTTTCGTTACCTGCCCAAAACCATGTTCTGCCATTCATTTATACAGGCTAGGTATGTAGGTTCTGCGCTGTTTTCTTCTGTCCATCTTGCCTCAAAATATCCCTTGAGTGTCAAATATTCCAAGCACACTTACTTAATTATATAATTTTAAAATTTCAATTGACTCTTTACAATGTTAAATATAAGTGTCCTTCTGTTTCCA
>OZ038496.1:77857078-77877078 GCA_964036315.1 Acanthosepion esculentum
CTGAATATCCAACACATTATTACGTATTTTCATAGCTGATATTTCTATAGCATAAATCACCACATTTTTTCAAACTGTAATAACAATTAAATTTAATACAAAATGTCAGCGCGGAAAAACTACTTTACGATATAGAAGGCGGCTGGGTATTTACACTATTTTCATCATTCATTGACACAGGTCCTAGAGGAATAAAAGCGTTGGTTGAAGTAATCCCAAATTTGACTTAACCCAAAATGTTGTGGTGGTGGTGATGATTGGGGGGGGGGGGGCTTGTAAATTTGAGTTACAAATGAGAATTAAAGGAAACTGAGATTACAATGGAGCCTTAAAGTACTCTTTTGTTTTCTTTAAATTATTAGCTCTGAATTTACATTGAGCTCTCAGAATTTCATCCTCCTTGGGATTACCCATACGGATTACCAAGTTTATCGTAACTTAACTATATATATATATATATATATATATATATATATATGTAGGGGGTGGTCTATAATAGTAACCGAAACAAAAGTGGCAATGTTCAAAGTTGAAAAGTTTATAAAAGACTCGTTTCGCTAACGTCGGTTGGGCTTGAAATCTTCGGGAGGAAAAACAAAACACAAAGGAAAATGTATTTTGATTTATTTTACATAAAAGAAGCAATATATTGCCTTCTTCAATTGCATGAATCCTATATAGAAAGTGACTCGCTTTGAATTAATATCAATGCTTAACGTGAAACCCACTGTCAATGATATACCTGTTGAAGTGAAATTAATATCGCGATGAAGCCATGTAGAGAATGATGAATAGATTATTGAATCCGCAAGTAAGCTCATCAATAATAATTGAACGCAGTATGAGAATATACGATCTTTTTTTTTCCTTTAAAATTATTTTATTCTCTGTATTGAAGATATGGAATCCCACGAGTTCCGTTATCACGTTTTCGAAAGCAAATTAGATGGTGAAAATGTTAGTAAAACGAAATACTTTGATTTTATTATTTTATATACTTTTATCCTCCTTACTTTTATTTGCTCCCCACCTCTTTTTAAAAAAGTTCCTTTTCATTTCCGGCTTCTTTTTTTATTTATTTCCGTAGCAATACACATAACTCTCTTCCTTCATTTTTATCTGTGTTTCCATTTTAGCTGAATTTCACCGCTTCATTCTTGTACGATTTCTGACATTCAAAGCTTACAACCGTTACTTTATTTTTTTTTATTTTCTTCCCTTGCTTTTAAATATCTTGCCAGCCACTTCCTTTTATTGCGTTTTATTTTCTCTTAAGATTTTCTTTTTGAACTATTATTTTTTTTTTAAAACTATTAAACAAATATTTCTGCTAGGCCTTCGTGAAGTATATTCACCAGCAATCTTATTTCACTTCAGTTTGCTAAGGTTTTCAATTATCATATCTCTACGTGAAACAATCAAGCGATGCAAATAAACGTTTTGTACAAAGTTAAAACAAAATCTGCAAATGCACAATTCCGTATAGAAACTTCTAATCACTGAGGTGTTAGCGAATAAACAGTTCATGCGGTGGTTACAGGAAGAAAATTACTATGATTATAGAGACTTGCTTATCATAACTATCTCACACAGGCACACAGATATAGATCGTTAAGTCAAAATTGGAGGCATTTAATTAGTACAGTGAAAGATTAGCTTTCAAACTATAGCTGAGCTACCATTGAAATCACGGGCATATCACTAAGGAACAATTACAAATATCCATCCTTCCAACCGTTAATATTACAACGTGTTAGATACTCAATAGTGAGTTTCATATTTGAATCATTGGACAGTGGAGAGATAAGATTTATAAACGTTTATGGACGCCTTGCTGGCAACTGATTATTACTAGTCTAACCACGCAGATCCTTGTAACTTCATACTAACTTCCGTCTTCAAGGCAATTAACTTTTTCAGACTACTCTCTAAGTCGTTCTCTGCTTGATTAAACTTACCTGATTAAATGGGAATATACCTAAATCGTGAAGCAATGATTAGCAAGATAACCGAATAAGCAATTAATATTGTCTTGTGTCAGGTACACCTTCGTCAAATTGCTTTAAACCTTACCAAAAGAGAAACTGATCTGGAATGTGATCGCTGAATCCATGAATGAAATCAGTATGCGGAATGGTTATTAAATACTTTCAATCTCAATTGAAACAAATTTAATACAGGAAATAATAAAATTGAAAATAGAAGAGCCTGGATGAGTTGGGGTGGTGCATAACACTAACATATGCTACAAGAACAAAATATTAACATAAAGACACAAGTAATGTTAATAAATTTGCATGCCGTGCATAGTACCCGTTCAGAAATGTCTAAAATATCAACTGGGTATCTCTATTTATAAAAGGCAGGATGTGTGTGTGTGTGTGTGTGTGTGTGTGTGTGTGTGTGTGTGTGTGTGTGTGTGTGTGTGTAACGAATGCACGGCCGCAATTTTCGACGGATTTGCACCAAAATTTACATGCACATGCTCCAAGTTAGCGAAAAGGCCAAGACTGATTTTGCATTTCCCAACTCCCATCGATAGTGGAAGTAATCGATTTTTCCATGCTTCTACGGCAGTTTTCATGTAGTTTGAGGCCATTTTCTACTGGTCAGTGTGAGAGCCTATAGCTAGCTGCCACGAATAGGCAGGAAGATTCTGTTGGCCAGTGTGAGAGCCAACAGCTGACTGACAGGAATATCAACTAGCATGCTAGCATGCAATAAAAATCGATAGCCGCATTCGTCACAAGTGGGGAAAAATTTAAATCTGCATGGCACTTTACTCCAATTGGCTCATTCGCTTGCTTAAACTCAACGTTGATTCTGATTCCACAGAACTGGGTTGGGTGTGAAAAATATTTGTTGTTAACATTCTTTTTCATTCGGTTTTTCCAGTTACGAGTCCTTTTTTATATCTGATCGTTTTGTGTTCATTTTGATTAATTCTTTTTTCGTAACAGATTTAATGTTTAGTATAGAGCTTTGAAAAATTCGCAGTGTGAGATAGGCAAGAAGTAAGGCATGTAGCAACATCAGCACGGCAAAGGGCACTCCTTTAAAGGCAAGGAAGGGCAAAACTATTTTAAGTGATAGCGATTGCTGTATGAGTCGTACGATTTTTTAATCAAGCACGGTCAACGCCGGGCCAGGCTGCTAGTTCATATATAACATCAAATCCGTTAGTGGTAAAGATAATCCAAATAGGTCTTCTTAACATAAAATATTAAAAGGATAGATCCATGAATGTATAAAAATACAGAGAACTATGACATATATCAAAAGAAAAAAATTCGACATTAATGAATTCAGTAATAATTTATTTCAGACAAACTGCCGCCTCATCAGACCGGAGTTATAAAGTGGTTTAAATTATCTAGACAATTTATTTATTTTTTAATAAATTCTCTGAATGATTTAAACAGTTTTATATCTCCGGTCTGATGAAGCTGTTGTGTGCCTGCAATAAATTATGACCGAACTCTTTAATGATGCACTGAATTTTGCCTTTGATTATATATATATATAAATAAAATTCCCGGATCATTTTCCAACTTATTAAAGATGGATTGAGTTGAATTTTTTTCTAATTGATCTCTTCAGCTCGAAGATGAAATGATGATCCTTATTCCTGACGCGACCCCCTGATCCAGTTTTCCTCTCTACAATTCCCTCTTTTTAAAAAATGTTTACCGTTCTCTTGACGGTTCTTATGTGGACTTGGAACATGGAAAACACGATATGAATGTTTGTATCATTACTGTAGGCCTAAATCTTTTTTTTTCTCTGACAATTGCTCAATTGAGAAGACAGCAGGTATGACACAAAACGATTTTAACCTGTTCAATTTCTAGCTAAATAACTCAAATGGTTTTTTGCAGTGATTCTTATGACAAATATTATCAAGATTGCTAAACGTCTTTTCTGAAAACCTGGTAAAACGAAACTCAATTAGTTTAGCGGCTTTTAGATATTAAACACGTTGCGGAATTGACAACTATGCTCTAAGACGATTTCCGGCAGTTTTGCTGATACATCCGGTATATATACGTGTGTGCGCGTGCACGCGCATAATTTGAAATACGTCCACTTAAATGGGTTATATACAGGAGGTCTATTTCATCTCTCTTTGATTTTCACCTTGCGTCATATGTATCGCTTTGATTCACGTGCGGACTTTTAAGGGAGCTTGTGAAAAGTTAATTCTAAAAACCTAATACTTTTGATAATCATTTTTATGTTTCAAGAAAATAAGAATAAATGTTAAGTAATACCCAGTACGCCGATTGTACTGATGTCAGATTACAGTTTTGAAATGACCCGCGTTTTATGCTTTAAGTCTGAGCCAGCATTTACCGTCATTTGGCAGATATCACTAACTTCAAAGATATTTTACCACGTGAATAACTTTTATTGATGTTACATTACATTCCTCTAGTGCCTTTTGGCATATGTTCTCAACTTTTGCAGTTTGAACGGGAGGACCTATTGTATTGCCGACTAAAAATTTGAAGTCTATTAGAAATAGTTCCGTGGATTTGTGTTACCTCTTGGCGTAATGCCCCTTCTACACTGATATGACAGGTCAATATCCTCGAGAGGGATGTTGTGTTATGACCTATATATATTTTTAAGGAGACACAGCTTTGTATATGACAAGAAAATCTGTATTCACTATTGGCATTTTCTAAAGTGGAATTTTCTGGAGACGTGATATTGGTAATGGCAAGTTTTTCAGCAAAGTGTCATTTTTCGTACGCAGTTTTGAAAACAAACATTAAGTGTAAATATTCGTAGTTATTTCTAGAGTGATAGATAACTAAGAAATTTGGACCAAATTACGAAGAACTTGATGAACCTGACAAAAAATAACCACACTAAATGATGTTGGTAAACAGGGAGAAAGAGAATTAGTTTACACTGAAATCTGGATAGTCATAAAATATCTTAAACCTCATTGGCAACGCAACGAGCACTAATGCAAGTGCCACAAGAATTGACAAATTAAATGAAGACTGGCCTGAAAATATTTTTATTTGTAGTAGTAGTAGTAGTAGTAGTAGTAATGAGTAGTAGTAGTAATGAGTAGTAGTAGTAGTAGTAGCAGCAGTAGTGAGTAGTAGTAGTAGTAGTGAGCAGTAGTAGTAGTAATGAGTAGTAGAAGTGATGAGTAGTAGCAATAGTCGTAATGATGATAGTAGCAATAGTCGTAGTAGTAGTAGTGTAGTAGTAATGATGATATTAGTGGTAGTGAGCAGTAGTAAGGATGATAGGAGTAGTAGTGAGTAGTAGTAATGATGATGATGGTGGTGGTAGTAGTAGTAGTAATGATGATGATGGTGGTGGTGGTAGTAGTAGTAATGATGATGATGGTGGTGGTAGTAGTAGTAATGATGATGATAGTGGTGGTAGTAGTAATGATGATGATGGTGGTAGTAGTGATGATGATGGTGGTAGTAGTAGTAATGATGATGATGGTGGTAGTAGTAGTAATGATGATGATGGTGGTAGTAGTAGTAATGATGATGATGGTGGTAGTAGTAGTAATGATGATGGTGGTAGTAGTAATGATGATGATGGTGTTGGTGGTGGTAGTAATGATGGTGGTGGTGGTGGTAGTAGTAGTAGTAATGATGTTGGTGGTGGTAGTAGTAGTAATGATGTTGGTGGTGGTGGTGGTGGTGGTAGTAGTAATGATTTTGGTGGTGGTGGTAGTAGTAATGATGTTGGTGGTGGTAGTAGTAGTAGTAATGATGTTGGTGGTGGTAGTAGTAGTAGTAATGATGTTGGTGGTGGTAGTAGTAGTAGTAATGATGTTGGTGGTGGTAGTAGTAGTAGTAATGATGTTGGTGGTGGTAGTAGTAGTAGTAATGATGTTGGTGGTGGTAGTAGTAGTAGTAATGATGTTGGTGGTGGTAGTAGTAGTAGTAGTAGTAATGATGTTGGTGGTGGTGGTAGTAGTAATGATGGTGCTCTCGGTAGTAGTAATGATGATGGTTGTGGTGGTGGTGGTGATAGTAGTAATGATGATGGTAGTGGTGGTGGTGATAGTAGTAATGATGATGGTAGTGGTGGTGATAGTAGTAATGATAATGGTGCAGTTGGCGTTGGTAGCAGTACTATTCTCGTACGTGGAATCTAACGGTTTATTATTAACATTCTTATTAATACAGGTTGAGATAATTTATCCGAAATTCTTTGGATCAGAAGTACTTCGGTTTTTGAGAATGTTTCGGATTTTCGAATACAGGCTATGTAATTCTGCATATAGTAGCCATAAAATCAATCAGCTTGAGAATGGAAGACAAGCATAAAGACTATATTTTACATTTCATAACATTTCATATACCGTGAAGGTAGTTTTATATAAATAACATTTACCCTGAAAGTACTTTTAAGTAAATATTAATAACTTTTGTATACAAACAGGCAATGGCGCTAGCCATGTAATGGTCAGTGATTTTTAAATGGTGAAATTAATGTTTCATGTAAAATTATTGTTTTGTACTTTCTCTAAGTTTACAAAAATAAACATGATCACTACTTACAAAAAATATATCAATGCAGGAATTTTGGATATTTTAAATCATATCTTTACTGAGCACAAAAACCTGGTAAGTAATCCACGAACGAAGGCGTTATTGTGAGGATCGCTAACAAAAAAAGAAAAAAAAGCTGGCGTCAATGTAAGCTAAATAGATTGGCTGGGGAAACCCCACCCATGGCAGATGTGGTCACTTACAACAGATGTACATCACTAAGGAACCCTTCCATTGCTTACTGAAATGTTCCATTTGTGGCAAGTAATGTCAACGCCTGAAAGACTTTCGGATTTTGGATAAAGGATATTCAACCTGTACTAGTACTATAGATAGGATGTAATCAAACTGTTCAAAACTTGTTCCGTTCACTTTTTTTTTTTTTTTAGGAAACGTATGCATCCATTTCTTCTCACATCCTCCCTACACCTTGATAGAAGGAGTAGATATGGATATCTGACCAGTCTGTTTTGTTTAATGGCATATCAACTCTTAGTGAGTTATTTAATGCCACAGCAAATAGGATTGGTATTTTATATTTGTGTATTTTTATTTTGTAGCGAAATATTAATTTTTTTAAAAATACGTTGTAGTCGTGTCAAAATTTGTAGTTAGTTTCTGTATATATAAACTGTACTTATGGACGGTGGAATAATGGATAGCGGCTCGGATTGAGGAATCAGAGAGCCGAGTTCGAATTCCAGTCGAATTCATTACATTCACATACTTGGGAAAGGTATCAATCCTCTTCATCTCTCCGCAGATATGGATAAGTAGCAGGATTGACCGGGTTCTACCGCAGAAAGAAATGGCAACCTACTGCGGAAAAAATCTCCCTCGTCAGTCATGGTTTGAAAGATATATGACTGACAAGGCGTGTATGACGTATGGCAGATAACACAGTTATATTAAAGTTAGAATTTTTTTCAGACATTGGTAAATACTAATCAGTCTAAGAGGATTATTCTGAATATAAAACCTTGAAGTCCTTTGATTTCTAGATGCCATGACACTTCGCAGGGAATAAAGAAAAGGAACGAGCGGAGAGCCATCTTTGCTTATGTCCTGAAATGAAATAGTATGAAACCCGCTAAAAGTATCACTGCTATTAAATCAATGTGCATTATTACGAATAAAAGCTGAAATGATCTCAACTGAATCTGCTTTTCAATATCGGAGCAAATGACCTAACATCAGAATTTCTTTTGCAGATCCGTTTCCTCTTGCAGTAAACTTTCCAACATTCCTCCTTGTTAGCATGGTTTCTCTAATATGCAATGGTAGAAAGTTTTGTATTTTCGACATTTTCACCTTCATTCTTTTCCGCACTTCATTCACTGTCGAATATTAAAACACGTAGCAGGCAGCCCGAGCTCCATTAACTTCGGATGTGATCGCATTATTTCGCTATATTCCGTGAATTACAAAATAGGGAAGTCATTTATTTTTCCTTTATAATATTGTATTATGCGTTATCGTTCCCCTACGAAATCCCATCACCAATTTCGTTTTCCGTCATGTTTACACAACCTGACGTCAAATTAAGTATGAGATTAAATTTCTGATTTTTGTATATTTGTACTTCGTCCATTTCTTTTATTTCTCGCTAACTTTTCTTTTCAGTTTATACTCCATTCCAACGAATTATTTTTCCGCTTTAATTTTTATCTCAGTTTGTGTCATTCTTTTTTATTCTTCTGTTTCATTCATTCATTTATTTCTCTATGATTTTCTTTCACTTTTCTCGTTTTTTTTCTTTCCGTTTCATCCCACTTTTCTGTCTAGACTTTTGTTGGATTTTACATTTTTAACATTTTTATTTTGAAAATCTTTAAATTCTTTTTTTTTTGCTGTCTGCTTGCGCTTCTTTGCCAATTTTATACTGCTTTGTTGATTCGTTTCTTTACTTCTTTCTTTCAATGTTTCTTCTTTATTCCTTAATTTATTCCAGTTTCCTTTCCTGATTTCTTTGGGCGTGTTGTCTTTATTCATTCGTACTTTTCTATTTTTGATCTTTTTATGGCATTGCTTTGTTACGGTTTTCATTCAGTTTTTTTTTTTTAATTATTCGTTTTCCTTCTTTCAAGATATTGCTTATTGATTCACTCATTTTTACTGTCTTTTTATTTCTTTTTGTGTCTTTATTTCTCACTTCTTTGTTTATGTATTTTAATATTTATTCTTTCACTGATTTATTATTTCATTCGTTTTTTGTTTGTTTGATTTTATTCATCTATTTGTTTGTCATTTCTTTCATCCGTGCTTCGTTCTCGTTTGTTTTACTTATTATTTTATACGTCTTTCTTTCTAGTGATAATATTTTATTCATCTATTTATTCAATGTTTCTTTCTTTTTTAATACTTTCCAGCTACACATTCATTCGTGTTAATAGCTTGGTTATATTCGCCTATTTATTTGTTCATTGCTTCCTTCCTTTTAATACTTGCTTTTAGTCTTATATTCATCGATTCATTGTGCCCTTGTTACTCGTTTTAATCCTTTCTTTGTTGTTAATACTTCTTCTCTTCCTTCTATTCTTTCTTTCTACCTTCCCTACATTATTTCAGATTTTTTCTATCATTCTAAATGCCCTACTTTTATTATTTCAGATTCTTTTTTTTTTCTTTGATATGATTTCCTCTCTTCAGGGGCGTAAGTATCATCTGCATTATCCTATTTAACTTACAAAGAAGAAAATGCATTTATCTTCCCGACTTGCAGTACGTCAGAGACAGCGCCATTGAGACATTCCAGAAGAAAATCTGATATTGCGAAATGGAGCTTGCCGGTAACTTTTCAGCACCTCTCGTTTACAGATATCTGGTTATAGTGGTATATTTTTATATTTGGGTATTTTTGTATATATTTACGTTCAGAATCTTCAACAGAACGAATAACAATATATACGAGAAAAAGTATTTTCCCAAATAGATTGATTTGGAGATAAGAAATCACAAAAATAGTTTTTTTTTTGTTTTTTTTAAGCATTTCAACCCAACCAATGCCAGGGCGCTACTAGTACGCAAGGTGTTACAGAGAACGAAATTAAAGGAAAGAGAGGGTGTAGAGGGATTGAGAAAAAGATAAAAAGAAAAATACGGAAATCAAACCCTCATTAAGTGTTTGAAGATTAGAGCTATCAGGGAAGCAAATAAGAGAAAGGGAGTTGCACTATCAGGAAGCGGGTGGGAATAATCTGTTGGAGTAAAAGAGGTGGTTACATTTAAATCTTTCGACATTAAATGGATGGGACCGAGATGCCAAGTTCTTAGCACTCTTTAAATTCATGCAGTCGGAGCACCAGTGAAAATAGCTCGTCAGAGCAGTTGCCATGAAAATATTTGTAGAAAAGACAATGGGAAGCCACATCACGTCTCTGAGAAAGTGACTGAAGTCAAGATGCCAGGTCAGGACCGATCACATTGCATATCCGTCTTTGTATTTTGTCGAGAACCTCGAGATGAACACCGGGGGCACGAGACCATATATGGCAACAGTATTATTCAATGCATGGTCGAATGGTATATTTGTAGATGTGACGGATGGACTCAGATGAGAAAAACCTCCTGGCCCGACACAGAGAACCAACTTTCCTTTCGGTTTATGCAGCTATTGATTCAATGTAGTTGTTTAATCTCAGGTTAGTGGAAAAAACGTGAGACCAAAAAGGCTCAGTGACACGATCCCCTGAAGTTAGGAGGCAGGGAGGTCTCTCTATGGTGTTTAAATGAGAGCAATTTCGTTCTGGAGGTAGTAAAATATACAAGCCATTTCTTCTCCCAAGTCAAACACAGATTGGAGGTCCACGTTAGCTTTGTCGGCCATCCCAGATTTTCTATTGAGACATGAATAAATAGTAGTTTCGTCTGCGCAAATGCCTACTTGAAAACTGAGAAAGATCATTGATGAAGATTAGAAACTGTGTAAGACTCGGGATATAGCAATGGGAACACGAGCGTTCGTATGAACGTAACTGGAAGAGAACCCGTTCAGAACGTCCTACATTTCACTGTTTGATAGGAATGATTAGATTATATCAAATAATCGTCTTGCAATAACATATCCCTGAAGGTTACGTAGAAGACCGGCATAGGAACACCAGTCAAATGCTTTGTAGATATCTACAGCCATAGTTCGAGTTTCTTTAAAAAAAAAAAATGATCAGTATTTTAAAGCACACACGGCCACACACACAACAGGAGTTCAACTCCTTTTTGAATCTCTCGAGAGTATCGACACATACATTACTCCACACGTATGTGAAAATAGCGTAAAGGACCTGAATTTTCATGATATATATATTTACATTCTGGAATTATTCTACATTTACTGAATATTAAAATTCTAAAATTTTTGTGGGAAATAAACCAGGTTTCATTCAGACATGGCCGACTCTCCATGCTTACATCTCATTCATCAAATGTTTAGATATTTTCTAAATTTTGAAAGTTTGTTACCACATAATAATCACAATCACGGTAATTGCTCCGATGAGCTGCTTTCGCTGGTTCCTAGGCCACATGAATTTAAACGTCCTACGAGGCTGGCATCCCGTTCCCACCCCTTCACCGTTGAAACTGTTAGATGTAGACGTCTCTTCTACTCCAATAGCTTCATGTCTCGCACATCTCGCCTGTGGAACCCCCTTCCTTATTCCTGTTTCTCTGACAAATACAATCTCCAACTATTTAAGTGTAACGTCAATCGACATCTCCAGTTGCCTTGATCTATCCACTTTCCTTCTCCACATCCTTTCACCTTTCATTCCTATCTGCTCTCGCTCCAAATCTTCTGTAACCCCCTTGCCTTGATGGATCCACTATCTTTCTCCACATCCTCTCCTTTACCACTCCTATCTGCTCTTCCTCCAAACTTTCTGTAACCCATTGCGTGCTAGTGGATTCCAGCCTTGCTTGGGGTGATAAGCTTTAAAAAAATATGAAAAGGGCCTTAATTTTCATGATATATATATATTTGCATTCTGGAATTATTCTATATTTACTGAATGTTAAAATTCTAAAATTTTTGTTGGAAATAAACCAGGTTTCAATCAAACATGGCCGACTCTCCATGTTTACATCTGATTCATCAAATGTTTAGATATTTTCTAAATTTTGAAAGTTTGTTACTACATAATAATCACTCAATATCACATACTTACTAGTTGGCATTTTGAAATCATTCTTCTTCTGTGTGCGATGATCCCTCAGAATGTTAGTGAACATGGCTCTCTATAACTCTTTTTTAATTGTCTTTTTTGATATCTCGTAATCCTTTTTCCCTCATCCATTTACTCAATCTTGCAATGTAGTTTATCCAATATTCTCTTTCTCTACTACATTCAATCTGTCCCATAATTAACAAAATTCCCAAGCCATTTTCCTCACGATCTCGTCTAGAAATTCCAGGTGTTTTTTCCGAATGTAAAGGGTGTATTCTTTCTTTCCGTTTTCTCTAGAATTTTTCTGATGCTCACAAGTTCGGTCTATGCTCTTTTCATCGTTTTTCTGTAGAACCATATTTTTGTTGCAGCAAATATCTTATTCATCTGTGAAAAGATCCTCCAGCATTCGCTGCTCATGGGAGGGCCGATATTATGTAACCGTTCAGCGCTCTTTTCTTTGTTTCTAACGAAGTTCTTTATTAATGCTTTGCTTAGATTTTGGAAAGCAAATACAGAAAATGCTTAATAAATTTAGGACAATTTTATGTTCTGTTGATTTGTAAATCAGTCGACATTTTTGAAAATACTTTTTTGCTATTTCCCTGAACATTATAATTTTCTCTAAACTGAGGGTCTCGGTAATTTTCAGTAGATTACCTACGCGTTTATTTCGATACAATATGGTAAATGATTATCTTCCCTACGTGCAGACATTATTTAGAGAGTCTGGTTATGGGACCTGGTTCTGAATCGACGTTTCGTGAACATGTTTTGGAAGACATTGTTACTGATGCTGTTCTTCTGGAAGCGAAGGAAAAGGCTTATAGACGTACTTGCTATTGAGGGTAAAAGACAATCTACCAGAAAAAAAGCTAAAAAGAAATGTACGGAGCAAATTCTGGAGGAGTTTAAACAAAAAATGTATAAGTTTCTATGAATTGATAAGAAATAAAATATAGAAGCTGAGAGGAAATTGAAAATGACCTGGAAGTTTATGTGGAAATCAGAAAATAACACATGGTAAATGAATGATAAATAAGATTTCGAAAGAATGTGTTCTTGGTTTAGTTTAATAATAAAACCAAGTGTGGGGGGAGAACAAATGATACGTAAATAAGGCAAAAGAAGGAGAAGCGTCAAAGACTTGGAGTATTTTTCTTTGGCATCTATGAAAAGTATCGAGAGGAAGTAATGGCGTTAAGAGATGCCAATAAATGAAAAAAGGCAAAAAGTTGAATGCAGACGGTAAGAGAAAACAAGAACGAAGAGATAATGAAAGAAAGAAAATGTCATTTCAAATGTATGGAAAGAAAGTCCGAACTGAAAGCTTGAAAGAAAAAGAGAGAAAGGAAGAATAAAATTCGTAAAATATTAACAGGAACGAGAAACAAAAAAAACCCTGCAGAACAGAAACTCATATGGAGATGAAGATATAGAGAAAAAGACGAAAATAGAAGAGGATGTCTTCCTAAACAGGAAAAGTAGAAAAAAATGAACGAAGAAATATGAAAATAGTGAGAAGTGTAACATTTTAAGTAAGCAAACAAGAAAGTAAAGCAAGAGAAAAAAATGTTTTTAATAAAGAAATATAATAAAAAGTATAAAGTAATGACGAAACTAAATGAAACAGGCGAGAATCAGTCAAAATCATCATCAACTATATTTGAAGAATTTATGTAAAGGTTATTGAAAAAAGATGGTAATTGCAGTTATCAGCACAGTTCATCGAAATATCTGCTTTCCTCAATCAATCGTTCTTTTTGAATCTTGTCTTCTACAGTCATAATTTCATTCCCTTAATTTCAACGATAATCAATCCAAAAAGAAAGAATATAACGTGAAAAAAAGGTTAGAAGTGAAATTAACGAGAGCACGAGGTAGAACTTAGATAGCTGACTGAGGAATTTCCGATTACATAGGTCAGCGATCGACTGCAGATGAGAATCAACATTTCAATTGATATTTCTCGGGACAGAAGGTTCCTTCCGGTGATCATAGAAACAAATAAGGTGAAATATTCATAATCTCCTTATTTCGGTGAACGCTGAACGGAGAGGAGTCTTGAAAATATCAAGGACGAATGAGACGAAACAGGAGCTTGGCATTGAAGGACACGTACATTTCGCTCGGGCTAACTGATGAGCGAAAAAGTATAGTGAAGGGACTCATAGGAAGAGCATCAGAAAAGACAATCAAGAAAGAAATACTATATCCGTTGGAAACGAACTTATGGAAATATTTATGAAGAGTATTTGAATTAATTTAAAAAATAATTATTGATCTCTAAAATAATCAACCAAACAGACACGTGTTTCGATTCTAGCCAGAGGCACACTGATGAGCTGTGATACAGCGAAACAGTCTGTCTGTGGATGACTATATATATATATATATATATATATATATATATATATATATATATGTATGTATGTATGTATATATATATATATATGTATGTATATGTATATATGAGGCAGCATATTTTCATTAAAACATATCTCATTGAATATTTTAGACTAGTCTGTCTACTTATTTTCAATAGGATCCTCCTATATTCACGGACAAGTTTCTTCATAAACTTATTAAAAGCAGAGAGAAAATTACCATGTTGACACATATTCATTTATTCTGAATACTTCAGACATTAGCACAATGCCATCATTAGGGTGTTTTTTTTTCTAAGACAAAAATTCTTGTATTCATCTGAATGACAATTGTTTTTTTATTTATGAAGGGAAAAATCTTATTCAATGAGATATATCTTTATATATATATATATATATATATATATATATATATATATATATATATATATATATAATGTTTGTGTGTGTCCATAAACTCTATCCGGAAAGGTTTACCCACCATGGTGTGCATTAATCATCTGTTAATATCGCAAATTTACCCCGCCCCAAATAAAACACAGACATATAAGACGAGGTATTATTCAAGATATTGATCGCAAGTGAGAAACGTCGTTGCACTTCTGGGAAAACTTTGATTGAAAACATGGCAAACATACTTGCTTTCAAAATCGAAATTTTCATCTTTAGTCGAGACTATATTAATAAGACAAGTTTTCGATACATCTGATTGTTTGCTTGTTTTTAAAAAATATTGCAGTGTCTTTTCTTTTGTAGAGTTTCCAATAAACAGCCTTGCAAAGTATTCTTTCGTAAACGTTATCTGAGGCTAGTAAATGCAAATCCATCTAATGGTAATATGAATTTTGTCTGAAAATAATTAAAGTAATTTCAAATGAATTCAAAAATGATCAGATCTAAAGGTGAAAATTTACTAAAACTGCTAATATCATTTCACGCAAATATTTATGATTGCATTAAAAATATTTTTAAAGTAATTGAAATTCGAAAACCGTATCAAGAGAATAAAGTTAGTATTAATAACAAACGAACCGAAAAGATATGTTTAAAACAATATGATTAATTTCAGTGAATGAGATAAATTTATTTTAATGAAAGAATGAAAACAGAGAAATTAAATGAAAACAAAGAAAGAACAACCCGACTAGCTTCCATATACCATATTGCATGACTCGTAATCGGTTTTAAAATAAGATTATCTCCTTTGGAAATCGTGGAATGATCATATTAGAAATTGAGAAAGGAAAGTGAAATAAAATAACGTCAACGAGATGCGATTTTCAAAAACAAGCCAAATAAATCAAAGAAATAAAATGAATTAAGAATTCGCCAAGAAAAGTTGCCGATTTGATCAACAGGGGCGATAACTCTGAGTTTATCAGCCGCGGCGGTTCTAAGGTTGGTGTTTATTGCAACAGTAAATTATCGATAATATTTTGACGGTGTAAGCATTATTCAATTTAGCACAACAAGTGAGTTGGCTGCCGAGACGCGTCAACTATTTTGCGTGATCGTGAGAAAAACAAATTGGATTTCAATTTATCTAAATCAGAATTTATTCCTGCGGAAAGATCAACGGAGCTGAATTGAAAACAGTACATTTTTTTTAAAATCATGTGTTAGTTTTTTTAAAGGCGAATGTTACATGCAAAAAACATTGTGTCCTATTTTTCCATGAAAATGTCTATTTAAAATTCATCGTATAATTTTAAATAGACATTAAATAGTATTATTATTGTTATTATTATTATTATTACTTGGATATTCCTCAGATATTTTGTAAATTATAAATGTATCAATTTCTTAATATTTGAGCATTAAATGTACAACATCATTTCATTGCGAGTAAATAAACCTGTTAATATCAACCAGAAATTTCTTTCATTGTTCGGTTTTGTAATATAGGAATAAAGTGTCGCTGGCAACACTTGAGTTCGAACATAGATCGCCAGGAGCAAATACAGGCGATCCCATTATTGAATTAAGTAGTCCACATGACTATATATATGGGTGATAGCGTGTTTCTAGTTGATCTCCATTTCTACTCTATTACTATACGTACCGCTATTCTTTATTCTATTCACTATAGTATTTCTCTATTTAGATCAATACACGCGTTACTTGTCGAGAGAGTATTATCAAGCAATTACTATTAGTGCGAGTGATATTGGAAGGCTTCCGACACCAGCATTGTTCAAAGGCGTACTATAGTTTTATCTGCGATCACAAAGCCTCTATAACAGCGAGCATTACGAAAGTGACAACGGTTATTCGTTGACATTACAAAATTGGCAACGAGTGTCCGTTGATATCACAAAAGGTTTGAAGTAAATTCTTCCTTCAGTGTTAGTAGGTATCATCATTTGAATAATCAAATAAACCTTCCAAAAGTTAACCAACGTTTAAAACGAAAACCTTCGATAGAAACACAGAAAAGAGTCCTGAACTGTTATGTAATATCAGTCATCATATACGGCAGTAAATGCTGTACAATGTCTCACAGATAAAGAAGAGACATGAGACAGCAGAAATATAATTCTAGATGAGGATGCTGAAGATATCATGAACGGAACAAGTGAGCAACGACGTTTTAGAAAAAATGAAAACAAAACCAAGCGGTACTTTTAACACAAGGAAGAAACACTTGAAATTTCTAAGTCCCATAATACGGACTTATAAGAGCTACAGATCGACAGAACAAAGATAAGCTTAATATGTAAATCACGAGAGATATAATGCTTATTAATTGATCTGCAACCAATATGAACGTTTGTATGTATAGCTGACCACTCGTATTCGAGGATACCAGTCTGATAGGGCAGCTAGCCAATCCCTATTGCAGACTCTTGCTCAGGTACACTTGTGTTTATTAAATACCAACAGAGCTTGTGGTTTATACTATAAGTATGCTGAGCAGGCCTTAGTTACAGTAGCTGAGAAATAGCGTGTTATCTTGCGTGATCAACAATTTCAACAAGGCCAGCACTATAAAACCCTCGGCCACGATGACTTGTGACTTCGTGCTAGCACAGCTATCAACGGCCCCCAAGAGTTCCGTCAACCAAATTTCACTCACAGTTCTTGGGTCAACTCGTTGTAGGGTTTTCAGAAACTTTGCCGCACGCTGGGAACGATACCTCCAGTCCGATAACATCAAGAATTCTCCTTTTCTTTTTCTTTAAGTTTATCACCCCAAGCAAGGCTGGAAGCCACTAGCACGCAAGGGGTTACAGAAGGTTTGGAGGAAGAGCAGATAGGAGTGGTAAAGGAGAGGATGTGGAGAAAGGTAGTGGATCGATCAAGGCAAGGGCGTTACAGAATATTTGGAGCGAGAGTCGATAGGAATGAAAGGTGAACGGATGTGGAGAAGGGGAGTGGATAGATCAAGGCAGCTGGAGATGTCGATTGACGTTACACTTAAATAGTTGGAGATTGTATTTGTCAGGGAAACAGGAATAAGGAAGGGAGTTCCACAGGCGAGACGTGCGAGACATGAAGCTATTGGAGTAGAAGAGACGTCTACATCTAACAGTTTCAACGGTGAAGGGGTGGGAACGGGATGCCAGCCTCGTGGGACGTTTAAATTCATGAGGCCTAGGAACTAGCGAAAGCAGCTCCTCGGAGCAATTACCGTGAAAGTATTTGTAAAAAAGACAGAGCGAGGCAACGTCGCGTCTATGCGAGAGCGACTGCAGACGACATGACAGATCGGGGCCAATTACATTGCATATCCGTCTCTGGATCTTATCAAGAACTCTGAGGCAAACAGCAGGGGCTCCAGACCATCTGACAAATCGACCATGCTGATATTCGAAGCCGGGTGTAATGGTCAGAATCTAAACGTTCTAACCATTCGGCCACGTGCCCATTTCATCATTTCTTTTTTCAATCAAGTATTTCGCAGCGCTCTAAAACCGATTTACGATTACCGTGTTTCTAGACGGGATTCAAGGTAGTCAAATAAAGCAAATCGCATTAATATTGTCTTTCAACAAATACTAATTTGGCCAGAAAGTCCTGACTCACTTAGGAAGCGGAAAGAAAACAACAAATCTTGATCTCTGTCTGCATTTTGATCTTGTTCCACACGGTCACGCCATCAAAGCTAAACCCTATTACCAGTAGCTAGACAGCGTATACGACATACTAAAGAAGGAGTATCCTATCAATTGAGGTTGGGCTATGTTTCAACAAGACAAAGTAAGGCTACACAATGCCAGCTTCACTAAGGAGAAGTTCAAACTGTGTTGAGATATTTACACATCAACCGTTCAGTCCCGATGATGCTCCAAGTAAATGTGGGCTACTCCGCTCAATGGAACACATCCTCCGAGACCAGCGATTGAACACTTTTGATGAAGTGAAGAAAGTTTGTAGTTATTTTTATTCAAAGCCAGTGGACTGTTATCTGGGAAAGTTTCCGATGCTGGCTGATTGTTGGCAGAAGATCGACGAGAATGATGGACTTTATTTTGAAGAATTAATTTTGATATTGCTCCATAATCTAAATTACGAGGTGGGATTGAAAGTCTTGACTCACTTAGGAATAGGAATGAAAAGAACAAATCTTGATCTCTGTCTGGTGCAATTTGTAAGGAGTACTGCATTTCGAGCTTGTTCGACACGGTCGCACTATCAATGCTAAATGTATTTTAGCGGCTAAACCGTGTGTACGAGAAACTAAAGGAATATTCCGCTTCGGACAATCGTCGTCAATCTTTGTTTCAGCAAGACAATGCGAGGCCACACTGGTTGACTAAAGAGAAGTTCAAACATATGTACGGTGTTGAGATTCTTCCAGATTTACCATTCAGGCCCGATGCTGCGCTGGGTGGCTACTGCCTATTCCGCTCAATGGCAAACTTCCCCTGCGACCAGTGATTCAAAACTTTTTATAAATTGATGGAAGCTTGTTTACAGTTATTTTTTTATATTAAAAACAGCGGACTGGTATCCAGGACAAAGTGTGATGCTGGCAGAAAATCGTCGTGAATGATGTGGATATTGTTCCACAAACTTTTGTTCTTTTCTTCCCGCTTCCTAAGTGAGTCAGAACATTCTGGCCAACCTAATAAATTATCTATTGGAAATACGAAATAATCTTTGTTCGGCGTGTGGAGAAAATTGTAATTCGCTAAAGACAAATGTATTTGACAAACCAGTGTTTACAATTTAATAGTATCTATTTGACAAAATAATGACGAGGTGATCAACAAAACCTCATTGATATTATTTCACTGTCAAACTAGAAATTATGTATCATTTTCTGTCGATTTCCTGAAATGACTTTAATCATGTTCGTTTTCTCAACCGTTAAATTATATAACGATTCATCCTTTTCATTATCTCCATTATCTTGTTATCCTGATAACATATCGACTGTCTTATTCAGGTAAACACCCTACACATTTCAGGTATCGCTCGAATTCATTAATCTCCAGGATTTTTATATAACGTTAAGCTTTTGCAATTTTTATATAATATACACGCACACATAACGAAGTGTTCGTAGCGTAGCGAGCATTGGCGTGGAAATTATGATTGATACGTCCAGTCCAACTTCCAGCTGTGGCCGTTACACAAACGTTCATAAAAAAGAATGAATTCATCTTTTTACATCACCCCAGTTAGTGGTTTATAGCAAGGGAGATTTTGGTCGGCAATCAATCTGAGAAAAAAAATATGGTTCAATGCAAAACCGCTTGCACGTGGAACTATAGACCCAGCCCATAAAAAAATTACATGCTACTAAAACACCAGAAGAAGCACTTAGCGTGTTGTGCCACAAACCATAACATTTTTAGTCCAAAAATGATATTTCCTCGAAGTGGCGTCCTAGCTTGTAAAAAAAAAAAGAAAAGAAAGAAAAACGAAGGAAAGAATATGAAGATTATAATTGCCAATTCCTCATACGT